>CM067260.1:9436772-9957776 GCA_034195605.1 Santalum album | reverse complement strand
TCAAAATTCGACAAGAACAAGAAGGCGAGTACTTCAGCCTCATCAGCCTCATCAATGGACACCAGTCCCAAGGTAAAAATCGGCATGAAGCCACCAAACCCTAATCTCCTTGCATTAGAGTCTCCCCATTCGAAGGCGGCTCTCATTCATTCAGGGGTGGGAACCTCCTTAAAGGATCCTGAGATCTCTTCTCATTTGAGCAACAGGTTTAGTCCCTTGTCACCCGTGGACTTTCCTGCTCTGCAATCCCCGGCTACTTCCTTTGCGCAGGTTGTAGCTACCCCATTGAGATCTCCTAACCCAAGCCAATTCCGGTCGAAGCAATCCCTTGCTTCAGGCTATATTAATAAAGGCTTTATTAAATTTTGTGACCTTGAACCCTCATTTCTCAAACCTGAATTTCTTGATCAGCCACAGAAACTTGCTGATAAAATTATTAAGAGATCTCATGATTCTCTTAATCCATCCAGTCCAAAAACCCTTGAATTCTATGAATTCATTCTTCTTGACACGCAATCCGTTGACCTCGCCGAGGTTCCAGATAAAAATGATCCTTCAAGGACGATTTTTATAAAATTTAAACTTAAGAAAATCATTTCACTTGAACAATGGGATAAACAGGGAGATCCCTGCAAATACCGGAAGTTTTCACTTCCATTTTCCCCACAATATTTCAACTATTGGGATTACAAGGACGCTTGGACAAAATTTCTTTTTAAACAAAATCAAAATTATTCTTTAACATGGTTTTGTTATTTCTGTCCAAAGCTTTCAACTAAAATTCCCTTTTGGTTTATTAATTGGTGGAAGACTTTTGGTTTAAATCGACAAATCCTTCCAGCAGATGTCGAGATTTGCTTTAATTATTGGAAATCTTTGATTAAGCTCCCTGAAACCTGGTCAGAGGTGCCAGAGCTTTTTATTTTTTCAAAGCATTTTAGCCTCACTTGGATTCTATATTTAGAATACCAATTCCATGAAGAGACCATTGACGACTTCATCGTCCCTCAATTCGGAAGAAGAATTAAAATCAAGTGGTGGAATGCCATGGATCTTGCAAATTTTTCATTTGATTCAGTCAATAAGTGGATAGCTCTCCATCCACATTTGGCAAAAGCCAGTTCCGCTATTCCGGCCCCGCAGCCTCGCCTTATGACGTTTAAAGAGTTTAAAGCCCGAATTTCCAAAGCAGAAACTGAGGAAGAAATGAAGGCAATCACGAGAGAATTCCAGCTCTCTCAGCAGACCCAGCAACAGTCAACCTCGTCAGCACCAGCTCACGAAGGGTCCAGTCAACAAATTGCTGAGTCATCAGAATTTATTCCTGACTTGGCACAGGAAAATGAAGATGATTGCTACGGTATTTTAGACCCTCTCGACCTCGACAATCGAGGGTCCTACCATACATAAAGCATGAAGCACCGTCGCAACAATCCAGCCTGTGAACATCATGAAGATGCCCACTCAGCACAGTAAAGTTCCGCCGACGCAAGAAGACAAGAAGTCATGAAGACATCGAGTCGATCCTGAGTCAGCTTTCATTATTGTATTCTAGCTTTTCCTATTCTTGTAATCTTTTTCCCCTTTAAAAGGAGTGTTTGCCATCGAGAGTAGGGAGAACGAATGTTGAGAGGAAAATTGTGGAGCGATATCTGTGACGAAGAGGAACAGATTGAATCTCTCATGTAAGATTTCTTTTCTCAATAAAATTGTTCTCAATTATTCTTATAATCTTGATTATATTTTATCTTAGTCTTTATTTTGTTTCTTATTTACTTCCTTTTCTTTATTTGCTTTCTGAGGCAGATTATTTTAGCGTATTTCGATCCTTAGTCGTCTTTGGTATCAGAGCTGAAGAATTAGTTTTTCTTTTATTTCTTCTTCAAGATCTAAAGATCTAATTTTCCTAGCAAGCTTGCACTTATTAGCATAATGACCTGTCTTTCCGCAATTAAAACATTTAATAATTTTAGGTTTGCTTGAAGATTTTTGTTTAGGGCGAGACTTTGATGATGGTTTTAGAGATGGCCTTTTATGATGTTTTATACGCTTTTCTTTCCTATCTTTAGGATAATATTTTCTCTTATATTTCCTTGTTGAGAATCCAGGGTAACCAAATTGTTCGCACCAGGTTCCCAATTCTTGCTTAGTAGCTTGTCTTTCTTTTTCTAAACTGAGTTTAAATTTTAAGTCTTTACAAAGTTTAGATGCGACTTCATTAATAACTTGATTAATTTCTCCAAAAGTCCATTCGGAGAAATCATATGTATGGCCATCTTGGTCTTTCATGGCCATCATCTCATCTTTAACCTTTTCACTAAAAATTGGAGGTAAGCCATCAACAAATTTCTCTTTCCAATGGGGTTCATGACAATCTTTTCGTGAATAGACCCTAGTAATAAATGTATCTCTATACCATCGATAATCAGACATTTTTTTACAGCGAATATTATTCAAGATATTATATCCATGAGCTTCATCTTTAGCCCATCCAATAAAATGTAAAAGTAATGTTTGAAGTAGAACATTTAAGGCATTTGGGATTGTTTGTCCATTATTATTATAGACAACATTTCCATGATTATCTTCTAATTTTGCTTCTAAGATTACATTCTTTTGAAAATCTGTAAAGTTTTCCCACCAAACAGCGAGAATACCAATAAATCCTAATATGATTTTCTCAGTGGATTTTCTAACTGTTAAATTTTGTTTTTCTTGGTAGATTAAACCTACTTTATACATTTGTCTAGCTGTATTGGTAATCTGGAATTCTGATAAACCATCTATTTTCCATTCATAGAAGCTATCAGTATTATAGATTTTAATGGGTAAATCTTCTTCATACTGAAGATCTGGAGCGGATGGTCTTGGATAATAGTTTTTAGTAATAGATGTGTGAGCAGCAATTTTTGGTGAATCTTCAATGTTTAAGTCTTTTATAAAGTTGTCTAAGTCTTCTATAGTTGGTTCTTCTTTTCCTAAGACCGAGATGTCTCTTGTCAGCATGTATGAGGGATCAGGAAATTTGTAAAGGGTTCCAGTATTTCTAACTAATCTTTCTTGTTTAGTTTTTGTTTCCTGCAGAGGATCAGCAGCAGTAGTTGGTGCCGTTTTCCCCTCCCCTTTTTTTGCAAAAAAACGGAAAAGTGTAGTATGTTGAAGTTCAAGCGTTGCAAGACGCATTTCAAGACTAGAACGAATGTTGAGAGGAAAATTGTGGAGCGATATCTGTGACGAAGAGGAACAGATTGAATCTCTCATGTAAGATTTCTTTTCTCAATAAAATTGTTCTCAATTATTCTTATAATCTTGATTATATTTTATCTTAGTCTTTATTTTGTTTCTTATTTACTTCCTTTTCTTTATTTGCTTTCTGAGGTTCCAATCTTGTAAACTTCTTTCTTCCCAAGCACCTTCGGTGCTAATAATTGAAGAACTAGTTGGAATTTCTTCAGATCTTACAGATCTTGTTTCCATGCTTCTTAGTTGTCTATCCTCACGGTTACGACTGATTACAGGTTAGACCTAACTCGGCTACTCCGCCATCAACGGTCTCTACCTAACGTAATACAGGAGTCTAGACAAATAAGTTGCAGAGCTACAAGATATGGAAAATCTAAATAGATTCCAAATAATTTTCCAATTATTAGATCAAAGATGTCTGATGAAGATTTCTGTTTACTCAATTAAAAGGCTCTGATACCAAAGACGACTAAGGATCGAAATACGCTAAAATAATCTGCCTCAGAAAGCAAATAAAGAAAAGGAAGTAAATAAGAAACAAAATAAAGACTAAGATAAAATATAATCAAGATTATAAGAATAATTGAGAACAATTTTATTGAGAAAAGAAATCTTACATGAGAGATTCAATCTGTTCCTCTTCGTCACAGATATCGCTCCACAATTTTCCTCTCAACATTCGTTCTCCCTACTCTCGATGGCAAACACTCCTTTTAAAGGGGAAAAAGATTACAAGAATAGGAAAAGCTAGAATACAATAATGAAAGCTGACTCAGGATCGACTCGATGTCTTCATGACTTCTTGTCTTCTTGCGTCGGCGGAACTTTACTGTGCTGAGTGGGCATCTTCATGATGTTCACAGGCTGGATTGTTGCGACGGTGCTTCATGCTTTATGTATGGTAGGACCCTCGATTGTCGAGGTCGAGAGGGTCTAAAATACCGTAGCAATCATCTTCATTTTCCTGTGCCAAGTCAGGAATAAATTCTGATGACTCAGCAATTTGTTGACTGGACCCTTCGTGAGCTGGTGCTGACGAGGTTGACTGTTGCTGGGTCTGCTGAGAGAGCTGGAATTCTCTCGTGATTGCCTTCATTTCTTCCTCAGTTTCTGCTTTGGAAATTCGGGCTTTAAACTCTTTAAACGTCATAAGGCGAGGCTGCGGGGCCGGAATAGCGGAACTGGCTTTTGCCAAATGTGGATGGAGAGCTATCCACTTATTGACTGAATCAAATGGAAAATTTGCAAGATCCATGGCATTCCACCACTTGATCTTAATTCTTCTTCCGAATTGAGGGACGATGAAGTCGTCAATAGTCTCTTCATGGAATTGGTATTCTAAATATAGAATCCAAGTGAGGCTAAAATGCTTTGAAAAAATAAAAAGCTCTGGCACCTCTGACCAGGTTTCAGGGAGCTTAATCAAAGATTTCCAATAATTAAAGCAAATCTCGACATCTGCTGGAAGGATTTGTCGATTTAAACCAAAAGTCTTCCACCAATTAATAAACCAAAAGGGAATTTTAGTTGAAAGCTTTGGACAGAAATAACAAAACCATGTTAAAGAATAATTTTGATTTTGTTTAAAAAGAAATTTTGTCCAAGCGTCCTTGTAATCCCAATAGTTGAAATATTGTGGGGAAAATGGAAGTGAAAACTTCCGGTATTTGCAGGGATCTCCCTGTTTATCCCATTGTTCAAGTGAAATGATTTTCTTAAGTTTAAATTTTATAAAAATCGTCCTTGAAGGATCATTTTTATCTGGAACCTCGGCGAGGTCAACGGATTGCGTGTCAAGAAGAATGAATTCATAGAATTCAAGGGTTTTTGGACTGGATGGATTAAGAGAATCATGAGATCTCTTAATAATTTTATCAGCAAGTTTCTGTGGCTGATCAAGAAATTCAGGTTTGAGAAATGAGGGTTCAAGGTCACAAAATTTAATAAAGCCTTTATTAATATAGCCTGAAGCAAGGGATTGCTTCGACCGGAATTGGCTTGGGTTAGGAGATCTCAATGGGGTAGCTACAACCTGCGCAAAGGAAGTAGCCGGGGATTGCAGAGCAGGAAAGTCCACGGGTGACAAGGGACTAAACCTGTTGCTCAAATGAGAAGAGATCTCAGGATCCTTTAAGGAGGTTCCCACCCCTGAATGAATGAGAGCCGCCTTCGAATGGGGAGACTCTAATGCAAGGAGATTAGGGTTTGGTGGCTTCATGCCGATTTTTACCTTGGGACTGGTGTCCATTGATGAGGCTGATGAGGCTGAAGTACTCGCCTTCTTGTTCTTGTCGAATTTTGATATTGAGACTGGGGTTCCCAGACTCTGTTTGTTTGCAGTCATTGTTGACTTATTCTTTTCCCTGTAAAAATTCACGAGATAAGAAATCGGGTAAATTATTAGATTCACCCTTAATATATTCGATGTCAAAATCAAATATACTAAGGATGGCCTGCCATCTTGCAAATATTTGCTTTGATGCAAGGTTCTCAACGTCCTTGATTAAAACAAACTTTGCAGATTTACAATCAACACGAATAAGAAATTTTTGATTTAATAAGTCGCTTTGAAATTTAGAAACACAAAGAACTATTGCCAAAATTTCCTTTCTGACTGTGGAATAATTCTGCTGAGCAGGGTTCCAAATGCCAGAGGCAAATCGGACTAACTCCTCTTCCCCCTCTGAATTTTGTTGTTTCAAAATACCACCATAGCCCCGGTCAGAAGCATCGGTTTCAACAATTTTAAAATACGAGGGCTGGAGAATCGCGGCACAGGGCAGCTGTTGAATAAGACGCTTGAGTTCCTGAACTTTGGCAGTATGAGCAGGCGTCCAAGGGGACGGAGATTTTTTAAGACGGTCGAATAAGATTTTACAATGAGGGCGTAAATGTTTCAAAAAATGGGAAACATAATTTAAACAACCTAAAAATCGTTGTAACTGAGTTTTATCTTTAATCTCATCAGGGAATTTAGAAGCGAATTCAATGGCTCGATGAATTGGTCGAAGAAGACCGAGGTAAATATCATGACCTAAAAAGCGAATTTTTGTTTGAAAAAGTTTGATTTTAGGAGCTGATAGCACGAGTCCATTTTGCTTGACAACGCGTTGGAATATATGAAGATGTTTCCAATGCTGATCGACAGATTCAGAAAAGATTAGAACATCATCAATATAAACAATAGAGAATAATGAATATGGAAGAAATATATCATTCATAATTTTCTGGTATTCACTAGGGGCATTTTTCAAACCAAAGGGCATAACATTCCATTCATATTGTCCAAATGGGACAGTAAAAGCAGTTTTATACCTATCTTGTTCAGAAATTTGTATTTGCCAAAATCCTGATTTCATGTCAAATTTCGAAAAGACTTTTGCCTGATGTAACCTTTTAAGAAGGTCATCTTTATTTGGAATTGGGTATCTTATCCATCTTAAAGCTCTATTCAATGGTTTATAATTTATTACAAGACGTGGAGCACCTCGCTCAATTTCTGCAGCATTCTGAACGTAAAATCCAGAACAACTCCACGGAGATTTAGATGGTCGAATTAATTGTTCTTCCAAGAGATTCTGAATTTCCTTTTTACAGTATTCAATTAATTCTGGTGACATTTGAATAGGTCTAGCTTTGGTAGGAATATGTTGTTCATCAAAAGTAGGTTCGTAAGGTAAATCTACTTGATGATGTTTTCGAGCCCAAAAGGCGTTGGGAATGTTTGAACAGACCTCTTGTTCAAGAGTTTGTTGGAATTCGTTTATCTTGATAGAAGATTTTTCTATTTGTTCTTCTATTCGTTTAATCGTAATTTCTTCTTTTAGCGAATTTAGATGATTAGTCTTTAAACTTATGAGATTAAGTGTTTCTGGTTGGATATTATTAAATTTAAGAATATTCAAATCTCTAGCCTGAGGTGGATATTCAAAATAGAACTTAATAGGCTTTCCTAAAACCTTAGTCTCAATTCCTTCTCGCGTAACTTGCATAGGATGCAAAAGATAGAGAAAAGGTAATCCAAGTATTAAAGGATGAGATAAGTCCTTAATAAGAACAAAACTGGTATTAAAGCAAATTCCTTGATTGCAAACTTTTGCTTTTGGTAATTTGTATTTTAATTCTAGTTTTTGATTAGATGCACTTCTTAATTGTTCCTTAGTTTTAACAAAGTATTTTGTTGGAATTAAGCCTTCTCTAATGCAATTAAGATCAGCGCCTGAATCAATCATGGCGACAAAATCTTGTGAATAATCTGTAGAAATTCTCAAAGTAATTCTACAATACCATTTTTGGATGACAATTTTCTCAATCGGTGAAATATTTAGACTTGTATCATCTTCTTCCTTTTCGTGTCGAAGATATTTCTCAGATGTTATATTAACAGGTAATTCTGAATTTTCCAATTTATTTACTGTATCTTTCAAAGCTTTAATTTCTAATTTGATTACTTTCACTTCCTGTTGTAAATCTTTAATTTCGGTATTTTTAATTATATTTACTGGCCTTGGTCTTTTAACAACCTCTAAGACATCCTGATTGAAACCTTCATTATATCTAATGTTTTTACTAGAGGATTCTTCGGCTGTTGCTTTTGTGCTTAATTTTTCCCTTACTCTCTGTAGGCATTGTTCCCTAACTTCTTGGTCACTAATCTTTGCGGCGGTATTTAATAAAAATTCAATATCATAATCTAGGGTACCAAGCGTTTTTTTAGAACATGAGCATTCAGAGCAAATTTGAACTTGTTCTGCTTGTTTAAAAGCTTCTTCTGGAGAATGATAATCACTATCCTCTTCAGAAAGATAATCAAGATCAAATTCTTCTTCAGATTCTTCTGAAGAGCTGTTTTCACTTTCCTCAATTGTACAGAGCTGAAGAATTAGTTTTTCTTTTATTTCTTCTTCAAGATCTAAAGATCTAATTTTCCTAGCAAGCTTGCACTTATTAGCATAATGACCTGTCTTTCCGCAATTAAAACATTTAATAATTTTAGGTTTGCTTGAAGATTTTTGTTTAGGGCGAGACTTTGATGGTGGTTTTAGAGATGGCCTTTTATGATGTTTTATACGCTTTTCTTTCCTATCTTTAGGATAATATTTTCTCTTATATTTCCTTGTTGAGAATCCAGGGTAACCAAATTGTTCGCACCAGGTTCCCAATTCTTGCTTAGTAGCTTGTCTTTCTTTTTCTAAACTGAGTTTAAATTTTAAGTCTTTACAAAGTTTAGATGCGACTTCATTAATAACTTGATTAATTTCTCCAAAAGTCCATTCGGAGAAATCATATGTATGGCCATCTTGGTCTTTCATGGCCATCATCTCATCTTTAACCTTTTCACTAAAAATTGGAGGTAAGCCATCAACAAATTTCTCTTTCCAATGGGGTTCATGACAATCTTTTCGTGAATAGACCCTAGTAATAAATGTATCTCTATACCATCGATAATCAGACATTTTTTTACAGCGAATATTATTCAAGATATTATATCCATGAGCTTCATCTTTAGCCCATCCAATAAAATGTAAAAGTAATGTTTGAAGTAGAACATTTAAGGCATTTGGGATTGTTTGTCCATTATTATTATAGACAACATTTCCATGATTATCTTCTAATTTTGCTTCTAAGATTACATTCTTTTGAAAATCTGTAAAGTTTTCCCACCAAACAGCGAGAATACCAATAAATCCTAATATGATTTTCTCAGTGGATTTTCTAACTGTTAAATTTTGTTTTTCTTGGTAGATTAAACCTACTTTATACATTTGTCTAGCTGTATTGGTAATCTGGAATTCTGATAAACCATCTATTTTCCATTCATAGAAGCTATCAGTATTATAGATTTTAATGGGTAAATCTTCTTCATACTGAAGATCTGGAGCGGATGGTCTTGGATAATAGTTTTTAGTAATAGATGTGTGAGCAGCAATTTTTGGTGAATCTTCAATGTTTAAGTCTTTTATAAAGTTGTCTAAGTCTTCTATAGTTGGTTCTTCTTTTCCTAAGACCGAGATGTCTCTTGTCAGCATGTATGAGGGATCAGGAAATTTGTAAAGGGTTCCAGTATTTCTAACTAATCTTTCTTGTTTAGTTTTTGTTTCCTGCAGAGGATCAGCAGCAGTAGTTGGTGCCGTTTTCCCCTCCCCTTTTTTTGCAAAAAAACGTAAAAGGGTATTATGTTGAAGTTCAAGCGTTGCAAGACGCATTTCAAGACTATTACGGGTGTTGAGGAACAAAGTGCCGAGATGATTTAAAAATTCATTAGTATAATTAAGTTGGTGAAATAAATATTTAAGTTGATTCTGATTGACCGGGTGGTTATGCAGGTCTTCAGACGATATATCATCAGGAGTATCAATAAAAGGTGTACCAATAATTGGGGTTTCTGACTTAATGGGATCTAGATGAATATGAATTTTGGTGCGTGGGGGCAAAGGATTGGGTTCAGACGTATCCATGTATTCGGGTGGAGACGTGTGAGGTGGTGGTCTAGAATCAGCATGTGATGGCGAATAAAATCCTGGAGTTTTAGACGTTTGTCCTTGCTCTAATGGATTAATGGTTTTAATGGTTCGTGTACTAGTTGGCCGATGGTTATACCAGTCAGGGAAAGAAACGTTTTCTTCTGACTGAAGGCAATAGTTTTTCCAACGATCATATGTTTGTTTAATTTGATTATCAGGAATCTGATGGAATTCAGGACTTAACCAAAAGGTTCTTTCTAATTTTTGATCAAAAACAAATGGGTTTAGGACCCTGTCTAAACATTCAATTGTTCGGAATGGGTTAGGAACTCTAACATTTGCTGTAATTTCAGATTCATGAGGAGATCGAGGCTCATCATTATTAACTTGAGGTTGGGCTATCTGGTTGGCAACACGAAGGCTATTAGCTTGAATGGTTGTTGGATTACGCATATCAGAGACAGAATTTCGGGATCTGACAAAACTCTCAGTCCTGGCAGTTCGGTAATTGGTTAAAGATCCTTGTCTTGTGAGCGGTGGCTCGTCAGATAAGGATTCGATTTCAACTGATGAGGTTGGCCTAAATCTAATGGCAACATCTCCGTTGTCATAAGTTATGAAACTATGAACCGGCTGGCTAGGCGGCTGAATAGGAATTGGATTAACTCAAGGGCAGATCCATTCCTCTGGGTAATCAATTTCGTCCCATTTTAGTAGACGAGGAATCATCATTTCAACATTTGGTGAAGCTTCAAAACACAAAGTTTGTTTTGGAGTAATAGCTGGTGAGGTATACCTAGCTAAACCTGAAGAGGTCATTACTCTAAAATGGATTTTGTAGATTAATTTATACGGGCATGTTCCTAAAAGGAAATTATAATTATGTGTTTTAATGTCTAAGGTTAAACTCTTTTCTTTATGTTCATCATTATCTATTCCAATGATGAAATTTGGATATGTATTAAAATATGCAGGGCCATTGGTGAGTGAAGTTTGAGCATTACCAATTATAGATTCTTTGTAATCGGGAATTCTTGCATCTCTGAGAACTACAAGCATTGAGCTATTTAATCCTAGTTTGGCTAAGGGTTTGAGTCCAATTTGAACGCAGCCTATATGACAGTCTCTATATCCTAGTCTGGCATATTTCTTTAGAGATTTTTTAGATAATAATTTACAAGAATAGTTTCGAGAACTATCAAATTTAACATTAATTTCTTTTTTCTTTTCACAAATTGCAGATTTAAATTCTAACATTTTACCTTTAGTATAAATTGATTTTGGATTTATGGAAGGGAGCTTCCAATCTTGTAAACTTCTTTCTTCCCAAGCACCTTCGGTGCTAATAATTGAAGAACTAGTTGGAATTTCTTCAGATCTTACAGATCTTGTTTCCATGCTTCTTAGTTGTCTATCCTCACGGTTACGACTGATTACAGGTTAGACCTAACTCGGCTACTCCGCCATCAACGGTCTCTACCTAACGTAATACAGGAGTCTAGACAAATAAGTTGCAGAGCTACAAGATATGGAAAATCTAAATAGATTCCAAATAATTTTCCAATTATTAGATCAAAGATGTCTGATGAAGATTTCTGTTTACTCAATTAAAGGCTCTGATACCAAAGACGACTAAGGATCGAAATACGCTAAAATAATCTGCCTCAGAAAGCAAATAAAGAAAAGGAAGTAAATAAGAAACAAAATAAAGACTAAGATAAAATATAATCAAGATTATAAGAATAATTGAGAACAATTTTATTGAGAAAAGAAATCTTACATGAGAGATTCAATCTGTTCCTCTTCGTCACAGATATCGCTCCACAATTTTCCTCTCAACATTCGTTCTCCCTACTCTCGATGGCAAACACTCCTTTTAAAGGGGAAAAAGATTACAAGAATAGGAAAAGCTAGAATACAATAATGAAAGCTGACTCAGGATCGACTCGATGTCTTCATGACTTCTTGTCTTCTTGCGTCGGCGGAACTTTACTGTGCTGAGTGGGCATCTTCATGATGTTCACAGGCTGGATTGTTGCGACGGTGCTTCATGCTTTATGTATGGTAGGACCCTCGATTGTCGAGGTCGAGAGGGTCTAAAATACCGTAGCAATCATCTTCATTTTCCTGTGCCAAGTCAGGAATAAATTCTGATGACTCAGCAATTTGTTGACTGGACCCTTCGTGAGCTGGTGCTGACGAGGTTGACTGTTGCTGGGTCTGCTGAGAGAGCTGGAATTCTCTCGTGATTGCCTTCATTTCTTCCTCAGTTTCTGCTTTGGAAATTCGGGCTTTAAACTCTTTAAACGTCATAAGGCGAGGCTGCGGGGCCGGAATAGCGGAACTGGCTTTTGCCAAATGTGGATGGAGAGCTATCCACTTATTGACTGAATCAAATGGAAAAATTTGCAAGATCCATGGCATTCCACCACTTGATCTTAATTCTTCTTCCGAATTGAGGGACGATGAAGTCGTCAATGGTCTCTTCATGGAATTGGTATTCTAAATATAGAATCCAAGTGAGGCTAAAATGCTTTGAAAAAATAAAAAGCTCTGGCACCTCTGACCAGGTTTCAGGGAGCTTAATCAAAGATTTCCAATAATTAAAGCAAATCTCGACATCTGCTGGAAGGATTTGTCGATTTAAACCAAAAGTCTTCCACCAATTAATAAACCAAAAGGGAATTTTAGTTGAAAGCTTTGGACAGAAATAACAAAACCATGTTAAAGAATAATTTTGATTTTGTTTAAAAAGAAATTTTGTCCAAGCGTCCTTGTAATCCCAATAGTTGAAATATTGTGGGGAAAATGGAAGTGAAAACTTCCGGTATTTGCAGGGATCTCCCTGTTTATCCCATTGTTCAAGTGAAATGATTTTCTTAAGTTTAAATTTTATAAAAATCGTCCTTGAAGGATCATTTTTATCTGGAACCTCGGCGAGGTCAACGGATTGCGTGTCAAGAAGAATGAATTCATAGAATTCAAGGGTTTTTGGACTGGATGGATTAAGAGAATCATGAGATCTCTTAATAATTTTATCAGCAAGTTTCTGTGGCTGATCAAGAAATTCAGGTTTGAGAAATGAGGGTTCAAGGTCACAAAATTTAATAAAGCCTTTATTAATATAGCCTGAAGCAAGGGATTGCTTCGACCGGAATTGGCTTGGGTTAGGAGATCTCAATGGGGTAGCTACAACCTGCGCAAAGGAAGTAGCCGGGGATTGCAGAGCAGGAAAGTCCACGGGTGACAAGGGACTAAACCTGTTGCTCAAATGAGAAGAGATCTCAGGATCCTTTAAGGAGGTTCCCACCCCTGAATGAATGAGAGCCGCCTTCGAATGGGGAGACTCTAATGCAAGGAGATTAGGGTTTGGTGGCTTCATGCCGATTTTTACCTTGGGACTGGTGTCCATTGATGAGGCTGATGAGGCTGAAGTACTCGCCTTCTTGTTCTTGTCGAATTTTGATATTGAGACTGGGGTTCCCAGACTCTGTTTGTTTGCAGTCATTGTTGACTTATTCTTTTCCCTGTAAAAATTCACGAGATAAGAAATCGGGTAAATTATTAGATTCACCCTTAATATATTCGATGTCAAAATCAAATATACTAAGGATGGCCTGCCATCTTGCAAATATTTGCTTTGATGCAAGGTTCTCAACGTCCTTGATTAAAACAAACTTTGCAGATTTACAATCAACACGAATAAGAAATTTTTGATTTAATAAGTCGCTTTGAAATTTAGAAACACAAAGAACTATTGCCAAAATTTCCTTTCTGACTGTGGAATAATTCTGCTGAGCAGGGTTCCAAATGCCAGAGGCAAATCGGACTAACTCCTCTTCCCCCTCTGAATTTTGTTGTTTCAAAATACCACCATAGCCCCGGTCAGAAGCATCGGTTTCAACAATTTTAAAATACGAGGGCTGGAGAATCGCGGCACAGGGCAGCTGTTGAATAAGACGCTTGAGTTCCTGAACTTTGGCAGTATGAGCAGGCGTCCAAGGGGACGGAGATTTTTTAAGACGGTCGAATAAGATTTTACAATGAGGGCGTAAATGTTTCAAAAAATGGGAAACATAATTTAAACAACCTAAAAATCGTTGTAACTGAGTTTTATCTTTAATCTCATCAGGGAATTTAGAAGCGAATTCAATGGCTCGATGAATTGGTCGAAGACGACCGAGGTAAATATCATGACCTAAAAAGCGAATTTTTGTTTGAAAAAGTTTGATTTTAGGAGCTGATAGCACGAGTCCATTTTGCTTGACAACGCGTTGGAATATATGAAGATGTTTCCAATGCTGATCGACAGATTCAGAAAAGATTAGAACATCATCAATATAAACAATAGAGAATAATGAATATGGAAGAAATATATCATTCATAATTTTCTGGTATTCACTAGGGGCATTTTTCAAACCAAAGGGCATAACATTCCATTCATATTGTCCAAATGGGACAGTAAAAGCAGTTTTATACCTATCTTGTTCAGAAATTTGTATTTGCCAAAATCCTGATTTCATGTCAAATTTCGAAAAGACTTTTGCCTGATGTAACCTTTTAAGAAGGTCATCTTTATTTGGAATTGGGTATCTTATCCATCTTAAAGCTCTATTCAATGGTTTATAATTTATTACAAGACGTGGAGCACCTCGCTCAATTTCTGCAGCATTCTGAACGTAAAATCCAGAACAACTCCACGGAGATTTAGATGGTCGAATTAATTGTTTTTCCAAGAGATTCTGAATTTCCTTTTTACAGTATTCAATTAATTCTGGTGACATTTGAATAGGTCTAGCTTTGGTAGGAATATGTTGTTCATCAAAAGTAGGTTCGTAAGGTAAATCTACTTGATGATGTTTTCGAGCCCAAAAGGCGTTGGGAATGTTTGAACAGACCTCTTGTTCAAGAGTTTGTTGGAATTCGTTTATCTTGATAGAAGATTTTTCTATTTGTTCTTCTATTCGTTTAATCGTAATTTCTTCTTTTAGCGAATTTAGATGATTAGTCTTTAAACTTATGAGATTAAGTGTTTCTGGTTGGATATTATTAAATTTAAGAATATTCAAATCTCTAGCCTGAGGTGGATATTCAAAATAGAACTTAATAGGCTTTCCTAAAACCTTAGTCTCAATTCCTTCTCGCGTAACTTGCATAGGATGCAAAAGATAGAGAAAAGGTAATCCAAGTATTAAAGGATGAGATAAGTCCTTAATAAGAACAAAACTGGTATTAAAGCAAATTCCTTGATTGCAAACTTTTGCTTTTGGTAATTTGTATTTTAATTCTAGTTTTTGATTAGATGCACTTCTTAATTGTTCCTTAGTTTTAACAAAGTATTTTGTTGGAATTAAGCCTTCTCTAATGCAATTAAGATCAGCGCCTGAATCAATCATGGCGACAAAATCTTGTGAATAATCTGTAGAAATTCTCAAAGTAATTCTACAATACCATTTTTGGATGACAATTTTCTCAATCGGTGAAATATTTAGACTTGTATCATCTTCTTCCTTTTCGTGTCGAAGATATTTCTCAGATGTTATATTAACAGGTAATTCTGAATTTTCCAATTTATTTACTGTATCTTTCAAAGCTTTAATTTCTAATTTGATTACTTTCACTTCCTGTTGTAAATCTTTAATTTCGGTATTTTTAATTATATTTACTGGCCTTGGTCTTTTAACAACCTCTAAGACATCCTGATTGAAACCTTCATTATATCTAATGTTTTTACTAGAGGATTCTTCGGCTGTTGCTTTTGTGCTTAATTTTTCCCTTACTCTCTGTAGGCATTGTTCCCTAACTTCTTGGTCACTAATCTTTGCGGCGGTATTTAATAAAAATTCAATATCATAATCTAGGGTACCAAGCGTTTTTTTAGAACATGAGCATTCAGAGCAAATTTGAACTTGTTCTGCTTGTTTAAAAGCTTCTTCTGGAGAATGATAATCACTATCCTCTTCAGAAAGATAATCAAGATCAAATTCTTCTTCAGATTCTTCTGAAGAGCTGTTTTCACTTTCCTCAATTGTACAGAGCTGAAGAATTAGTTTTTCTTTTATTTCTTCTTCAAGATCTAAAGATCTAATTTTCCTAGCAAGCTTGCACTTATTAGCATAATGACCTGTCTTTCCGCAATTAAAACATTTAATAATTTTAGGTTTGCTTGAAGATTTTTGTTTAGGGCGAGACTTTGATGGTGGTTTTAGAGATGGCCTTTTATGATGTTTTATACGCTTTTCTTTCCTATCTTTAGGATAATATTTTCTCTTATATTTCCTTGTTGAGAATCCAGGGTAACCAAATTGTTCGCACCAGGTTCCCAATTCTTGCTTAGTAGCTTGTCTTTCTTTTTCTAAACTGAGTTTAAATTTTAAGTCTTTACAAAGTTTAGATGCGACTTCATTAATAACTTGATTAATTTCTCCAAAAGTCCATTCGGAGAAATCATATGTATGGCCATCTTGGTCTTTCATGGCCATCATCTCATCTTTAACCTTTTCACTAAAAATTGGAGGTAAGCCATCAACAAATTTCTCTTTCCAATGGGGTTCATGACAATCTTTTCGTGAATAGACCCTAGTAATAAATGTATCTCTATACCATCGATAATCAGACATTTTTTTACAGCGAATATTATTCAAGATATTATATCCATGAGCTTCATCTTTAGCCCATCCAATAAAATGTAAAAGTAATGTTTGAAGTAGAACATTTAAGGCATTTGGGATTGTTTGTCCATTATTATTATAGACAACATTTCCATGATTATCTTCTAATTTTGCTTCTAAGATTACATTCTTTTGAAAATCTGTAAAGTTTTCCCACCAAACAGCGAGAATACCAATAAATCCTAGTATGATTTTCTCAGTGGATTTTCTAACTGTTAAATTTTGTTTTTCTTGGTAGATTAAACCTACTTTATACATTTGTCTAGCTGTATTGGTAATCTGGAATTCTGATAAACCATCTATTTTCCATTCATAGAAGCTATCAGTATTATAGATTTTAATGGGTAAATCTTCTTCATACTGAAGATCTGGAGCGGATGGTCTTGGATAATAGTTTTTAGTAATAGATGTGTGAGCAGCAATTTTTGGTGAATCTTCAATGTTTAAGTCTTTTATAAAGTTGTCTAAGTCTTCTATAGTTGGTTCTTCTTTTCCTAAGACCGAGATGTCTCTTGTCAGCATGTATGAGGGATCAGGAAATTTGTAAAGGGTTCCAGTATTTCTAACTAATCTTTCTTGTTTAGTTTTTGTTTCCTGCAGAGGATCAGCAGCAGTAGTTGGTGCCGTTTTCCCCTCCCCTTTTTTTGCAAAAAAACGGAAAAGTGTAGTATGTTGAAGTTCAAGCGTTGCAAGACGCATTTCAAGACTATTACGGGTGTTGAGGAACAAAGTGCCGAGATGATTTAAAAATTCATTAGTATAATTAAGTTGGTGAAATAAATATTTAAGTTGATTCTGATTGACCGGGTGGTTATGCAGGTCTTCAGACGATATATCATCAGGAGTATCAATAAAAGGTGTACCAATAATTGGGGTTTCTGACTTAATGGGATCTAGATGAATATGAATTTTGGTGCGTGGGGGCAAAGGATTGGGTTCAGACGTATCCATGTATTCGGGTGGAGACGTGTGAGGTGGTGGTCTAGAATCAGCATGTGATGGCGAATAAAATCCTGGAGTTTTAGACGTTTGTCCTTGCTCTAATGGATTAATGGTTTTAATGGTTCGTGTACTAGTTGGCCGATGGTTATACCAGTCAGGGAAAGAAACGTTTTCTTCTGACTGAAGGCAATAGTTTTTCCAACGATCATATGTTTGTTTAATTTGATTATCAGGAATCTGATGGAATTCAGGACTTAACCAAAAGGTTCTTTCTAATTTTTGATCAAAAACAAATGGGTTTAGGACCCTGTCTAAACATTCAATTGTTCGGAATGGGTTAGGAACTCTAACATTTGCTGTAATTTCAGATTCATGAGGAGATCGAGGCTCATCATTATTAACTTGAGGTTGGGCTATCTGGTTGGCAACACGAAGGCTATTAGCTTGAATGGTTGTTGGATTACGCATATCAGAGACAGAATTTCGGGATCTGACAAAACTCTCAGTCCTGGCAGTTCGGTAATTGGTTAAAGATCCTTGTCTTGTGAGCGGTGGCTCGTCAGATAAGGATTCGATTTCAACTGATGAGGTTGGCCTAAATCTAATGGCAACATCTCCGTTGTCATAAGTTATGAAACTATGGACCGGCTGGCTAGGCGGCTGAATAGGAATTGGATTAACTCGAGGGCAGATCCATTCCTCTGGGTAATCAATTTCGTCCCATTTTAGTAGACGAGGAATCATCATTTCAACATTTGGTGAAGCTTCAAAACACAAAGTTTGTTTTGGAGTAATAGCTGGTGAGGTATACCTAGCTAAACCTGAAGAGGTCATTACTCTAAAATGGATTTTGTAGATTAATTTATACGGGCATGTTCCTAAAAGGAAATTATAATTATGTGTTTTAATGTCTAAGGTTAAACTCTTTTCTTTATGTTCATCATTATCTATTCCAATGATGAAATTTGGATATGTATTAAAATATGCAGGGCCATTGGTGAGTGAAGTTTGAGCATTACCAATTATAGATTCTTTGTAATCGGGAATTCTTGCATCTCTGAGAACTACAAGCATTGAGCTATTTAATCCTAGTTTGGCTAAGGGTTTGAGTCCAATTTGAACGCAGCCTATATGACAGTCTCTATATCCTAGTCTGGCATATTTCTTTAGAGATTTTTTAGATAATAATTTACAAGAATAGTTTCGAGAACTATCAAATTTAACATTAATTTCTTTTTTCTTTTCACAAATTGCAGATTTAAATTCTAACATTTTACCTTTAGTATAAATTGATTTTGGATTTATGGAAGGGAGCTTCCAATCTTGTAAACTTCTTTCTTCCCAAGCACCTTCGGTGCTAATAATTGAAGAACTAGTTGGAATTTCTTCAGATCTTACAGATCTTGTTTCCATGCTTCTTAGTTGTCTATCCTCACGGTTACGACTGATTACAGGTTAGACCTAACTCGGCTACTCCGCCATCAACGGTCTCTACCTAACGTAATACAGGAGTCTAGACAAATAAGTTGCAGAGCTACAAGATATGGAAAATCTAAATAGATTCCAAATAATTTTCCAATTATTAGATCAAAGATGTCTGATGAAGATTTCTGTTTACTCAATTAAAGGCTCTGATACCAAAGACGACTAAGGATCGAAATACGCTAAAATAATCTGCCTCAGAAAGCAAATAAAGAAAAGGAAGTAAATAAGAAACAAAATAAAGACTAAGATAAAATATAATCAAGATTATAAGAATAATTGAGAACAATTTTATTGAGAAAAGAAATCTTACATGAGAGATTCAATCTGTTCCTCTTCGTCACAGATATCGCTCCACAATTTTCCTCTCAACCTTCGTTCTCCCTACTCTCGATGGCAAACACTCCTTTTAAAGGGGAAAAAGATTACAAGAATAGGAAAAGCTAGAATACAATAATGAAAGCTGACTCAGGATCGACTCGATGTCTTCATGACTTCTTGTCTTCTTGCGTCGGCGGAACTTTACTGTGCTGAGTGGGCATCTTCATGATGTTCACAGGCTGGATTGTTGCGACGGTGCTTCATGCTTTATGTATGGTAGGACCCTCGATTGTCGAGGTCGAGAGGGTCTAAAATACCGTAGCAATCATCTTCATTTTCCTGTGCCAAGTCAGGAATAAATTCTGATGACTCAGCAATTTGTTGACTGGACCCTTCGTGAGCTGGTGCTGACGAGGTTGACTGTTGCTTGGGTCTGCTGAGAGAGCTGGAATTCTCTCGTGATTGCCTTCATTTCTTCCTCAGTTTCTGCTTTGGAAATTCGGGCTTTAAACTCTTTAAACGTCATAAGGCGAGGCTGCGGGGCCGGAATAGCGGAACTGGCTTTTGCCAAATGTGGATGGAGAGCTATCCACTTATTGACTGAATCAAATGGAAAATTTGCAAGATCCATGGCATTCCACCACTTGATCTTAATTCTTCTTCCGAATTGAGGGACGATGAAGTCGTCAATGGTCTCTTCATGGAATTGGTATTCTAAATATAGAATCCAAGTGAGGCTAAAATGCTTTGAAAAAATAAAAAGCTCTGGCACCTCTGACCAGGTTTCAGGGAGCTTAATCAAAGATTTCCAATAATTAAAGCAAATCTCGACATCTGCTGGAAGGATTTGTCGATTTAAACCAAAAGTCTTCCACCAATTAATAAACCAAAAGGGAATTTTAGTTGAAAGCTTTGGACAGAAATAACAAAACCATGTTAAAGAATAATTTTGATTTTGTTTAAAAAGAAATTTTGTCCAAGCGTCCTTGTAATCCCAATAGTTGAAATATTGTGGGGAAAATGGAAGTGAAAACTTCCGGTATTTGCAGGGATCTCCCTGTTTATCCCATTGTTCAAGTGAAATGATTTTCTTAAGTTTAAATTTTATAAAAATCGTCCTTGAAGGATCATTTTTATCTGGAACCTCGGCGAGGTCAACGGATTGCGTGTCAAGAAGAATGAATTCATAGAATTCAAGGGTTTTTGGACTGGATGGATTAAGAGAATCATGAGATCTCTTAATAATTTTATCAGCAAGTTTCTGTGGCTGATCAAGAAATTCAGGTTTGAGAAATGAGGGTTCAAGGTCACAAAATTTAATAAAGCCTTTATTAATATAGCCTGAAGCAAGGGATTGCTTCGACCGGAATTGGCTTGGGTTAGGAGATCTCAATGGGGTAGCTACAACCTGCGCAAAGGAAGTAGCCGGGGATTGCAGAGCAGGAAAGTCCACGGGTGACAAGGGACTAAACCTGTTGCTCAAATGAGAAGAGATCTCAGGATCCTTTAAGGAGGTTCCCACCCCTGAATGAATGAGAGCCGCCTTCGAATGGGGAGACTCTAATGCAAGGAGATTAGGGTTTGGTGGCTTCATGCCGATTTTTACCTTGGGACTGGTGTCCATTGATGAGGCTGATGAGGCTGAAGTACTCGCCTTCTTGTTCTTGTCGAATTTTGATATTGAGACTGGGGTTCCCAGACTCTGTTTGTTTGCAGTCATTGTTGACTTATTCTTTTCCCTGTAAAAATTCACGAGATAAGAAATCGGGTAAATTATTAGATTCACCCTTAATATATTCGATGTCAAAATCAAATATACTAAGGATGGCCTGCCATCTTGCAAATATTTGCTTTGATGCAAGGTTCTCAACGTCCTTGATTAAAACAAACTTTGCAGATTTACAATCAACACGAATAAGAAATTTTTGATTTAATAAGTCGCTTTGAAATTTAGAAACACAAAGAACTATTGCCAAAATTTCCTTTCTGACTGTGGAATAATTCTGCTGAGCAGGGTTCCAAATGCCAGAGGCAAATCGGACTAACTCCTCTTCCCCCTCTGAATTTTGTTGTTTCAAAATACCACCATAGCCCCGGTCAGAAGCATCGGTTTCAACAATTTTAAAATACGAGGGCTGGAGAATCGCGGCACAGGGCAGCTGTTGAATAAGACGCTTGAGTTCCTGAACTTTGGCAGTATGAGCAGGCGTCCAAGGGGACGGAGATTTTTTAAGACGGTCGAATAAGATTTTACAATGAGGGCGTAAATGTTTCAAAAAATGGGAAACATAATTTAAACAACCTAAAAATCGTTGTAACTGAGTTTTATCTTTAATCTCATCAGGGAATTTAGAAGCGAATTCAATGGCTCGATGAATTGGTCGAAGACGACCGAGGTAAATATCATGACCTAAAAAGCGAATTTTTGTTTGAAAAAGTTTGATTTTAGGAGCTGATAGCACGAGTCCATTTTGCTTGACAACGCGTTGGAATATATGAAGATGTTTCCAATGCTGATCGACAGATTCAGAAAAGATTAGAACATCATCAATATAAACAATAGAGAATAATGAATATGGAAGAAATATATCATTCATAATTTTCTGGTATTCACTAGGGGCATTTTTCAAACCAAAGGGCATAACATTCCATTCATATTGTCCAAATGGGACAGTAAAAGCAGTTTTATACCTATCTTGTTCAGAAATTTGTATTTGCCAAAATCCTGATTTCATGTCAAATTTCGAAAAGACTTTTGCCTGATGTAACCTTTTAAGAAGGTCATCTTTATTTGGAATTGGGTATCTTATCCATCTTAAAGCTCTATTCAATGGTTTATAATTTATTACAAGACGTGGAGCACCTCGCTCAATTTCTGCAGCATTCTGAACGTAAAATCCAGAACAACTCCACGGAGATTTAGATGGTCGAATTAATTGTTTTTCCAAGAGATTCTGAATTTCCTTTTTACAGTATTCAATTAATTCTGGTGACATTTGAATAGGTCTAGCTTTGGTAGGAATATGTTGTTCATCAAAAGTAGGTTCGTAAGGTAAATCTACTTGATGATGTTTTCGAGCCCAAAAGGCGTTGGGAATGTTTGAACAGACCTCTTGTTCAAGAGTTTGTTGGAATTCGTTTATCTTGATAGAAGATTTTTCTATTTGTTCTTCTATTCGTTTAATCGTAATTTCTTCTTTTAGCGAATTTAGATGATTAGTCTTTAAACTTATGAGATTAAGTGTTTCTGGTTGGATATTATTAAATTTAAGAATATTCAAATCTCTAGCCTGAGGTGGATATTCAAAATAGAACTTAATAGGCTTTCCTAAAACCTTAGTCTCAATTCCTTCTCGCGTAACTTGCATAGGATGCAAAAGATAGAGAAAAGGTAATCCAAGTATTAAAGGATGAGATAAGTCCTTAATAAGAACAAAACTGGTATTAAAGCAAATTCCTTGATTGCAAACTTTTGCTTTTGGTTTGATTAGATGCACTTCTTAATTGTTCCTTAGTTTTAACAAAGTATTTTGTTGGAATTAAGCCTTCTCTAATGCAATTAAGATCAGCGCCTGAATCAATCATGGCGACAAAATCTTGTGAATAATCTGTAGAAATTCTCAAAGTAATTCTACAATACCATTTTTGGATGACAATTTTCTCAATCGGTGAAATATTTAGACTTGTATCATCTTCTTCCTTTTCGTGTCGAAGATATTTCTCAGATGTTATATTAACAGGTAATTCTGAATTTTCCAATTTATTTACTGTATCTTTCAAAGCTTTAATTTCTAATTTGATTACTTTCACTTCCTGTTGTAAATCTTTAATTTCGGTATTTTTAATTATATTTACTGGCCTTGGTCTTTTAACAACCTCTAAGACATCCTGATTGAAACCTTCATTATATCTAATGTTTTTACTAGAGGATTCTTCGGCTGTTGCTTTTGTGCTTAATTTTTCCCTTACTCTCTGTAGGCATTGTTCCCTAACTTCTTGGTCACTAATCTTTGCGGCGGTATTTAATAAAAATTCAATATCATAATCTAGGGTACCAAGCGTTTTTTTAGAACATGAGCATTCAGAGCAAATTTGAACTTGTTCTGCTTGTTTAAAAGCTTCTTCTGGAGAATGATAATCACTATCCTCTTCAGAAAGATAATCAAGATCAAATTCTTCTTCAGATTCTTCTGAAGAGCTGTTTTCACTTTCCTCAATTGTACAGAGCTGAAGAATTAGTTTTTCTTTTATTTCTTCTTCAAGATCTAAAGATCTAATTTTCCTAGCAAGCTTGCACTTATTAGCATAATGACCTGTCTTTCCGCAATTAAAACATTTAATAATTTTAGGTTTGCTTGAAGATTTTTGTTTAGGGCGAGACTTTGATGGTGGTTTTAGAGATGGCCTTTTATGATGTTTTATACGCTTTTCTTTCCTATCTTTAGGATAATATTTTCTCTTATATTTCCTTGTTGAGAATCCAGGGTAACCAAATTGTTCGCACCAGGTTCCCAATTCTTGCTTAGTAGCTTGTCTTTCTTTTTCTAAACTGAGTTTAAATTTTAAGTCTTTACAAAGTTTAGATGCGACTTCATTAATAACTTGATTAATTTCTCCAAAAGTCCATTCGGAGAAATCATATGTATGGCCATCTTGGTCTTTCATGGCCATCATCTCATCTTTAACCTTTTCACTAAAAATTGGAGGTAAGCCATCAACAAATTTCTCTTTCCAATGGGGTTCATGACAATCTTTTCGTGAATAGACCCTAGTAATAAATGTATCTCTATACCATCGATAATCAGACATTTTTTTACAGCGAATATTATTCAAGATATTATATCCATGAGCTTCATCTTTAGCCCATCCAATAAAATGTAAAAGTAATGTTTGAAGTAGAACATTTAAGGCATTTGGGATTGTTTGTCCATTATTATTATAGACAACATTTCCATGATTATCTTCTAATTTTGCTTCTAAGATTACATTCTTTTGAAAATCTGTAAAGTTTTCCCACCAAACAGCGAGAATACCAATAAATCCTAATATGATTTTCTCAGTGGATTTTCTAACTGTTAAATTTTGTTTTTCTTGGTAGATTAAACCTACTTTATACATTTGTCTAGCTGTATTGGTAATCTGGAATTCTGATAAACCATCTATTTTCCATTCATAGAAGCTATCAGTATTATAGATTTTAATGGGTAAATCTTCTTCATACTGAAGATCTGGAGCGGATGGTCTTGGATAATAGTTTTTAGTAATAGATGTGTGAGCAGCAATTTTTGGTGAATCTTCAATGTTTAAGTCTTTTATAAAGTTGTCTAAGTCTTCTATAGTTGGTTCTTCTTTTCCTAAGACCGAGATGTCTCTTGTCAGCATGTATGAGGGATCAGGAAATTTGTAAAGGGTTCCAGTATTTCTAACTAATCTTTCTTGTTTAGTTTTTGTTTCCTGCAGAGGATCAGCAGCAGTAGTTGGTGCCGTTTTCCCCTCCCCTTTTTTTGCAAAAAAACGGAAAAGTGTAGTATGTTGAAGTTCAAGCGTTGCAAGACGCATTTCAAGACTATTACGGGTGTTGAGGAACAAAGTGCCGAGATGATTTAAAAATTCATTAGTATAATTAAGTTGGTGAAATAAATATTTAAGTTGATTCTGATTGACCGGGTGGTTATGCAGGTCTTCAGACGATATATCATCAGGAGTATCAATAAAAGGTGTACCAATAATTGGGGTTTCTGACTTAATGGGATCTAGATGAATATGAATTTTGGTGCGTGGGGGCAAAGGATTGGGTTCAGACGTATCCATGTATTCGGGTGGAGACGTGTGAGGTGGTGGTCTAGAATCAGCATGTGATGGCGAATAAAATCCTGGAGTTTTAGACGTTTGTCCTTGCTCTAATGGATTAATGGTTTTAATGGTTCGTGTACTAGTTGGCCGATGGTTATACCAGTCAGGGAAAGAAACGTTTTCTTCTGACTGAAGGCAATAGTTTTTCCAACGATCATATGTTTGTTTAATTTGATTATCAGGAATCTGATGGAATTCAGGACTTAACCAAAAGGTTCTTTCTAATTTTTGATCAAAAACAAATGGGTTTAGGACCCTGTCTAAACATTCAATTGTTCGGAATGGGTTAGGAACTCTAACATTTGCTGTAATTTCAGATTCATGAGGAGATCGAGGCTCATCATTATTAACTTGAGGTTGGGCTATCTGGTTGGCAACACGAAGGTTATTAGCTTGAATGGTTGTTGGATTACGCATATCAGAGACAGAATTTCGGGATCTGACAAAACTCTCAGTCCTGGCAGTTCGGTAATTGGTTAAAGATCCTTGTCTTGTGAGCGGTGGCTCGTCAGATAAGGATTCGATTTCAACTGATGAATGCAACCTTCTAAGGGATGAGTTAAGAAAGAATAACCAGCACCGTCATTGTGACCTGCATACCTGTTTTCTTGTCAGGTAACAGACATTTATATTCCAAATTTACCCTTTAAAATGGCCTTATTGATCTTTTCAATACTTTTTTTTTTTTTTTTTTACATCCCATGCCGTTGTCGTTATCATCATCGTCATGACTGCACCATGCGTCGGGACGATTTTCGGGGTGCAAAATTCACGGGTGATGGAAGTTGGACCCGTGGAGGGGTTCCTCCTACAGATCCGTTGAATGGGATTTGGTTGCCACCCATTTCGAAGCCAAACCAACGGTCGTTTCAGATCCCCCACGAGAAACTTGCTCCTTCGTTAACCCTCTCCCTCTCTCTCTCACACACTCAAATCTGCAACTTTCTCTTCTCGTTGTTGGTTTCTCTTGCAGTTATTGGTGGTTTCTTCCTTCTCTCGCTCAACAATGTCGACGGCGGAGGAAAGAGAGACTCACGTTTACACGGCCAAGCTGGCGGAGCAGGCCGAGCGATACGAAGGTCAGCCATTGATTGGAAATGGGATAGGGAAAGAATGACTATTTTCATGAGCCATTGATTGGGTCTGCATAAGTCTTGGATTTGTTATTGTGGTTCCTGCTACACTGGATTTTTTATCTGTTTGAAGGGAAGAATTGCACATGTCCATGCTCATGTTCATGTTCATGTTAACCAATTATGATAAATATATACACACCCACATAAGAAATGCTTCGGTAACGATTCTAGATTTCTCGTGTAAATTTATTGGTGGATCTAATAGAATGTGATTCTTGTATATCTGATAATGATTTAGTTATTTGTCTGATTCGTTTGTCAGTTGATTGCATTTTGTGAAGATCTTATGATCTGTATTTGATTTTCCATTTTTATTTTTATTTTGAAAAACAAGGAGGAGAAAATGCCAGAAATTTGCTTTTGGTATGCATTTTTATCTCTTCCAAACATGTTTTATAAGGTGCTCATGAGCAAATTTCTTGACATGTGTTTTACTTTGGATTAACCTGATCGTGTTGCACTCGTTTCATGCATGACCCTAGGAATTTAATAATCTCCACAGCCGGTTTGGTTACCTTCATTTGGTTGCTGAGGGTAGTTAAAGTGATTTCATTTTGAGGGAGATCTTTCTTTCAGTCGGTTTTAACCCCGTTAACATTGATTAGAGGAAGGTTTTTTGTGATTTCTGTGAAGTTTTCTCTTGGCTGGGTCTTAAAGAAAAACAAATGTAATTGTTACAACTCGTAGCGATCAGATCTTCTGAAATCTTTTTATTGCTCAACAATACAGAAATGGTTGAGAGTATGAAAAAAGTTGCCAAGCTCAATGTTGAGCTGACTGTGGAGGAGAGAAATCTCCTCTCTGTGGGTTACAAGAACGTCATAGGTGCTCGCCGTGCCTCTTGGCGTATCATGTCTTCTATTGAGCAGAAAGAGGAGTCAAAAGGAAATGAGCAAAATGTCAATATTATCAAGGTTTACCGCCAGAAGGTTGAGGGTGAGCTAACAAAGATTTGCAATGACATTTTGACGATCATAGAAGAGCACCTGATTCCTTCTTCTGGCTCAGGGGAAGCTACTGTTTTCTACTACAAAATGTGAGTTGCCTTGGAGTTTCAATTTATCTGGTCCTTGTTTGATTTCAATCAACCAGTAAAAATCTACTCAATGTGATTAGTGTTGAAGTATAATTATACTCTTTTCTCTTAGTATCTTCACCTCCAGTGATAAACGGAACTTTATAGGAAATTGCATAGAGAAAGCTCTGATGAATAATTCATGTTATTCTTCTCACACCCAAGAAGTTGAAAAGAAAACAGATAATTCAGAAGTTATAGATAGTGGAAAATTCCGACTTCAAGGAGCTTTTGTTGCTTTAACAAATGGCCCATAGCAATATGAAAATACACCTGATTCAGTTTCTAAGTATATGATGCCAGCTCTTTTAGTATAGTGATTTTTCTGTGTGTTAGAAGTTGTAGATTTATTTCGCTCATATTTTGTTTTTGCACGCATGAGTTCAGGAAAGGTGATTACTTCCGGTATCTTGCTGAGTTTAAGACTGACCAGGAAAGGAAAGAAACGTCCGAACAGTCGCTGAAGGGCTATGAGGCATGTTAATTAAGTTTTCTCGACTTCCTTTATATATAGACTCGTGTTATGCATTTTAGTCTACGGTATTTGGGGTCCATTTAGTTGTGGAAACCTAGTTTTCAATTCGCAAATACGATAATAATGTTGTTTGTTGATGCCATTTGAGAAACAAAGTTTTTCCTACTAACTCAACTTTCATGTAAAGAACACTTGAAACTGTCCCGTATTTTTGCCAAAACTAAGAGAGCATTTTAGGAAACAAGGTCTTCTAAATACTTGAAAAAAAAAAGAGGAGGGGGGGGGGGGGGGGGGGGGGATTTAAAATCATATAAATTATGATATATTTAGGCTTAACATTTGGAAGAGGAAATGAACAAATTTCAATGGACATTTTATTCTGCTTCATTATTTCGGTTAGGCTGCGTCCGCCACAGCGAGTACTGATCTCCCATCGACCCACCCGATCCGTCTTGGCCTTGCTCTCAATTTCTCTGTCTTCTACTTTGAGATAATGAATTCTCCTGAGAGGTAATCTAGTGCTGCATTTGGTTACGGGGATTAGGTCATCTTCCTTTTTCTCGAGTTTTGGATGATAAAATGTCATATTAAAACTCGCAGGGCCTGTCATTTGGCTAAACAAGCTTTTGATGAGGCAATTGCAGAGTTGGACACCTTGAGTGAGGAGTCATACAAGGACAGCACCCTTATTATGCAGTTATTGAGAGACAACCTCACTCTCTGGACCTCTGATTTGCCTGAAGATGGAGGTAACTCTTTTGCTGTATGCAATAAATTTTCCCAGTAGCAATTTTTAAACTACATGCTGTAAATTGCTAAACCATGTAACGTATTGCAACGAAATCCGAGATACCTTTCAAGTTAATCTGTACGTACCCTTGCATAACACTCTGGAATAGGGACAGTTCTATGCATATCCACCTAGTTTTCAAACAATTAAGGTGTAAACGCATGGAATGAAAGGTAATAAAGGAATTATCTATGCATTTTGATGAAATTACTTGACTGTGCTGCCATTTTTATATTGATGAGTAAGCTTTTGTAGATTTTGCTGGGATTTGATGGGGATGTGCGGTATTAGTCTGTGTCTTTTGGGATATAGTTATCGAAGCGATTCTTAGATACTATTATTGCTTTCATGCAGGTGATGACAACATCAAAGCTGAAGAACCCAAAGCTGCCGAGCCTGAGGTAAAATTTCATGATGAATTTCTCTAACCTCTTATTCCCAATATCCTTGTTTTCACGAGATTACCTCATCCTAGCGCGTTGTGGAACTCCTGCCTAGAATGAGGTGACCTTAGAAAAAGGGCAAGATCCAGTTGAGAGATGAGAATCCTCTGTCTCTTTCTCTGGTGCCTTTATTTTGTAAATCTGAAGTTCGAAATGTTTTGTAGCAGTGATGAGGTAGCGAAGCTGAGATATCTCGGGACGATGATCCGATGCATGCTCCTTCATGGGACTTTTGTTTCAGAACCTCCCATGGGGAAGAAGTTGATTGAGCAGTTTGGATTATTCCTTGCAGTTTCAGCAGTAGAAAGAAGAAGATAAGGTTGTTCTTTAGTATGCTTTCAATCATTTGCTTTAGCTTTTGCTTTTGATTCGTGCTCTTCTGCAGACCAATTCAAATGATGGATCGTATTAATTTTACAGTTCACCTTTGCATTTGTTTCCTCTCTCACTTCATCTCTATAACTTCCCTTTCGAGTTTATATTTTGAAAGTGATGATGTTGGGTTTATTTCCATCAGTTGCATTGAATAAGAAAAATGATCAGTTATGAGTTCAAGATCGTGATCGGTGAGAATAAATCTTACATTTACTTGACGGCAACTATGAATGAAATTTCATTCAAATAATCAAAGTTCGACTAATAAAGCCTCCATCATAGAATCGCGCAACATTTGACCAAATAATATAATCGGCTTTTTAATTTATCAATCAAAAACCCCATTTAATCGTCTTCAACTCCTATACTATACAAATAGAACACTTGTTATTTAGACTAGCCAAGAGTATACGCTATGTTTCGATTTCTATTTTCGACGCATTAAAGTAAAGAGTAGCAACACAAGGGACTATTGAAAACACAGTGAACTTGGCTATAACATGCAATTAAAAAGTCCCATTCGTACGAAATTAAATTTGTACACCTAAACTATGTTACTAATCACTCGTCCTTTACGAAGTAACTTGGGGGCAATTTAAAATCTTCCTCCTGACTCAACCATTCGGTTTCTTCGTCTTCTGATTTCTGCAATTTACCAAAATCACAAGCAACTAAGATGATACGGTGAGGGCTCGACGAACATTAACTAACAATCTGGTGTAAAGGAAAGAAGTAATGCACATGAATCAGAACTGCAATTATACAATTATATCAAAAGAGCTCAAATCTACACATCTAGACAACTCTATTATTATTATTATTATTATTTACCCAAATCATGGCATGCATTATAGTACTCTCTCTAGACGTCAAGTCGCAAGCTTTTTATTCATTCATTAGGCCTTCATCGGAAGTATATAAAATTAAAATTTTCAATTATTATTGCATATATACTCCCTATTGGTCACCTAAAATTGCAACAATGCGCATGCACACCCCACCCCACACCGTTAATGCCGTTAAAGATAAAGCATAGGCTACAAAAGTTCGGCTATGATTACCAAAATATTCTAAGAAACTCAAATATCTGATACTCATGCTGTTGTAACGACACCAAAATATATAATAAGAGATTACATACTTGTATCATGTGCTAGTTTAGATGTTGATAACAGTCCATTGCAGATTGACCAATTTCAGTTAAGATCTAAAACCCATATTTTGTGTTGCCTTCTTTCATAACAGTGATCTATCAATAAGAGAATAGATTAATATGACTGAAATTAATCACATACCAGCATTTCTAGGTTGTAAAATCGATCTAGCAGCTGCAGAACTTCATCGGGAGAGAAATGCCTGTCAAAGCTGCCACAAGGAGTTATACATGTTGCAAGAACATGTTAGAAGAAAGAAAATAGTAATGAAAATGAAAAAAGCAAAAGAGAATGCAGAAGATAAAGGAGACCTTTTCCGCAGAAATTCCATTAGACCATAAATGACAAAGTGCCGATGTATGCCTGTAGGAGAAAAAAACACTAGTTACCCCACCATTTTTAATTAACGGGATAAGTGGCATAACAAAACAAAACAGACCATTTACTCACGGTACATCCCATGTTGCTAATACCCATAAAGACAGCTTTTCATGTGTAAGATATTCACATCATTTCATGTACTTTGTGCTTATAAAGGTTGCCTCACACAAGATTTGAATCATCTCATAAGCCACATTGAAATTTATATAGGTGAAACTGACATAGCTAAAAAACAGAACAAAGACACCAGTGCCAGGAATTCACACACAAGCTTTAAGGATCTCAGATGGACTCTTGAGAATAAGAGATTGCTTTTGACACAGCTCCAAAGTATCATCCCGGGAGCCCTTTCTCATCCAACAAATTCCATATTTACGGACACAATCTCCCGAATTCCCTTGCCCCAAACAAATCAATTGTCCTTTTTTTTTTTTTTTTTACTTGTTCAGGTGATTGCTTACACTAAGTTAAACTGATCTTAATCCGAAGATTGCAAACAGTAACAAAATAAGAAAGAAAAGACTTCAGAAGATGTCAAACAAGTATTTTTGTAGTACTATGATATGGAAAGGAGAAGTAAATTGCCAAACTATATGGCAGGCAATCTTCCACCTACTTGAGATAATTCAAGTTTTTGGTAACATAAATCCCCGTATTTACAACTATACACTTAATTCATTAAAGTAAGATTTCATTGAGTCCAAAGGGAGTGTCAACAGTCAATTAACTGTAGTCATTAAGTTTTCAATAAAGCCACCATTATGCTCTCAAACCCTTATGAATTACTCAATGCCGAAGGCACATAATATACATATATTTGTGTATATATATATATATATATATATATATATATATATATGGACACATTATTCTTTCGTGCAAAGGATCCTTCTGTTAACTGAAATTGCATGACAATAATTGGTACAAATAAGAAATTTTTTTCATTTATTTTACAATTTTATGAAAAGCCACACACTTTTAAGCTGGAAACTAATAACGTGTACTAAAAGCAATCAAATGATCAGCAAGTTCCAATTAGGAATAAGGGAGCGAGAGAGATTAAATCGAGAGATAAAGAGAGTAAAACGAAACAAATGCACAAAATAAAACTCTGGAATCAAATAAACCAACCTCTCAATTTGACGGGAGGATACGTTTCCAGAGCTTCCAACAGCCTAAGCTCCAATTCAACCTGTGACTTCTCCTGATCGTGCAACCACAGAAGTAGAAAAACCCTAATAAACTAATCCCGCCAGCGAAAATCAAAATCAAAATTACAGTAAAATCAAATGAGAGAGAGAGAGAGAGAGGGAGGGAGACCTTGGAGAGGGAAGAAGCAGAGGAAGGGGGAGGTTTGCATGGAGAATGTACGGACGCGCCGTCTCTCTCATCTTCCTTGGGTGCACTGTTCATTCCACCGTCTCTGAGGAAGAAATTGTCTCAGATGATTTTCTCGGCCATCGCTCCATCTTTCTTTTTTCGCGGACTCCCTCGTCTTCTTAGGTGATTTGGGCTTCGAGGCTGGCCCAACTCCATCCTTAGTTGGGCCTAATCCACGTTCGAGCCCAGCCCAATCTGACTTTGGGCTTTTAGACTAGCCCAAGTTCTAGGTACACGTGGTTATGTATGGTTACTCCCTGTTTCAGGTTTTATTTATTTCCGAGTATCATTGTACAAGCCCGTGGCCGGATTATTATTTATGTTTCATGCAATTCATTGTGAAATAATCACTTCAATTAAAAAGTAAATTTTTTTTGAAATGTTGATATCTTTTTTTGATTGAAATTGATGCGTTTTTCAGTTTTTCTATTATAATTCAATGTGTTTTTTTTATTACTCTTGTTATGTTTCCAAATTGTGTTAATTTTTATAAATTTATTCATTTTTTTATCCCTTTTATATTTTGGTTGTAAAATTTTTATAATTTATTTTTTCTAAGTGTGTCAATTTTGTTATTATCTGTTTTTCTCGGTTTTTGAGTTCGTAGAACCAACTCACCCACACAGTTTTATGTACGCGCAACTTTTTCCCAAGCAAGAATGCTGCCTGCCAAGAACAAATTGAGTTGATATCCCTCAGCCCTCAGCCCTCCCATTCACAATTGCTACTCTTAAACAGAATTAATGGCAGCAGTAGTTCACAATGCCAGGAAGAATGACCCAATGCTTGGGTCAGTGCTCCTCAGAAAAAGAAAAGAAATCAATAGACGCAGGAGCAGAAACATATCCGAAAATTCTTCATTGAACCATTTCTTTCCCTTCCAGACAGGAAGTATCATTCATTGAACACACTGACGGTTCGCTTTGTTCTTAACACATATAGGGTAAAACCTCAAACTACTCATTATAAATAACATCCTCTTGATTTTCTACTTCTTTTATCCTTCCCTTTTAAGGGATGGGAACATGGATATTATTATTATTATTCTTACAAAAAGGAAGCAGCAGAAGGGTTTACCACAATATGCCGGAGCGGGTGAGCGACATCGGTCCCTCCCGCGTGCTCAACAAACTCTGCTGGAGATAGAAACCTCCCATGGCACACACACATGATCCTAACCTCTTGTCCCTTTCCGTACTTGTATAGGATTCCCTCTATTCTTCTGCCCTCCGGACCGTCTCCTTTTGTGAAAACACAAGGCATGTCTTCCATCGCATTTGCCCCAACTTCCTTCCCTCTATTCTCAACATGAGTGGCTTTCTTAGATGGGCTGTCTCCAGAAGCTTTACTTGAACTTTCATTGATCTTGGTACCCGAAGAACCAGCAGCTTCCGGATTGCTAGCAGGGCTTCTCGCTTCAATACAGCTACTGGATCCTGCTGAGAAAATGAATTGAGAAAAGAAAGCGGGGTCAAAAGAGAGGTCATATATATAGGGGAAATCAGTTATGGTGTGCCCACATACCAAGTTAGGAGTTTCTATGGCCCAAAAAGACGTGGTTTTGGAAGGTAAAATCTCAAATGTAAAATTCTCTCATGTTCCAGCAAAGAAACACACCCCCCCCCCCCCCCCCCCCCAAAAAAAAAAAAAAAAAAAAAACCTTCTGGGTTATATATAGTAAGGGTTCACGTAAAAGGGTCTAGCTACAATTAATCATACTAAAATTTGAAATATTTCCTCAAATGTGTAAGAAGTGTACTGAAATTAAAATTAAGACACTTCCAGCTGTGAGAGAGAGAGAGAGAGCCAAAGGCGTAACCCTCTACTTCATCCTGCAAGTTGAGCATAACAAGCTAAGAAAATAAACGGTCTATACCTTTCAGAGCAGCAGGAGCGATACAACTCCCACTCATCTAGCAGTTATCCAGAAGTTTAGAATATGCTTCACAGCAGCCTCAAGTAACAATAACTGGTAACGAGCAGCAAGAGGATCTAACAAACTATATTTCCTTCATACTCCTTAAAACTAGCACCAATGGCTCGCCACGTTATTATTGGAAATGTATTTGCTTGAGTAGAGACCCTAAAAAGTGATCAATCTCTTCGAGGGTAAATTTTCTTTTCCCCCCCTTTTTCTAAAGATAAAATGCCCCCATATGGTTCCTAAAGAGTTTCTGTAAAAGTTCCCTATTTCAGGATCTTTTGCAAGAAGATGGTCAAACAATAGATCAGATCACTGTAGCCATCTTGTCAAATAATTAACAGCACATAAATATGCACTCATGCGCACACACGTAATATAGCGTTTTTCTCCTGGCAGGAAGTTTCACGGCTCTGCAGTACATAAATATAATCCGCTGAGAAGCCTAGACGCCATCCACCATTCCTAGAAATCGGCCCCACTCAGAGCCTTACTACAAAGGGATACAGAGATGGAAAAAAATGTTCCCACTCTGATCAAACCATTAAACTGCTATATTTTCCTATCACTGGAAAAGCAAGCGCTAAAGGAATACCTACCACAAGAAGCAGAATAGCAAACACAATATTGTAAAGAATGCATCAGCAATAACTAACGGTTTGGGTATGCTGAGGCCATTTATGATGTCGGTAATATATTAATGCCCATTTTGGAATGCCAGTAAATCTTCGAAATCCTGTGGTAGTCTACAAATAATGTAGACCTCAAGAAGCAGAATAGCAAACACAATATTGTAAAGAATGCATCAGCAATAACTAACGGTTTGGGTATGCTGAGGCCATTTATGATGTCGGTAATATATTAATGCCCATTTTGGAATGCCAGTAAATCTTCGAAATCCTGTGGTAGTCTACAAATAATGTAGACCTCGACGCTCGGAAGAAGTTGGGAACTTCTAGATTCCTTTGTCGTAGTCTTCAGAAATATTTAGGATGATGTAAAACTCAATTACAAAGGGCACCTGCACTGGCACTAGGGTCAACAACATGCCCAAAAATAGGAACACTAGATGCCCGATGATAAGTGACGTGTTGATCAAAAATCTTTCTTATACTCCAGTCTTCCTACATTTTGATCAGTAAATACACACACCCAATTCCAGTCTTCCTACTTAATTGTTTTAAACTTGGTAGGAGTTTTTTGGGTCAGATTGACAAGTTTAACTTGATTCTTTATAGTGAATAATTTAACCCATACTTCCAACCATTCCTCTCAGTCATAATAGAAAAAATAAATAAACGATTAAGTCGATGATAATGAACAGAAATTTGGATTGAGTATGTCAAAATCTATAGGCCAATGAAAGAAGGAAGACTTTTCAATAGGCATACGGAAGACTAATGCTAAGTATTGATGGAGGGAATCTAGGAATAATCTTGTTATAGAAGGAAAATTTTTAATCACAGATATAATTCAGAATAATTCCAAATTTGCAGAGGTAACAGGCATAGAATAGATTTCAGGTGGACAACTGGTTATTCATGAAGATGGAAGATGGGGGGTCAGGTTGGATGGTCCTATTTTCCTCTCCCAGGTTTTAAAATGATTCTCGCGGTAACAATGGAAATTTATTCTAATACGTTCACTCAAGTATCTTACCAAAGGGCCAGTTCGTTCACTTGTCTTGGGGCACTCCAAAGGCATAAGAAAGCAGATAAGGTACGCTGATCACCAATTCAGCTGTATCTGATCATGTTCCAAGTAATATTCTAATTAATATTTTGAATATTCCACTCGGTGTTCCAAATAAAGGATAGGCCTACCATCCTCTTATTGTAATAATGCCAATTTTTATCAAATATACCATGTGGCTTGATAACTCTAAAGCTAGCGGTAATTATTTCGCTCATCTACGCCTAAATTTCAAATAGAAATTGGTAGTTTATAAGGCTTTCCTTGAAGGAAGCCTTGCTAAACTGAATTTATAAGTTCATAAAATTTTTCCTCAAATGAACACTTGCTAATTGAATTGGGTAGTTTATAAGGTCTTCCTTACAGGAAGCCTTGCCAACTACTTATAGATTGCTAATTAAGGCTCTACTAAAAATTTAAATGGCCCGTTTTGCAGTCAAAGGGCAGTGGAGATTAGTAACTTATTTATTAGTTTCCCTATAATCAGTGATATAGTATTTAGTCTAAAATTGCTAAGGGTAATATTACCACATAGGCTCTCATGCATTGATTTAAGATCCATTTATGCTAATTCTTGGGAACTAGTGGAACAAAGGAATGAGGAAGACTTGTGGAAATAGGACACTCACTTGGTTTGCCATGATCCCCGCCTTCTTTGTCTATCCCATCTTCAGGGTGCCCTGACCTCCAGTTTGATCTCTCCAACAGGTCTTCAGTTTCTTGCAAATATTAATGCTTTTGTCATCTGAATAATAAGGAGCCAAAGGGCTCTTGGGCTCCTACATTTTCTTCACCCCTTTGAAAGATATGGACAATACCAAAATCTAATTCTTGCTCCCTTCACTCCAACCTCTTAAACTTCATTTGGAAAGCAAGGCTCCCTCAAAAATCAAAGGATCATGTGGAAAATTGTTTGTAAGGTAATCAATACAAAGGATCAAACCCACCTCAATGAATTGGTGTGTAATGTGTCTCTAGGATTTTACGACTCATGATCGTTTGTTCTTACAATGTCCATTTTCTTTGAAGTTATTGAATAGGCTCTTCGGAGAGCATTTCTTTTGTTGACCGTTGCTTGGGATTGTGCTAAGCAGCTTCTCTTGAGGGATGTCCAACAAGTTTGGCAGGTTTTATAGCTTTGTTTTGTCTTCGTTCCTTTCAAAAGGATTTTTCTTCTTTTTATGAGGATCCTACACTTTGTACATCTTTTCTTTCTCAATAAAGTTTGATTTAAAAAGGAAGCTTTTAGCCTTTGTTTGCACTTTTAATCTCACTGAGAAATCCCAATGAAATAATCAGGAGATTCGCCGTTTTACTTGTTTTGTCATTCTTTTAGAAATTGATGATCTTTCAGGTAGAAGCTTTTTAGGAATATTTTCTATGAATGTTCCCAAGAAATTATGTATGATAAGTTAACCCGATGACTCTTCAAATTTTTTGATTGTTGCACATGAAGGCTTCATTGTGCAAGATTGTGATAGAAAGGTTACAGGTGCTACAGCTCTTAATCCAAGGAAGGTCAATTTCTTTGTAGTAAAGCCATATCTTTAAGCAAATGTTCGTGGACAGAGAGCTGTCCTACCTAAACCTAGGTTAAGGACTCCCCATCTCTCTCTCTCTTGCAGACACTCATTATCTCTCTCCCAACTCTAAATTCCATTGGGGTTTAATCTGCCACTTACTTGACTGTACCCTCCACTCCACTCCTGTCCCTTGATCCAAATACAGAAGTAAAAATTTGTTACATAGAACTCATGGTAATGGATTTCCCATACCAATGGGCACCTTCTCTGTATCATTTTACGAAATACAATCAGATTTTCAATATTTTGTTTGCGTTAAAACAGAGAAAATTACCAATAAAATTAACAATTTAAATTTTTCTCAACCACATTTACACTCATACCAACCTACCTTCTTTAAGAGTCTCCCAACAAGATGTGGTACCACCCAATGTCTAAAAACAAGGGCAGAATTTGATAAATCATCGGATAAAACTTAGGATTGATCACATTCACATGCTTCTAGAGTGCAAAACACAAAAATAAGAGAAAGGAAGAGAAACCTATAGTAAGTAACATCGGCAAGATGACCAGCAGCTGGGTCCCTCTTCAAGCTGTGGAACCAAATGGTGGAGCACAAAACCTAAATTTTGATATGATTGCTGGAAAGAAAACGGGAAAGAAATTTTACTAAATCCTTTATCAGATGATTTTTTGTCTCTTCATAGACACTACAGGAACTCACCACATGGTCAGCTACACTACAATAAGCCTATCTCCAGTAACCAGCTGCAAAATAAAAAAAAAAAAGGTCTCTGATCCTAATGCATCTTCAGGGCTACTATATTAATATCAGTAATATCTATTATGGAACCTTTAAAATTGGTCCCGTTCAACTCAAGTCAACATTTATCCCATCAAAAACGACCCAATAATCCCAGGTACTTTCTGCCAGGGGTACTATCTCCGCCAAAATCATGAGAAACCATGTATTTTTATCATTTTTACCCACATTATTCTTGGACCTTCTCTTCTTCCTCTTTGACCCTTTCACCCTAAATCAAATTGTTCCCATGAGCCCCAGTAATAAAAATAGTTCAAAACAGCAGGTTGTGGAACAAACAGAACTTATGAGTCAGTCGATTTATGAACAGAGAACCTATTAGAACACACCACCGAGCACCCACCAGCATTTCACTCTTCCTTCTCTTTCTTTCTTACTTTGACAATAATCATGGAAAGCTTTTCCGCATGACACAGTTTTCTAATTATGACTTCAACAGAAAGTACGCACGACAGTAAACAATCCAGGAAAGAAGAAAAAAAGCATTAATAACAATAACCAAAGTGCCTAAAGAGAGTCAAATGATCATAGAAAAGCCATTAATGGCTGATAGCTGATCATCAAATCGAATGAGGGCCACCTCACTCTAAACTCGTGCTTATTGTTGAGCATATCAGTTGAAAAAGCTCCTTTTGGTGAATTTTGAGAAACCTCAAAACAGCTCTTTCGAAAAGCTCAAATGTGAAGCCGACTAAACCAGATTTTACGAGTAAGCCATAATCTCGAGCTCGTTCGCGAAAAGCTAAAAGCAGCTAATCGTAGGCTCCCCAAACTGATCTAAACTCCACCCAATTGTCTTTTATTTTACTCCCCCTTGTTCCTGGTTGGGGGAAGTGGGACAAAACCAAAAGAAAACCGCGCAATACAGAACAGTCATAAAACAATAATTTGTAAGCCCAGAATTGGTAAAGAATCAAACCCAAGCAAGTGAGAAGGATGGCCAGTAAACAAACAAAGTCTACCGACACAGCAAACAGACAAACTCCCGGATAAAACCTGTTCAATCCTTCTCGATCCCACACATATCTAAATCAAGAGTACACAATTTAACGAATTCTTGCAGGCATTGTGTGTACCTTGAAGAGGTTTGCTCTCGGACTCGGACATTTCAGCAGAGCTTCCCCCTTGCGATTCCGCCGATCCTTGCGAGGTCGGTATCCCGAATCCCTGCAGATCGCCGCCGCTACCACCCTTCCCCTTGGCGCTCAAGTCGAGTCGAGACACGGCGGCGGCCGCCGCTGGAAACCCTGGAGGCAGCGGCAGCGCCCCCACCGGAGAAACGAGCTTAAGCTCCTTCTTGTCGTCCTCGAAGCCGCTCCGCTCGGCCCCCGCGCTGGCGGAGGGATCTCTCTCCGACGTCCTGGAGTTCCTCTGCTTCTCAGAACGGCGGCGCTTCGCAGCCAGCCGCCGAAGGGTCTGGAGCTCCTTCCGCTTCCGCCACTCCTCCTCCGTCTCCGCCGGGAGGGAGGAGGTCCGGACCAGGGCTGGGAAGTTGGCGACACGTGGCAGGTGGGGAGTGGCTATGGAGCAGGCGATGGAGGAGGAACGTATAAGCTTATTCTTGGCGCTCCTGTCGATTCCGAATCTACCCCCCAGAGAGAGCCCTAGATTCAGCTCAATCTCCTCCGCATCCTCCTCCTCCTCCTCCCCTTCTTCTTCTCCCCCGTCACCTCTATTAGGGTTTCCGCTTATGAATCTCTGCAGCAGATCCTTGGGGCAGTTCTCCAATTTTAGGGTCAAATGCTCCATGAATGCACTCCTCCTTCCCTCATTAGCTTCCTCCATTAAATCAGGCACAGAACCAGCTCAGGTTCTTTCAAACAGCTGATTGGGAACTCCCCTCCCATCGATCAAACCCAATCCGTTCTACAAAATGATGATTCGACATGAAAAAATCTGAACTTGAAGCGATAAATAGGGGATCACGAGAGGAAGAAAACAAGAAAAAGAACAGAGAATCGATGGACTGTAGACTTGGTATTGTGATTGAAGAAGAGGAGCCAAAATGAGGAAGAAACAGAGGAGAAGAGGAGTTTGATTGTTTCTGGAAGGGGGAAAAAAAGGAAGAAAAATGAGGGAAAGGAATTATTATATATATTTATTTAGTTCTTTTTTCCTTTTTGTGGGGGGCTCATAATAGCGGAAAAAAAGAAACCCTCATGGTCAGAGAGAGAGAACTCCTGGAGCGGCAAGTGGCGATCTCGAGAAGATCCGGAGTGACACGTGTTCGAGAAGGAGCTCTGGCGATGTGACGTCGGCTGTTCATGAGTTCTTTTTGAACGCGACGGGACACGTGTTGAGACCGTACGCGAAAGGAGCCAAACATTTCACGTGTGCTTTCAGCGGCTCTCTCTCACCCTCCTAAGAAAAAAGAACAGTGAATAATTGTAAAGGTCCACTTTTAAAAATAGTTTTTTATTTTTATTTTTTGGTTCTCAAAAGTTTTATTTCCTTACTATATTGTGATTTAGCAGTTGATTTAGGTCTAAATCATTCCAAATAATTTAAATTTTACTTTTCTGTAACGATTTATAGCCTCTTAAAATGTTTACCAACATTGCTAAGTAGAGCCAATTGAATAAAAAAAGGAAAATTTTTTTTTAGAGAAAATAATATTGCGTGGTATTAGATTAGGGGTGGGGGGAGAAAACTGGAAAGCTTGTTGAAAAGACGGGTGAGAAAAGTTTGTCGGGGTTCGTGGATTTCTCTAAGGTCACAGGGGCTGTCTCGAGGAGAAACTTGACAGACGGCCGGTTTGCACGAAACGTGGAGGGGGAGTGGACCCCGCGGGAGGGGCGCCTGGCATGGGGTTTGTTAGGGGGTGGGGTCCATGACAAGGTGGCCAAGTTGCGCTTTTCTGAAAGCCGGAGGGGTACATGCCTCACTGGTGTCCTCGCAATTGACGCGTGTCACGATCTCGTCAGTTCCCACGTGTTCTGAAATGCCGGTGGGCCCCAACTTAAACGAGGGGTTGCGGTTGGTAAATGTGCGTGTGAAGACGAAAACGAGACTTCACCCATCGACCTCAGCTATTTTTAATACATGCGAAAGTATGTAAATATTATTTAGTCAACATTTTAAAAATATAATAATTTTTTTAATAAGACAATGCTATTTTAGATGAAGTATTTAATCTCTTATTTTCAAATAATCGGTGAAATTTTACTATTATCACCATCGTTCCTTCATCAAGTGTTTAAAATAAATTATTTTTTAGCCAAACACTACAAAAAACCAATTGACAAGGGAGAGATGTAAATCGTATGTCCCTTTTCTATTTTTAAAAATAATAATCTCACCCATGCCCCATTTTATTCAAACTCTCCCATGGGAGGGATAGAATATTTTATTGGCTTAAGGGGAAGCAAAAATATAATGAACAATTTAAATTTTGATTTTCATGATATTTTGACTGAATTAATGAGTTAATGCTTATCATTTTAAAGTAGTAAAATAATTTATACCAAAAAAAATTATAAAATCATATTTCGACGGTGGGATTTTCAATATTAATGTATGTAGTCGTGAGTGGGCGACCACATGCGGATTGAAACGTGATGAACATCAAAACTTTAATTTATTACTTTTTTATCAAAGTAAATTTTAAAATATCTCAAAAAGTGAATTAAAATAATAAAATCAGACTCATTTGTATTTATGATAAAAAATAAATTTTATATTCAGCTATCAAATAATTTTCATGTATATTTTATAAATTTTAGTCATTTATTTAAATTTGCAATTTATTAAATTTACGAGGAATCAAGTTTTCTGAAAATATTATAATTTTTAAAATAATAGATTTTAAACTCTTAAATGAATGATCTGATTTTTAATGTACGCATGGACCTGGTTAAGCTGAGGGGACGGTGGGCCAAACGGAAGGAGGCGCCTGTGAAGGGTCCGTTGTAGTGGCGGGGTCCACCGAGGAGGCCAACTTGCACTTTTCTGAAAAGCGAGAGGAGCACAGTGCAGGGCTTGACTGCTGTCCTATGTGCTTGCCACGCGTCTTCATCTCGTCCGCCTTCCACGTGTCTAAGAAAGTGACAGTGGGCCCCACAACCCAACCAGGGTGATTGATTGCAACGGCGTCCAGCTCCTCTGATGACATTAATGCTACCTCACGTGACACGCACGAACAACTTGATTAGCCCGTCCAGAGCATTTAATTGCACAGTTCCCAGTCCCTTTCCTCCCCGGGTTTCTCTCTCCAATTTTGCTCATTGATGATGTCCAAGACATTTAAGAGTAATTTTAATCATATAAATTTTAAAATATAAAAATATATAATTAAATCAATTTTATGAGATTTAAATAAAAAATCAGAACGTATCCATCTTGAGCATCGTAAATTTAATAAAGGTTTTATAAACCTTTAATTCGTTTAGTTTTAAATAATTATGATGAATTTGTTCTTCATTATCAGATCTCGTTAAAATTAATATACTCATGTATTGGTTAAATCCATTCAGGTAAAATTATTTAAAGATTTCACTAGATAAAAATAAAATATATATAATATGATAATAAATTTCTCAAAATAGTATTATCAACTCTTTATTATGAATAATATGCCTATTTACAAATTATTAATATTATTTAAAAATAATAATAAATTAATTTAAATTAATTGCACTTATACTAAAAAAAAATTTGTAACAATTAATTTATTTTGCATAAATATAATATATATTATTTGAAAAGATAATAAACCATAATAATGAATCATTTAAAAATATTTATGTTTGAGATATAGGCATCCCATAATATTTAATATTGTCCCTCATTTTACAATAATTGTAATAATAATAATAAATATCATATTATTATTATTCTTATAAGATAATGTTCTAATATATTTTCAAACTATTGAATAAAATGAAATTAAATTAATTTTAAGTATAGTAATGAGAGCGTTTGTATAGGATGACATTCCATAAGAATAATAATGGTATAATATTTATTGTTTTGATGGAAATAATTTTGTTGAGGTGTCCACAAACTTTTATAAATGTATATAAGTGTATGTATATTGATAATTAACATTGGTTAAACCAAAGAAGTTAAGAATCTTAATTGGGTGATTGAATTGTCCTGTTTAATAACACTAGCAGTCAATTTATACCATTTGAAATGTTCGCTGTTAAATTGTTCTTTATTGACAACGTTAGTGATCTATTGATACATAATCCTTAAAAATTATATTATAACTAATTTCTCAAAATAGTATTATCAACTCTTTATTATGAATAATATGCCTATTTACAAATTATTAATATTATTTAAATAAGAAATTTATCAATATATTCATTTATAAAAGTAGTTTCGATATTATATTTCACGTACACATTTTGGCCTGTTCAAACTCTCATATTCACACGTCTCAACTCAGCAAAATGTTAAGTTCATTTTTTTTTCTTTTTAGGGATGTAAGATTGTAAAAAGTCACATTGCAGGAATCTCATATTTCAAAGCTATATCAAACACCGAAATGTTCATTCTGAAACAGATTCCGTGAACTAAATGAACCCTTAATCCGTAATGGATGGAGTGAACGATTTTAAACTACATGGACAAAAGATAAAAAACAATCACATACATAAAATATGATAAATAATTAATTTAACTGTGATACGATCGAAGTACGTCCCACGGGGTGTGCTTCATTCACAATATACATTGACCGAAGCCCGAAGGAGATATGGGTGGTTTCCATCTGAAAAAAGCTAAGTATATATCATATCATTGTCGTTCAAATATACATATATATATATATATATATATATATATATATATATATATATATATATATATATATATATAAAGTTTAGCATCATAAAAGTAACTTGTGGTGCAATAAAGCATGTATATTCATTATTTTCAATAAAACTTTATGTTTTGAAAACACATTACAACCTATAATTGACATGGATAGGCACGTGAAAGGCTTGCGTGGGATGGCGCACCGGAATCACTCCCCCCCTTCCAAGCTTAGTAACTCAGCACACACCGGGAAAGCGAAATATTATTTATTGTATTAACCCACATTTAAACAAAAATAATATATTTATTTTATTAACTTGTAGGACACGTAACGAACCAACTCGGCTCCACCTTGATCTTTCTCCAATTTTGATGGTCAAAATTACTTTAAAATAAAAAACGTAAAGTTTGGTGAGGGAAGCTTTGGATGCAAGTTATGTTTACCAGAGCCCCCCAATCTTAAAAAATGGTTTAATCATTGCATCCAATTAGTGCATGATTAAACATCAAGTATAAAGTGTAAATTCAACCTAATCCAATTATTTAGTGAATTTTCAATTTGAGTTGAATTGTATATATTTTAAATCGGAGTGCACAATTTAAGAGTCTTTATTGATCTTCGCTACATTGATAAGTGATCAATGAAGCATTTTTTTTTTCTTCCCCTCTCACACTATTAACTGCTTTGGTAATAAAAGGACAAAAGTTATAATATAATCTTTAAGGATTATGCATCAATAGATCACTAACGTTGTCAATAATAAAGGACAATTTAACAGCGAACATTTCAAATGGTATAAATTGACTGCTAGTGTTATTAAACAGGACAATTCAATCACCCAATTAAGATTCTTAACTTCTTTGGTTTAACCAATGTTAATTATCAATATACATACACTTATATACATTTATAAAAGTTTGTGGACACCTCAACAAAATTATTTCCATCAAAACAATAAATATTATACCATTATTATTCTTATGGAATGTCATCCTAATATATTTTGAAAATATTAAATAATAATAAATTAATTTAAATTAATTGCACTTATACTAAAAAAAAATTTGTAACAATTAATTTATTTTGCATAAATATAATATATATTATTTGAAAAGATAATAAACCATAATAATGAATCATTTAAAAATATTTATGTTTGAGATATAGGCATCCCATAATATTTAACATTGTCCCTCATTTTACAATAATTGTAATAATAATAATAAATATCATATTATTATTATTCTTATAAGATAATGTTCTAATATATTTTCAAACTATTGAATAAAATGAAATTAAATTAATTTTAAGTATAGTAATGAGAGCGTTTGTAATACCCGTAAATTTTTATTTAATTCTAATTTGATTATGCGGTAAATATGAAACTGAAAACAGATAGGTGGGTGTGACGTTGCACAGAGCGGAGTATTGGAGTAATAAAATGACGAAATTGGGAACCCATTAATAATTGGAATGAGAAGTATGGTGAAAAGTGGGGTAGACGGATGTGCGACATGAGATTACATATATGTGTACGTAGCTAATTGAGAGGTGGAGTTATACCACAATATTGTATTAATATAATATAGCATATGTTAAGTTAATATATTGTGTTATATTAAAAGTTAAAGATAAGTGGAGTAAAGAACTTCACTAGTAAGCAACCCCGGAGTCGGCAACCATATATATTATGTTATGTAATGTCAAATGGTGGAGCTATTTACAATAGCAGAAGGGAAAAAAAAGAAAAAACGGAGAGAGCCAAGCGTTTTGCGGAGAAGAAAAAGAAGAAAAAAAGAAGAAGGAAAATAAATATAAAAAAAAAAAAAAAGGGAAAAACACCTTGAGGAGCTGTATGTAGAAAGGGAATAACCTAATCTCGAGTGTGTGATTGAATTCAGGTAAGGGTAATCTATTATTTGTATGAAAAATTCTACTCTTTTACTTTGGTTTTATTCTTTTACGAGGAATTTCAGTTCTTTTGTTAAAATGTCTTGATTTCTCTTGAATTCAGTTGAATCTATTAGTATTTGAGTCCTATTTATTGTTCCGAACATTATTTGGCACGTCTATATTGATTTGTTCATCCAGATTGTCATTGCACTTGTTATTTGAGCGTGATTTGTTGATTTGGCTGCGATTGAGAATAACCTTTTGAACCCACCAATCCAATTATTGCTATTTTAATATTTGAAATCCCAAACGTTGATTTGAATATAGTTTGACCTATTTGTTCAGTCTCACTTGTTATGTTGGTTATTGAATATTGTGTTTGAACCTGTTAACTGAGATGAACAACCGCAAAAGCGAGAATAAGAGACCCCGTGCTTGGATTAATGCATGCATGAGCCGTAATGGCTAGTTGATGGGCCCCTAATACTTTGAAGAGACCTCCATGCTTGAGTTAATGCACAAAAGTTAGATCCCGTATCTAGGTTTGAACAGGCACGCGATTTATGACCTTATGGGTCTCTCAATGGTTGATGGTTCGAGCTAAACTATGTTAAATTTGTTTACTAATCTTTCTTGAACATGCACCTGATTGATTATCCCTTGCTAGGTGTTCATTTACACTCATCCTTGTTGATTGAACCTTTTACACATGTTCAAAATATCAGAGGGTCCCACACCATATGGCTTGTTGATGGTGCTCCTCGACGCTGAACTACCAAATTGACGAGTTTTATTATAAATATACCTTATCTTTTTAAGGTTTTTTCAAACTAGTCTAATTTTTTCAAATGAAATTTTAGGGTTTTCTCAAATTACTCTAATTTTTTGAAATTATATTTTAGAAGTATAATTTTATTTACCATTTCACAAACAACTAGCTGACACACAAGAAAATATAGAAACCGCTCTTAAGTAAGTCTTAAAATAGACTTTCTAAAGTGAGATTTCATTTAATGTCTGAATGATAGACTATACTTAAACTCGACACTTCCCCTATATAGGTTATTAAAAAAGCATACAACTGATTATATGGTCATTAAAAAAGAAGACAATTAATTATATGTTTTATGTGTAACTCGTACGGTGAAATGCATTTGTAAGGAAGAAAATGGTTACAAGTTCAAATCTAATTTGTAGTGTTTTGTTTATAATTTTTCTCAATTTTAGTTTTCTTTCTTTCTTGGTTTGATTACTTCCTTTTCCTTTTTCCCAGCTTTGTTTTGCATTTTCCTTTCTCCCACCACTATGTATGTGAGTTGAAAAAGGAAAACGAAAAAAAGGAAGTAAACAAACCAAGCAAGAATTGAACCTACTAGAGAGCCCCCTCATAGAATATACATGAATAACACGGGCAACTGTTATGTTAAAGGCAATACTTACTATAGTTTATACGGATTCAAACTTGTCACTATTTCTTCCTTACAAAATTATATAATCACGCAAGCTACACATCTAACACATAATTAATTTTCCACATTTTAAATAATCTATGCAACGAAAGTACTGAGTTCAAGTGTAATCTGTCATTCGTACATTAAATAAAACCACACTTTAGAAAGTCAATTTTAAAATCGTACTTTATAAGTGAAAAGACCCATAAAATTGTATTTCTAAATTATGATTTCAAATAGTTAGGGTAGTTTAAGAAAATCCTTAAAAAGTGGAGTATGTTTACTGTGAAACTTCTCAACGAGGGTATTTTAAGAAAATGGTCCGTTAATAACACCCCGTCACGTGACATGCACGAGTTAAGGAACAAAAGGCTTCATGATTTCAAGGAGCATGTCACGGTGGGCGTGACGGGAGCGACGTATGCGTTACGGCTGGAAAAGAAATCAAGTGGCGGATGAGAATCATGATCCAGAAGATCCTCGAGATTTTTATAAGTATTTTTAAAAATATAATATAGTTTTATTAAAAATAATTTTAATAAAATTTACTTGTTTACCCCCGCGTCACCTCAAAATTATTTTTAGAAGTATATATTTCAAACATCAGCATTATGAATTGAATGAGCCGACAAAATCAGCTGCATGCCAATATTTATACATATACATTAAATATTATGTTTTCATTCATTTTATGAACTATTTTAAATATTTAGATCCAATTGATGAGAGATGAGATTCATATAAAATAAAATTATATAGATATTAATACATCTTTGTTTTATTTGCACGCTCCCTTAATGTATACAGTTGATATTTGTAGAGTGGATTCAAGACGTCATTTATTCGAAATATTTCTTTCCATTTATACAAGAGCTCAAAAAAAGTTTCAATGCTAGAATATATATTCTAGATTCCCAAATCCAAAATAAAAATTATACTATCTTTATATTTTTTATATGTTATTTATATTCTTATAATTAGAATAGGTCTTGTTAAATACTGAATTCAATCTACAAGAATTCAAGTCTTCAACCTTCTTATTTTTGAAGTAAGTTGACTGAAGTTACTGTGTAGGAATTAATGATCCATTAATTTTAAATAGAACAGAGCTAAAAATGGGGGAAAAAAATATTTTAAAAAAAAAAGAATAAAGAGAAGTCCTCAATTGAAAAGAACGAAAGCAAAATGAATAATTTAGAAGGGAAGCCCCCGGCGAGGATCGAACTCGCGACCTTTCGCTTACGAAGCGAACGCACTACCACTATGCTACAGAGGCAGCTGGCGTTCTGTCGTCCTTATTTTTAAATGGTTCAAAAACCCTACTTACTGTGAATTACAATCTCTACTTCCTCATCTCTGGGGTTCGAATGATGGATTTGTCAACTCTACTGTTTATTTAATACACCGTATCTCGAAATTGATCAAGTAATTATTTAATCATTATTTTTTTCATTTTTTTTTTTTTTTTTTTTTTGGTTTCAAGTGCATCACGATTCAGCCTTGTCAATCAGAGGACCTCTTCTCTTGAACTTTTATGCATTATTCATTGTTGTGATTTTTGTGAATTTAGATTCACATAATTATCTAGAGCAAAATGTAGCGAGCGCTGAAAGAGCACCCTTTCGGGACTCTCGTGGATCATGTTTGCAACGCGTTGTCTCATTTTCAAGCTCAGGGTTCAATCCATAAGAGGATCATTACTAGAAAGCCAAGCATTAGGGATGGTTTTAGCCGTATGAAATGGTAGGAGTCGTGTCTGCGAAACGCATCAACGATGGTCTGGCCGTCTACGAAAACTGTCAATGAAAGCTCTATAGGCAAAGCTATTGACAGACAGAAATGGAAACCGTCGGTGTAAATGATACTATTATTGACGGTACATGCCATCTTAGGGAAAAAAAAAAAAAAAAAAAAAACCTTGATAGTTAAGTATTTTCCATTGCTCAATATATTTTAAAATATTAATGTCATATTTTAAAACCGTCCCTAAAATTTTCATTAAATTATTAAAATAATAGTGTTCGGGACAGTAAAACCGACCCTAAAACCTTTTTACATTTTTTTTTAAAAAAATAAAAGCGCACGATTCCCTAAAAATAAAGATAAAAGAAGTTTAGTATTATGAGCCTTGGATTTTCATGTTTAATGCTTGCATCATATAACCTATGTACATCATTGAAATGCATAGTTAGACGCTACAAGATAACCTTTTTGAACAATCTAATTACTTTAAAATAGAATTAGATCAACTCACTGAACATAAGGCATTATTTCAATATTAGATTCAAAATATAATGAACAAAATGTGGGTATCTCCTCAATTAGATGTGCCTCTGCAATCGATCTTTCCAGCTGTGTTTCAGAAATAATAAAAAATAGCCGCAGAGAAAAATTAAGAAAATATAAAAACATCCATAGCCAAATCAAACCTGTTTATATAATTGGTATGCTTGGAACAAGCACATTTAGGGTGTCTAGAACTTATTTGTTCAGCAGGTTCTCAATCTGTTCATTAAAAAATAAAAAGTTATCAAATAGTTCCATCGGAAGAAAGAATAATAATTATTTAAGTAAGCGACAAGGATTGATCTCGAATGTTCAAACCATTGATTTATTAAACCTGCATATAGGCTAAAACAATCAATCAATGGACTGAAGTTTTGAAGGAAAGATACAATTTTTATTCACAGAAAGCCCAATCAACTAGATTGTTGAAGGAAATAAGCTTTTTTCTATACAAGAGCTTAACTTTTGAAGAAAGAATCTATTTGTATACACAGACAAGCCAATTAGCTGGATTTTCAAAGGAAAGAAGCTATTTCTATATAATGAAAACCCAAATTTTGCTCTTTTAATAATACAATTCTAGAATGCTTAACATTCTATAACTAAAAAAAAAAAAAAAATTCTATATATGGAGAAGCAGTAGGCTTTAAGAAGAATAAAGTAAGAACATATTGAAGACACCAAGAAAAACGGCAAAAAATAAAAATTAAAATTAAAATTAAAAACACATACAACCATTTCAGATGACTAGTTGCAAGGAGAACAAAACTCAACTTGTAAGTGGACAATTGATCCGTCTGGTTCAATGGAGATCTTGAAAGAAGCTGCTACAGATTACATTAAAAAAAGAGGCAAATTAAAAAAGGATGAGTGAGAGGATGACGAATTGTGGATGCTTTAGAGTGAGAGGATGATGTGAACCTGAACCCCTAAATAAAACAATAAACGTATTTGTGCCTCCATTTTCCCCGCGAAATATATATATATATATTTATCTACATCAAGGATCATAGTATACAAATCTATTATCTCCCTTCTCCAAATCTAAGCTAACTATGGAACCCCACTCCGGAGGGGTCACGAGAAAGACTGAGGTTAACCTTGAGGCGTCGGGTCCAAGGAATGAATCTAGAAGCCAGCAAGTTTCATGGCAAAAGCTAGCCAAAGGAGACAGATGTGCAAAAGGAAATAGTGGTGCTAGTCACCATCCACCAAATGAATTTAGCGGCTCGCACTGCGGGTATCTAACCGCAACATTTGGGCCACAAGGAAGCTAGAAAAGCCAGTGGGGATGCTTGCTTGAGGAACCTCCAAGCTTTCCCTAAATTGCCATCAAGAGGGGATGACCCTAAGAAGAAGGCTCAAAGGACACTCCCCGAACCCAACTCCTTTGACCTGTTATCCTCGGATAAGAAGAAATAGGAAATAGAAGCCGACAAAGCCATATACATATATAATGAATTTCTTTTATTTGTAACTAATATATAATGTATTTCTTTTATTTGTAATTAATTTTATTGATGCTTAGCAAAAGTTTTAAATGCGTTATTTTTAAATTTTGAACTTTTCTTAAAAGGTGGGACTTAGATTTAAGAGTCTTTCACGTTTCCCATTAAAAAAAAAAAAAAAAAACCTTTAACATGCGGTTGAAGTGCCATTCATGCTTCCCATAGAAAAGTAAAAGAACCTTTCACATGTTTTCATTTCAAAACAAATGTGATGCCTAAACCATTGGTTTGATTGTTGTTTGTTTACTTGTTATACTTCACAATTCATTGCTACACAAATCATTTCAAGGAAAAAATTGATTTTTGTTAAACGTTAATGTCTTTTTTTAACTAAAGTTGATGTATTCTTTAGGATTTTTTTTTATTATAATTCAATTTCTTTGTTACTCTTGTTATGTTTCCATCCAAAAAATGGAGAGAATGAAAGTGATGGTTTTCATTTTTAAAACACTTTTATATTTTGCGTTTTTTTTAAATTACTCAAAAAATTGGGTAGAAAATAGCTCCTTACCATCTAAAAAATGGAGAGAATAAAAGGAATGGAGAAAATCTTCAAGTTATGTGGAAGCTAGGGTTTTCTCTTCAAGTTTGCAGTCAGAACAAACTATGTTTTGGATGATAAAATTATTGCAATTAAAGGGACTACGTTTTGAGAGGGAGAATGTTGTTGTTGAAGCTTGAAGACTTTTCATTGAATTAGTATTTGAAGAGGCTAGATCTGGAAGGATTTAAATTTAATTTGGCAATTAAAGAGTTAGGATTTAGGGGACGTTATGAACTGAAGTGATTTCCATTCAACTAGCTTAGGCAAAGATTTCACTCAAATCATGAGGGAATGTTATTATTTTTTCCATTGTAGTGCCATTAATGGGAAGAGAGATAATAGGAGAGTGAATGAGAAGATGGCACATGCCAACTTATACTTTAGCTTTCATATATTATAGTTATAGCTATTTGTGCAAAGTATTTAAAGGGAGCACTCATATTGTATGTTCCATTGAAGAGTCAGGAGAACATCTTCGATTATGAAGTGTTTCCTTTTATATATGTAAGGGTGTAGACTATAAAAGGGAATTAATTGGAGTATTACGTAGGAATAAATTGGAGCATTTGAATTTGGAAAGATATATATGATATATTTTGTGGGTAAACATAAAAATATAATATCCCTTTATTTTTTTGTACTATTTTTTCCTCCATTATAGTGTCATTAATGTTTAGAGAGAGAATATAAGAGGGAAGGAGAAGATCTGCACTATTTTTTTCTCTATTATAGTGTCATTAATGGGAAGAGAGAGAAGGAAAAGATGACACATTGCAACTTATACTTCAACTTTCATATATTATATAATAGATGAGCCTTTTACCGTTTCCAATTAAAAGAATAGTCAAACCTTTCATATGTAAGCACAAAGGTACAATAATTACCCTTTTTTTTTTCCCCTCATACGACTAGTCTCTTTTCTTCTTATTTCTCCTTCTTTCTCCCTATTTCTCTTTTGGCATGGTGGTGATGAAGAAGTCTCTACAAAAAGAGATCTCATATGCAAGAAGATTTTTGAGACAAACTTAGAGATTTGTCCAAAACAAAAACAAGATTCAAGCTAGAGGTAAGGTTTCTTTTTTCCCCCCTAAAAGGATCCTAATCCTTTGATAGGTCCAAAGAATGAGGAATAGAGAGAAAATTTAAGGTTTACTCGTGTGTTTTTTTAAAAAAAAATTAACCAAGGCACTAGGATTAGTAAGGCGAACGGTTGCCATGCCTGACGCCTTGATAACTATGAGTTGTGAGGATGGTGGAGCAAAGTTCACCTTACTACTAGTAGCATTGCTGGTGATGGTTTGGTAGAGGAAATAAGGGAGTAACCTTAGTTTTCCCTTTCTTGTTCTTCTTTTGTTTTCCCCTCTGTTCTTTGTAGAAGAAGTCCCTCCTGCAAAATCTTATAGTTTTGCTTATATAGGGGCAGGGATGAAGGAGAGGATGCCGCACATCCTCTCCGGGCCTTGGATCCAAAATCCCCTACTTTGAAAAATTGGGAATGAGAAAACCCTAAAAGGTAACCATGTGTTGCATAGTGCAGCCACAAGCTCAAGGGTTGGAAATCTCTCCTCACTAATAAGGAGGAGATGAGTAACGGCAAATGGCCAGGGGCCCAAGAAGCATCCCAAAAAGGAATTGAGCAGTAAACTCATAAGAAAGTGAGCCAAAGGCCCAAACAAAAGGATATTCCTTTAGGGGTTGAGGCAAGGGCTAAAAAATGAGACAAATCTCTATTGACTTGATAAACGAGAGCCCAAAGGTTTGTATATTCGATTAAAAGGTCAATTTCCCCCTTGAGGGGACGAAAAGCGACGTCAATAGGGGTATATTTAAATGATTAACTTTGGGTACAAAAAAGATAAAAATAAAAATCATTGTTCAGTACTGCTTGACTTGGACAGCTATTACAACAAGATCTACTTCCCTAAGCTCTAAAAATAACCAAAGGAAAAAAAATTGTCAAATGTTTTGTTTGATCTAACCAATACCATTCCTTTGCGTTTCTTCCTTCCCCTTCAAAATGCATAAAATGTCTCAAGGGAACTTGAAATTTTCGTTGGATTCGTTTATGACCCATATGTTCAATTATCTTGACCAATATTGAACATGAAGTCTAGCTTATATGAACTTCGAAATTCGATTTATGACCCATATTGAACTTGAAATCTATCTTAGAATTGTGTCTCCATAAAATGAAAATTGGTTGTTGGATTCATCTCTGTTTTTTATTTTTTTCGTTTTTGCAGCACCGGAAAGGTAATATTTAGATCCAGTTTTGGCTCCGATAAGGTCCTTAATTCTACGTCTCTTCTCTAAAATAAAACTTCAGAACAAGTACTAAGGAGTTGATTCCAGGTTCAATTCCTGGCTGCAGCAAACGTTTTCTTTTCCGTGACCCTTCACCCATTTGGTGGAATAGCAGGAGCACACTTCAACTATAACATCAGTTCGGTTGCTTTTAAATGGTGGGAATGAAAGAGGAAAGTGAATAAAATGATAAAGGCCAATTTCTAATTTTCATTCTCGACATTCGAATCGGACCTTGAAGCCTGTTTTATGAAAAAACCACAACCCAATGGTGAAACCAAAAGACGGTACTATGGAAAACCAACGCGACTTTCATAAATACATAGATAGGAACATTTCCTACATAAACCATGTAAGGTAACACTAAGGACGAGTAGGCAATATGTATACATGTTACCGACCATAAATGTTAAGAAGAGAGTTTTCTAATTCCAGGTTCTACGCTGGATTTTAATTAAGTATGCTTAATTTGTTGTCCGTTGGCTTGTGAGGACGCTCCACACTCTATTATACAAAGAGGGGATATGGAACATAGCACGACGAGAATCACACGTCTCCCATATCTCTCTTTCGTTGTTTCCCGATATTGTTTCTTTGTTTTAGCCTTGGCTGAGCATTTGAACGTATAGGATCAATTGGGTAACTCCGACTTTCTCACGTGCATGGAAGCAAACACATACTAAGGTGTTGTACCACTAGAGCGTGACTTGTCACATCAAGCCTGCATGCTTAAACCGTGGAACAATCCCTTAGGACAGTGAGTGTTGTGCCTCATTTCTTCATACTAGGGTTTTGCTCTTTTGAATTACATAACACTAACGGGAAAAGATAATATAATAACTTAAATTGAGTGTAAATAAATATTTTGTTTCACAGAATGCTTTCAAGAGGCCGCAGTAGCACATTGGTTAAATCATCTCAATTTGGTTCCAGGTTCAACTCCTCGCTGCGGCAATCTTTTTAAAATTTTTGAAGTGCTCCACTATTTACTCTCTTTTTTTCCTTTCCTACTAGTAGCCCTTTACATAAGCTTGGAGCGTTGAATTTCAGGTGAGGTTCCACCTTTTTCAGCCACTGACCATTTTTAGCTTAGGTTCAGCAAGCTCCATATTTATATATTTCTGTCTACTCAATTCAAAAAAAAATATGGCGGGGCCTTCTTCTTCTTCAAGATGGGTCTTACAGAAGGCAAATTCTCGTTTCCCAATCCCTGCTACTGTGGGGTTGGGTGGGTAGAATTAGTTTTTTTTTTAATTCTTTTTTTTCTCCATTTTTTCTTTTTGATGCTTGTTGCCTTCTCTCTGCTTCATTACCAGTGCAATGAGAGGGAAATTTTCTCAGAGGATCGAATTAGTGGATTACCAGATGAAGTAGTCGTTGCTGTTTTGTCTCAGTTGACACCAGAGGAAGCAGCCACTGCTAGCATTCTCGCTCGTCGATGGAGACACCTTTGGACATTTTACTCAGGTGGTCTGAACTTGGATGCTGCAAACACATTGTGTCATAGAGAAAAGAGTTCGCAGGCTCGAGTTGGGTTTGACGGACGGCGTCCATCAGTACAGGGGTGATGCTTGTTCTTTTCCACGACTGGAGAAGTTATCCTTCTCATCTCCTTCCTTGTCTCAGGGCCTTGGAACTAGTAACTGGGTCTCATCATGGGACCCCCCCCCCCCCCCCCCCCCCCTCTGCTTCGTTTCGCTGCCCTGACAGAGGCACCCCCTTCCTGGTCTCGTTTCCCTGCGCAGGCGAGTGTTCCTGCTTGTAGCTCTAAAAATGAAGTATGTAATTTAGTCTGGTGATGCGACGTACAGGTTGATGACATAACCGTCCCATAAAGCTTCGTCTTCCGCATGTATCCTCCAGCTTTTTAGGCCATTCTACAGTTATTGAATCATGCTAAGAGCTTGAACAAAACGTGTGATAAGATCCGTCCCGCCATCCTGAAGCCCATTGTAGACCATGTGATGGTTATTTGATGTTTGAAAAATGCTTTAAGCGTGCTTGCTATGCTGATAGATTCGTAGTGCATTTGCTCTGTATCACTGCATCCCTCGAAAAGTTTACTGCCGATAATCGCAACCAATCAAACTCGAACTGAACCGACTCATTCAAAACAATATTGTTTTATATACATACGTACACACACACACTCTCCGCACGTATTAACTCTTGATTATTATGTTGACATGAGGTGAGCTATTCTTTGGAATTTGCATGCTCCTATTAGGTACGAGAAGTGGTTTCATTGTTCTTTTATTTGTTTGCGGAAAAGGCCCTTTCTAGTGGGTACTCTATGATATGTATGATTAAATATTAGAGAGGACAAAAGCTGCAGTAGCACATTGGTTAAATCGAATTGAAGTTGATTCCAGGTTCGACTCCTGGCTGCAGCAAATGGTTTTTGCCCTGAGCCTACAACCCCCCACGTCTTTCCCCTGACAAAAAGAGTGAATATTTCTATGAGCTGCTCTGCCAACAACAGGATGCAAACAAAAACTAGAGAAGGGTACTTTAGAAATGATAACATGTACAAGTCAGTGAAATCTTTTATTTTCAAAGTATTGTTCAAAACTCGGTAACTCTACAAAATTTCTACAGATCACAATCAGATCCCAAAAAGTTCAAATTACTTGGTTAACAACGTTAAATTGTCTGATCCCAAAAAGTTCAAATTACTTGGTTAACAACGTTAAATTGTAACGCGTCACTGAAACAATATATAGAGACAACTGTTTGGTGGACTAGTCAAAGCATAATTTAACTATAATATCAGCTTGATTATGGTTAATTGATAATTTAACTATAATATCAGCTTGATTATGGTTGATTGGTAGGAATGAAAGTGAATATGAATAGAATATTAAGGGTGAATTTCTAATTTTCATTCTCGACATTCATCGGACCTTAAAGGTTGTTTCTTGCCGTAATCTGGTAATGAATGAAACTAATAGGGAAAACAAAAGACATAATATGGAAAGCCAACATGATTTACATAAATACATAAACAGGAACGTGTAGAACATAGCACAACGGGAATCACACAGGTCATAACTAAGAAGTGCTTTGAAAAATTGATAAATATATAAATTCACGCACGCCTTCCAAAAGCTGCAGTAGCACATTGGTTAAATCGTATCAGTTGGTTCCAGGTTCAACTCCTGGCTACAGCAATCTTTTTAAATTTTTTTGAAGCCTTTTGTGATTTTATTGTAAAATCTTTTGTATCCATAGTATTGTTCCTTTAAAAAAGCTTGGTTAACCAAATCAAATCGTTTTTTTTTAAAAAATAAAATCGAAAACTTAAACAAATTTTTTGAAACCTTTTGTGATTTTATTGTAAAATCTTTTGTATCCATAGTATTGTTCCTTTAAAAAAGCTTGATTAACCAAATCAAATTATTTTTTAAAAAAATTAAAATCGAAAACTTAAATAAACCAAGCTGGAAATGGTGAAATTTGATTTATTTATACTGCTGAATATTATTCATGAAGTAGGAGAATGCTTATATAAGCACTTGCTATTTGAGCTCGTTTCTTTAAATTATACCCATTTTAATTAAAAGAGTATAAAAATTAGGAAAATCTCTCAATTTTCATAAAATCTTCATTTTTGTTGAAATATCAAAAAGATTTTGACCGTTATAACTTTCATCGTATAAATGAAAGTTGGCATATTTACATCCTAAAGGCGATATGTATGGTTTTATCTAACATTTTCCTCATACAGACATAAACAACATAGGCAGCAGTAGCACATTGGCTAAATCATCTGAATTTGATTCCGGGTTCAACTCTTGGCTGCCGCAATCTTTTTAAATTTTTAAAGTGCTCCATTATTTACCCTCTTTTCCCTTTCCTTCTGGCCCCATAAATAAGCTTTATCTTTATAATTTTTCTATCGGTAAATAAGTTTATCTTTATAATATTATTGGCATCCTTCGTTTGTTAACCTAATCAAATCGTTATGAAAAAATTTAAACTCGAAAACTTAAACAAACCAAGCTGAAATATGGGGAAATTTGATTTATTTGTATCGGTGAATATTATTCATGAACACACACATATATATTGGAGAATTCTTATATAAGCACTCACTACTCGTACTCGTTTCTGAAAATTACACCAATCCAAATTGAAAGAGTATAAAAATTAGGAAGGTTTGTTAATTTTCTTAAAGTTTAGTAATAGATATGACCTTCACTTTTATTGAAATATCAAAAAGATTTTGACAATTATAATTTTCATCATATAGATAACCGATGTGCACAAGCAATAATTGTATGAAAATTGACATATTTTCATCTTATAGATGATGCGGGTGCTCATGTTAGATTATGCTCATATTAACGTTTTCTTATTTTAATTACCAAAAAAAAAAAGAAACGTTTTCTTATTTGTGTATGTTCTTTGCACACATTTATGTAATATAACATTCTTTTGATTGTTTAAGGTTCTTTTAACTTCCGCTTGATAATTATTATTTGTTCTATATTATTTCACATGTGCTTGATTCTTTCATAAGTAAATGAACGAACAAAATTACTTTTAAACTATTATTGAGCCTGTTAAATTAGGTTCATAAATGTGTTTGCTGATCAAACTGTTTTTGCAAACCATTCAATAACCAGTAAAATGTCGCTAACAAATACGAACCAAGTTTGAACAACGCTTTCCTAAGCTTGGGTTGCGCTCGGTTCGCTTGTCATACGAAACCTTCACACATCATGAAATTATGCAAAATTAGGTGAGTTTAGTTACTTTTTCATGTTCTGTTCATGTATGAGATTAAAATTTATAATCTTTTATTCGAAAGAAATTACAGGACTTGCAAAAGGTATTCTGTTTCGCCACAACCACAACAACAGCAGCACAACAACAGCAGCGGCTGTTAATTTATGATTATTTTAGATTGAAACAGACAGCAAGTCAATTTATGTGGAGCAAGAGTAGAATGATTAAGGGAAATCATATAAGAATTTATTCATAAATATAGATATTAATTTATGATTAAGGGTTTCTCTTTTTCTTCTTCTTCTTCTCCTTCTCAAAGTCTTCAAAGCTAATTTAGTAAGCTCAAAGAAACAAAGAATGGAGTGAAGAAGCCGAGGAAGATTGAAGGAGTGGGCCAAAACGGCACTAAATCTAGCACTGACAGAGGTCAATGCGCGTGCAGGATTCAACCAATCAGTTCATGACATTAATGGAATGTAGGAAAAATGACCCACTAATTAATTCCTTCACCTTCACCGCCCTCCTCCACCACATGCCAGTTTCTCTGTAACTTTTCACTTCTTCCTCCTCCGCCATGAAAGCCCTTATTCCAATCTCCCTCTTCCAACTCATCATCATCTCCAGCATCCATCTCAAACCCTCCCTCGCCGCCGACTCCTCTTCGGTCGCCATAAACTGCGGTCACCTCGCTGCCGTCGCCTACGGCGGTCGAACATGGGTCGCCGATGACGGAGCTTCAAAATTCATAAGCCCTCGATACCTCAATTCCTCCTCCGCCGAGTCCGCCGCCACCCAAGATTACGCCCCCCAGATCCCCTACGTGACCGCTCGCATCTCCAGATCAGAATTCGAGTACTCCATCCCCGTCTCAGCCGCCGGCGGCAGTGGCGGCGGGGGACCTTTGGTCGTCCGACTGCACTTCCACCCGGCGCCATATTCCGGTGGGTTCGACGCCTCAGCCGCCTTCTTCTCCGTCGCCGTCAACGCTCGCTATGCCCTCCTCCGCAACTTCAGCGCCTCCCTCGCCGCAAGATCGCTCCAGCAGAACTACTTCTCCAGAGAATTCTGTTTGAGGGTTGCCCCCGAGGAGGACTCGTTGAACATCAGCTTCACCCCGAACAGGGGCTCTCTCGCGTTCATTAATGGCATCGAGGTGGTCTCGATGCCGCCGGATCTGTACTTGCAGGGACGAGACATCTCCATCGTTAATTCGAATTCCCAATCGATGCCGATAGATAACAGCACCGCCATGGAAACGGTTTACCGACTGAATGTTGATGGACAAGCCATATCGCCGGAGAATGACGCCGGAGGGATGTTCCGGGGCTGGTCCGACGACAGCGATGAAGTGTCCGGCGCGGCGGTGGGTGGGGATCCTTACAATACGCGGGTCAAGATCAGGTATACAAAAGTTCCGAATTACACAGCGCCGGAGATCCTGTACAAGACGGCGAGGTCAATGGGCTCGAACGCGACGGTCAACTACAATTACAACCTCACGTGGAACTTTCCGGTGGATTCTGGGTTCGTGTACCTGGTGAGGCTTCATTTCTGCGAGATCGAAGAGAATATCACGAAGATGAACCAGAGGGTGTTCGAGATTTTCCTCTACAATCAGACTGCGGACGATCAGATGGACGTCATTACATACGCCGGAGCCAATGGAGTTCCGATCTACAGAGAGTTCGCCGTGATTGTCCCCGCCGATGGCGGTGGCGGATTAAAACGAGATCTGTGGTTGGCCCTCCACCCAGCGCCCAGATCAAAGACAGAGTACTCCGACGCTCTGTTAAACGGAGTGGAGGATTTTCAAGCTCAACCGCTCCGATGGTACTCTCGCCGGACCCAACCCGAATCTCCCGCCGCCTTCAAATCCGGGTCCACCAGATCCGGCGCTTCGAGCCTCCAAGCGAGCGAAGACGGTCAAGTTATTACCCATGGTGGTTACGGTCGCCGTACTCGGCGGAGTCATGGTGGTCTCCGCTGTGTTCTACTTCTTCTTCTGGCGGAGGACGTTGGCCAAGGATTCCCGGAGCGGGAGGACCTCCCGGTGGTGGAACCCGTTCTCGGCGTCGGGGTCGGAGTTCACGAAGACGCAGGACCTCCCATGGGACCTGTGCCGCAACTTCTCGCTCGACGAGATCAGATCCGCCACCGACGACTTCAGCGAGTCCCTCGTGATCGGCGCCGGCGGCTTCGGCAAGGTCTACAGGGGCAACATCGACGGCGGCGACGCCGTGGTGGCGATCAAGCGCCTGAACCCGAGCTCCCAACAAGGGGCCCACGAGTTCCGCACCGAGATCGAGATGCTCTCCCAGGTCCGCCACCGCCACCTCGTGTCCCTCATCGGTTACTGCGAGGAGCACCGCGAGATGATCCTCGTGTACGATCACATGGCCCATGGCGCCTTCCGCGACTACCTCTACGCCTCCGCCGCACACCGCCTCCCGTGGAAGCGGCGCCTCGAGATCTCCATCGGCGCCGCCCGCGGCCTACAGTATCTCCATACGGGCGCGAAGCACCCGATCATCCACCGCGACGTGAAGACCACCAACATTTTGCTGGACGAGAATTGGGTCGCCAAGGTCTCGGATTTCGGACTCTCGAGGCTGGGCCCGTCCCTGTCGCGCACCCACGTCAGCACCGAGGTCAAAGGGAGCTTCGGGTACTTGGATCCCGAATACTATCGGCGGCAGCAATTGACCGATAAGTCCGACGTGTACTCTTTCGGCGTCGTGCTCTTCGAGGTGCTGTGCGGCCGCGCGCCGCTGGATAAGGACCTTGCCAAGGACGAGATGTGTCTCTCCGAGTGGGCCCGATCGCATTACCGGGTCGGGTCTTTGGATCAGATCGTGGACCCGTATGTGAAGGATCGGATCTCACCCGAGTGTCTGAGGGTGTTCGGTGAGGTCGCGTACAACTGCTTGCTCGATCACGGGATCGAACGGCCCTCGATGGGCGACGTGATGGGAAGCCTCGAGTTCGCGATGCAGCTGCAGGAGAGCGCGGAGGCGGAGAGCGCGGCTACAGGAGAATCGTCAGCCGTCGACAGCAGTGGAAGTGTCGTGAGCTCGCATCCGGCGGTCGGGGGCGGGAGTGGAGGATCCGACGGTGGAGGATGGACGGGTGATCCAGAGATGGGATTGTCAGCATCGGTGTTCTCGGAGTTGATAAGTCCAAGGGGACGGTGAGGATTGGTTTTGTGTGAGTTCTTAGTGTGAGGACGCGAGTAGTGGAAAACTAGGTTTAGTAAGTCGCGTACAGGGATTGAGTTTTTTAAATGTAGAGCATGACTTTCATATGGCCCCCCCACCATTTTATTTTTTAAAAATAATTAAATAAAAAAAAAGACAGAAAAAGTGAGCCCAATTCTAAGGGTTAACCCAAATTATTTAACTGGGTTTTGAATTTCGGGACGGGCCGGGCCTAAACCTCATGAGCCCGTGCCCATGAGTATCTTTCTTTGTCAGGCCCCATGCGGAACATGCAGTTACGACCTTTTGCTATTGGTGTAAAATAAAAAGGTAAATAAAATTCTTATAATGCAAGAAAATCCAAAAAAGGTAAAAAGTAAATAATATACGCAGAACTTCAGTAAATTTTCGAAGATTATATAAAGTACAAATATTTTACTATAGAAAGGTAGTTAGAAATGTTTACATCTCTAATGCATTGTCGCATTAATTATTATAATTTTTCATGCATGAAAAAGTTGAAAAACTTCAGGAAATGTGGTCTATAATTCAGCAATGTTTGGGAACGAGTAATAATAAGATTAGGATAGGTTAATAATATCCTAAATTCTTAGGATTTCTTTAACTCCCGGGCTTTAAAATAGAGGCTTAAGTTTGGTGCAGCACACATACAAGAGAAGCTAAAAAAAAAAACCTCCAAAACGATGTCGTTTTAAGTATTTTTTTTAAAAAAAATATCACAAGGCACCAACTGCACCTAACTTATGTATAATCACTGCATATTAACTTTTTCCTTAAAAGAAATAAAAAAAATTATAAACTCACAAAGTTAGAGGGAAGGAAGAAACCATTTTCAAAGGTGGGTGAGCAGCACTCAAGAGAGTATGAAAGGTGGTTGTGGATACTTAAGAGAGTATGATTACACCTATATTCTGCATCAGATGAAGCACTTGAACTTGCTTGTAAGATGGTTTTCATTACTTTTGCCCAAAATTCAGAATTATTCCAACTCACGTTATGATATTATCGGTCGATGTGTACCCTTAATAAAGGGCTCTATTAACTAGTTTTTTTTTAGTTTTCTTTAATAAATCTATTCATCCCGAAATAGATGAGAGGGAACAAATCCCACCACTAACTTATGGTAAGTGGGATCCATTTATGTATATAGGATTCAATCTTACACGTGACTAGTTGAATTTATTTGAGTTTTTCATTTTTGGGAAATAATAGTATTTTTAAAATTCATATTCTTAATTAATGTGCAAACCTTTGTGAATTAGTTTGTTTGAAATTAATAGCTGGTGGGGCAGACACATTGACTCTCAGGGTCAAGATTGCAGTTATTGTTCATCATTGTTACATTAAGTAGAAAAAGCATACGAGTGAAAACGACGTAATTTTGTTACAGACCGTAAATGAATAGGGATTATTTTAGCAAAATTACATCTTTTTGGAATGGAGTTTCGACGCATATTCTCTTTTTATTTTTGATAAATTAGCGTAAAACTTTTATTATGCTAATTCGACTTTTATAAAAGTCTACTCATCCTTTTTTTTTTTCCTTTTTTTCATTACAAAAAGGTTTTAATGTCATCTCTTAATGCTGCATCATTAATAAGGGACATCATAAGCATGTTACATTTTCAAAGAATGCATTTACTATGTTGCATAGAAATGCAACATTATACACCAATTAACCGTGATTTACTCCTTAACTACATCATGTCACTTAAATAAAAAAAGTCATTGACAATTAACCTTAAATTTTCCTTATACATGTGTTTATTTCCTTTAGTAGAATATTCTTTTGCTTCGGATATGTAAAACAAGTGTCGACAAGAAAACACCTCCAAATTCGAGATCGTTGGTATTTTCAAAGTTCACAAGTCCGAGTCACGTTTCATATTCTTTCGAGCTCGACTCATGTTTCGTCCATTTTTCCTTTCAAATGTTAAAATATGTAAACTTAATAAAAAATTGTGGGAAGGAGTATATCTTGACCAAAAGTAAGGAGAATGTTTTATTGATAAATACTTACATCCGGTCTAATAATTATAAGAATCCGAACCCTTGGCCAGGTCCGATTTAAATATTTAATAATAATACTAAGTAACAAGTAGTAAGATAGGTGTTTCAACTATAATAATGTTGCTCTAGTCCAATTAATTTGGTTGATCGTTTTTATTTTTGCAAATTAAACCTAAAATTTTTCATTACATCCTTTTAAATTTTTACTATGCTTGCTCTAGCCACTCGACTGACACTAGCTTGCTTCTTTATCACTAGATGTAATTATGCAAGAATTCTGTCTAATCTTCACAATTTCTCCCTATGGATTCTTCATTAAAGGCACCTTGACCAAGCAACTTTTCTAGATGTTATGGTATCAAACCTCAAAATCATTTTTTTTTCCCATTAAAGACTTTGAGAACCTTGACCTGGCATTTTTCATTTTTCTTTCATTTTTTTTTTTTGCCGTTCTTCCTTAAATCTTTCAATGTTGTACAAATTTAAAGTTAATCACCCCATCCGAGGGAATCAATCTTTATTACGAGTTTCATCTGCTTCAATTTTTATTCAAAATTAAAATTTTGAAAAATATTATAACTTGTAAAATAGTAATATTCAAAATATGAATGATGGTTAGGATTTTCGATGTACAAGAGGCAGCCCTACGACCACCGAGCGTAGGGTCCGTAGATTAGATTAAGAGGGTAAATCAATGTTATTGTCCGTATCAATCATGAACCACCATACTTTTACGGGGACAAGCTTATCCCAACCACCGGCTTACTATCCGAGCGCCGGATACGGGAGGGTTCAAGTTAAGCCTTGTCCCCCGGATAGCGAGCCGCTGAATGCGCTGAGGGATAACAGCTGTCCTAAAAGGGTAATATCCTTATGTAGTTACTTTAAACATGTGGGGCCACACCACATGGAATAACACATTAAATCTGTGTTTTTAAATCTCGTACATTGCTTCTACACTGGAAGAATCCTTTTCGAGTTAACCAATAGTGGCCGTGGATTGTGGATAAGTTTCTATTATTCCAAAAATCGAGGCTCAATCCCAGATTATAAAATTGATTGCATGGTGAGCAAAATTTTATATGCTGAAGTAGAATTTATAGATTATTACAAAAGAGATTAAATAGTTATAATGCAAATAGAGCCAACGGTTTTAATTTGTTAATACGCCCGTAAGATAGTTCGACCTGATTCACAATCGGTTTTATATATCGACCCATAATTTTAATTGATCCACTCATAGTCTGTCAATAATTTAATTTTGATATACTATTTATTTGTCAATGCTGACTTATAACTCATATAGGATGACTAAAAACATGAATTTTTTCTTACAGTAGCCCTAAAAAATTTTTTATAAACATAGCGTACCTTTTCATGGTTTTTTAAAATTAACCCACTTTTTAAAAATCACACTTGACAAGTGCGATTTTAGGTTTGACATAACTGACACCTTCTAACACGAGGTGATAAGCACGTAAATAGAGAAATTGCACTCTTCAAGTGTAATTTTAAAATCAACTTTAGACTGTACGATTTCGCTTAGTTTATTATAAATACAGACAATTAATTGTCATAAAAAATATGTAGCCTATGTGACAAAGTATTTTTGTAAAGGAAATAGTGGTCTCAAGTTCAAATATTCTTTATGACGTTTTATATGAACTTTTTCTCCATATTAATTTTTTTAAAAAAATTATAGTAAATCTTGCCTTTGATAAAATATAACGCTGAAGGTTATATTAAAATTTTTTTTTCCATTTCATTAATGTTGACTTCGGAAAAAAAAAAGAATTTTATTAATATCTTTGTAAGGATTTTATATGTAAGTTCACTCCAATATTCAAAATAAAAAGACATAAATAAATTTTTTTCTTTTTTTCAAAGTGAACATTAATGAAATGAAAAAAAATTTAATATAACTTTCAGCGTTATATTTTATCAAAGGTAAGATTTACTATAGTTTTTTTTTAAAAGTAATATGGAGAAAAAGTACATATTAAATATTATAAGGAAGATTTGAATTTGATACTACTATTTCCTTTACAAAAATACTTTGTCACATGAGTTACATGTTTTTTATATGACAATTAATTGTTTGCATTTATAGTAAACTAAGTAAAATCACACTCCCAAGTCTATTTTAAAATTGCACTTGGGGAGTGTAATTCCCCTTTTCTCGCGCCTGTCACCTTGTGTTAGAAGGTGTCAGCTGTGTCAGACCCAAAATCGTACTTATTAGTGACTTTTAAAAATTAGACTAGTTTTAGAAAATCATGAAAAGGTAGACTATGTTTATAAAATTTTTTTTTTGGGCTACTGTGAGAAAATATTCCTAAAAACACTCTATACTTCAAATTAAGTTCAAGTAAAGAAAGTAATTTACAATTTGTATAATGGGTCTTAACGTAAAATGACCAAAGGACCCCTCCTTCGTGATGTGGCTGGCGCTTAGGGGGGCAAGAGCTCAACAACTCCACCACGCGCCGGTGCCCATTGGAATTAGAAAACCAGGTGACCTTTCTTCCTTTCCTTCTTCCAATCTTGTTCCAGAGTCAATACAAGGGGTTCCAAAAAAGGAAGGAAAAAAAAAAAAAAGAAGAATCGAAAATGGATTCTACAAAATTCCAAGTCTTCTCTCTTTTCATAGAGAAGAAAATTGAACAAAAGGATTGTGTTAATCCTTCGTATGAATAAAAGAAATATAAAATTAAAGAAAATCAATGCCACGAACCCCTTTCACTTGGCTTTGCTGTGGGGACGCCAAATGATTCTTGTTTTTTCTTATCTCTCATTCTTTGAGCATTTGGTGGATCCCAGTAGCAAAGCTTTTATTAGTAAAAAAGAAAAAAAAGAGAGAAAAGAAAGAAAAATAATGGCAGCCTCAGGGCCACCATAATGGTTGCATGTGCTCCTCATTAAGAACACAACCTCTGAAAACACCTTGTTATAATAGCAAAGAATTGAAAAAAAAAACCCAAAAAATAATTTTTAAAAAAATCTATGCAATGAGGAAGTGGTTTTGTGAAAGGAACACCCAACCAGAGGAGGGTGTAAAAGTATCTCACAACCACCCTTTCCCCCTAGCTGGGGACCCCTCATCACCCACCTAAGGTAGAGGGATTGAGCTCTATATTGCTATATAATAACATCCAATCACTACTCTTTATTCCATCCATTTGTGCCAAACTCTCTTCTTGCATTTTGTTTCCCAATTCAAGAGGTCTGTGTGTGGTTTCTCTCTGTTTTATTTCTTCCTCCCAATTGTTCTCCATTGGGCAAATTGGAAATCAGAGTTTTTTTTTTTTTTTTTGCTTTTTAGAGCCATTTAGCTGAATAGTCATTGTCAAACCACCTTGCTATTGTTAAATTCCCTCTTTCTTGTTTTGATTACTTGTTAGATTTCATTGGGATTTTTTTTCCTTCAACCTCTGTAAATATGGAAATGGGCCACCTTGCGTCGGCCTCTCACATTTCTGGATTTTACTTGCTTCCCAAGGTTTCCCTGCAAGCGGTTTCTTCATTCTCATTGGTTCATTTGCTTTTCTGGGTCCCACTAGATTACTATAAATCCCCCCCTCTCACATGCTTTAGAACACCCCCCCCCCCCCCCCCCCCCCCCCCCCGTGTTTTTTCTCGCCGCTACTGTTCTCTTTCTCTGTAAGTTTTGTGGTTTCTCCTGTGGGGTCCCTTTGATTTTATCCCAATGTTCTTCATGTTCCTCTCATGGAGCAAAATTCTGTCTTTTTTTTTTTTCCTTTTCATAACACTGTAATTCTTGAAACAAGGTTTTGTTCAGAGTCGTCTTCTTCTCTGTACTCTGAGTTCATTAAAAGTCTGTCGAACTTCTTGAATGGGTATAATGGGTTCAAGTCATTCAAACGTAAAAGTAAAATATATGCATAAAGTTTCATTTTTCATTCCAAAAACTGGATTTTCACGTTGCAGATCTGGATTCTCTGTTGCACCCATTACGGGTTTGGATGTTGAATCTAATGTTTTTGGGGTTTGAGCATGTAGGAGGATCAGATTCATCAGTTTGCAGATTTTGAGCTTTTTTTTATTTATTATTATTTTGGTTTTTTGAGATGATCCAAACATGTCTTCTAATTTTCTGACCGTTGTCTGTAATGTGTTGAGTGAAGGTTGTGTGAGAACTAATTGAAGAAGGAAGGCAATGTCCGGTGAGGCTCTCACACGCGTTCACAGTCTCAAGGAGCGTTTGGATGAAATCCTCATCGCTCAAGCTTCCGAGATAAGAACACTCTTTTCCAGGTAATTTGTTTTCCGGGAAAAAAAAAATCAAATTCAAGTTTCGGGAAAAACCAAGTTATGCTGATCAAGTTAAAGTGAATTATTATTGTTAAAAAAAGAAGAAAAAAAAAAAACGAAAGAGAATTAGTCCAAATTCACGATGAATTTACCCTCATAAAAATAAGATCGTGTTTGGATGGGCTGATAAGGCCGGATAGGATGATTCCATCGTTATCCGTTGGGTCGTCGAATAGGATATCCTTTCCCTTTTCCCCATTCCTCTTCGTTTGATCCAGGGTTTTATTTCCTGAAAGTTTTCTTTTTTTTGTTTGGAAAATGGGTTGTGGATTCTAGAATATTTTGTCACCCTCCCACGAACAGATCTGCCGTATACTGGAAATTTGTTGATGGGACTCTGTACAGAATAGTAGAGTTCTCTGAAATGCAAAGGGTCTGGGTTTTTGCAGGTTTGAAAGCCATGGGAAAGGGATTCTACAACCCCATGAGCTCCTAGCTGAGCTTGAATCCATCTCTAAAGGGGACAGGGAGAAACTATCTGAGAGTCCCTTTGGAGACATTCTAAAATCCACACAGGTAAATTTGATTATCCCTCGATCTTATTCATTTCAAATTTCTTATTTTGGGAATTTCCCTGGCTGCTTAATCAGTATCAGACATTCTTACATCTTTGGGCCTGTCATGTTGATGCAGGAAGCCATAGTTCTACCTCCATGGATCGCCATTGCTGTGCGCCCGAGGCCCGGTGTTTGGGAATATGTTCGCCTTAATGCGAAAGCCCTCTCTGTTGAGGAGTTGACTGTTTCTGAGTTTTTGCATTTCAAGGAAGAACTTGTTGATGGAAGGTACGCGCTAGTGCTGGCTTCTGTTTGTCTGATTAGAAGGGAACCTTTGTAGTCTGGAAATGATCACATAAGCCCCTTGTAAAACATGACAGTGACACTGTGAGTAATTCAGATTCCAGAGTTTCATTTATATGCTGGTTGTCTTCGTTGCAGTTGCAATGGAAACTTCGTGCTGGAGTTGGATTTTGAGCCTTTCACTGCCTCGGTACCTCGCCCGACCCTTTCCAAGTCAATTGGGAATGGAGTGGAGTTCCTCAACCGCCACCTTTCGGCCAAAATGTTCCATGGCAAGGATAGCATGCACCCATTGCTTGAATTTCTCCAAACACATCACTACAAGGGAAAGGTATGAACTGTTTTTCATTCATAATCCCTCTTTCAATGCCTTTAAAGCATGCCATCAGAATAATTTTATCCCACTCACATCCTTTTGAAGGCATTTTTGGGCCTATTAAAAGCTGAATATGTGCTGGGATGGACCGAGTTTTTTGTATTCCAGAATTACATTAACCATAAAAAAATGAATATGTTCATTTTAATAGGATTGAATAGGATTAGACATCCAGGGTCAATAGGAGAAATAATTATATGTTCTTATGAAATGTTCTTGATATAATTATTGACTTGAGAAATAATAAATACACAACATGTAGTTTGAAGTTCTTAAGGTGGCAGAGATATGCGTAGGCACAATTAGATGAAATTTCCAGAACTCCTTCATTGTGCCCTTATACATTTTGGCCACCTCATCACTTATGTATACTTTTTATAAGAAATTTTTCTGTGTAGAATTATTGTTCTTGATTGTCCAATTTTAAACCCAACTTTGGGTAGTAAGTCCAACTGTATTTCTCTTTCTCCAAAAAATTCATGCTATGAAAGTTGAATAATCTAACCAATGTTTGATAGATTGGAAAAAAAATTATACTGTTTTGGGTTTCGATTAATTAAGTGCAGTTTCTTATGGGTTCAATGTTCCACCTTTGTGCAGAAAATGATGCTGAATAACAGAATACAAAACGTTGATACCCTACAGTATGTTTTGAGGAAGGCAGTGGAATACTTGTCTTCTCTCAACCCAACAACTCCCTATTCTGATTTTGAGCACAAGTTTCAAGAGATTGGTTTGGAGAGAGGATGGGGTGACACTGCTGATCGTGTCGTGGAAATGATTAATCTTCTTTTGGATCTCCTCGAGGCTCCTGATGCTGGTACTCTTGAGACATTCCTTGGGAAAATACCCATGGTTTTCAATGTAGTCATCCTTTCTCCTCATGGATATTTTGCCCAAAATGATGTTTTGGGCTATCCTGACACCGGCGGCCAGGTATTTGAGTAGTGAAAAGAGAATCCAAGTCCCTTCATTTTAATAAAAACTTTATGGTGGATCCACTTCTTTTAGTTTTTGGTCAAAACGAGGTAATTTTGGGGTCAGACCCAACCTGAAGTCAGGAGTCGTATTCTCCGAACTCTTTTGATTGCGAGTGGATGAACCTGAGACTGAATTTTGGTCACTACCTGAGTTCAGACTCCAAAACTTCCCAGTTCCCAGTTGTCGTACTTTCTTCCTATGGTGCTTTGCCACAGCTAATAATTTGGACTATACTTATGCTGGTATGCACTTTGAATAAATGCTTGGAGAATCTGAGTCCGAAGATTGATAATTGCTTGAACCAAGAAGCCGAAGCAACTCATTTTAGTAAATAATCTATAAAAATGGATCAAGTCTTGGTTCTATGAACAGTTGCATTGCACCTCTAAACTTGTATTATGTATCACTAACCTTTCAGGTAGTTTACATTTTGGATCAAGTCCGGGCATTGGAAATGGAAATGCTTCAACGTATAAAGCAACAAGGACTCGATATCATCCCGCGGATTCTCATTGTAAGCTTTGTTGAAGTTTTGTGCTCTCAATGAACGTTTTGTTCAATAGTTTGTGTTCATCAACTTCTTCTCACTTTCAGGTTTCGCGTCTCCTCCCCGATGCTGTAGGGACTACTTGCAACCAGCGTCTCGAAAAAGTTTTTGGGACTGAGCACTCTGACATAATCCGAGTTCCCTTTAGGGATGAAAAGGGTATAGTTCGCAAATGGATATCGCGATTTGAAGTGTGGCCATACTTGGACACTTACACTGAGGTAAAATGCTTAGTGTGTAGGGCTCTTCGAATTTCTTAGATTTTATTTCTTCTTTTTATTTGTTTGAGGTGCTAAGAGTCGTCTTCATTGGCAGGATGTTGCAACTGAGCTCGCTGCAGAGTTACAAACAAAACCAGATCTGATTATTGGCAATTACAGTGATGGGAATATTGTTGCCTCCTTGCTAGCACATAAACTAGGAGTCACACAGGTACATATAATCAAGTACAGCCTATTTGGTTATTGTTCTCTCAGTCCTATAATTACAATCTTTTCTGTCGAAAGAGAGTTTTAAGTCCGCCACTCTCGTGATCCCTAGACCCGGATCTGAAGACCATATTGTTTTGATAAAAAAATTAACAGTGGGTCCATTCCTACTCTAGATCTTTGGAGCAATTATCTTTTTCAATCTTATGCAGTGTACCATAGCTCATGCCTTGGAGAAAACAAAATATCCAGATTCCGACATCTATTGGAAAAATTTCGAGGAGAAGTACCATTTCTCATGCCAATTTACGGCCGATCTTATTGCCATGAACCACACCGATTTTATTATCACCAGCACCTTCCAAGAGATTGCCGGAAGGTATTGTACCGGATATTCAATCATACCTTTATTGTCAACTATATGTATCTTCTGCTTCTTGGAGGCTCAACACTGTTGTTTCTTCGTTACAGCAAGGACACGGTCGGCCAGTACGAGAGCCACACTGCTTTCACTCTCCCAGGGCTTTATAGAGTTGTCCATGGCATCGATGTTTTTGACCCCAAGTTTAACATTGTCTCACCCGGGGCTGATATGACCATCTACTTCCCCTACACTGAAGAGAAGAAGAGGCTTACCTCCTTCCACCCAGAAATTGAGGAGCTTTTATTTAGCCATGTTGAAAATGAAGAACACTTGTGAGTTACTATCATCTTTGCTACTTAAAACTGAAACCAATTGATAGTGACTCGCTTAAAATGGTGTAGAAAACGTAGAAAGTTGTAAGTTAGAAGGAATAGCGTTATTTTCAGTTTTACCACTTGATTTGACACAACTCTGTTAATCAGATGTGTGCTGAAAGATCGTAATAAGCCCATCATCTTTTCAATGGCGAGACTCGATCGCGTGAAGAACATGACAGGACTTGTGGAGTGGTACGGAAAGAATGCAAAGCTTAGGGAATTGGCTAACCTAGTGGTGGTGGCTGGAGATAGGAGGAAGGAATCCAAGGACAATGAAGAGAAAGCGGAGATGAAGAAAATGCATGAGCTCATTGAAACTTATGATTTGAACGGCCAGTTCAGATGGATTTCTTCCCAAATGAATCGGGTGAGGAATGGGGAACTCTATAGATACATAGCCGATACTAAGGGAGTTTTCGTGCAACCCGCGAAATATGAGGCTTTTGGGCTGACTGTGGTGGAGTCCATGACTTGTGGGCTTCCAACCTTCGCAACGTGCCATGGTGGGCCAGCAGAGATAATCGTGCACGGAAAATCTGGGTTCCACATTGATCCGTATCACGGTGATCAAGCTGCCGATCTCTTAGTCAACTTCTTTGAGAAGTGCAAGAAAGATCCAACTCAATGGACCGCAATATCAGAGGGAGGCCTAAAGCGAATCCATGAGAAGTAAGCAATACCTCAACCTTTTTGGAGGTTCATTATAGATAGATACACGTGGGAAGTTTTGATGCACTCACTGAATTTTCCTTCTCCTTGTTTCATTGATAGATATACATGGAAAATTTACTCCGAGAGGTTGATGACACTGGCTGGCGTTTATGGTTTCTGGAAGCATGTCTCCAACCTTGACCGCCGTGAGACGCGTCGATACCTTGAAATGTTCTACGCGCTCAAATACAAGAAGTTGGTAAGCTCCTTTACCTTGCCCAGGCTCTTGTCAATCTCGAAGGAGCTTCTGCATGCATAAGGCTGGGTTCGGTACGATTAAAGTAATAAAGAAGAGTAAATGAATTTTAACGGGTAAAACTGATTTATATCGTAATGTCTAATTTCATTGCCATTTCCGTCATGGTTCTGAAGCGACTGATGCTTCAATAGTTATGATGGATACCATGATGAAAACTGAGACATTTCAATGGAAATTACTTTTGTCCTTTAAAACCCATTTCATTCCCTTTTATCTCGTTTCACGGGATCAAACGTGCCAAAACACCTTTGTAGCGGTTGTTTCTTTCTTCCCTTTTGTCGTGATAATGATCCGTAATACGTTTTTGTCATTTAGGCGGAGACCGTTCCCTTGGCCGTGGATGGTTAGAACGAAGAGCATCGTCCGTGCCTTGCTGGAGGTTTTCTGCGATTAGGGGAATAAATGTCATTGTCGAGATTGTGTGGTGAAAACAAGAGGGCTCTCTTTTCTTTAATTTTTTTTTAATTTGGTTTTGGTATTGTAATTCACAATGTCTGTGTTTGGGCTTTAAGTCCACGAATTCTATTATTGTTGGTTTTATTTGAGATAATAACATTGCATTTTGTCTATTTTATTTGCATAAGTTTTACCACAAGACAAACATGTACTGCCGACGGATACAAAATTTAGGTCCATGAATTCATTATGTTTCTAGTTTCATTTGAGGTTCTGACATGGCATTTCGGTCCACTTTTGATGTGCCAGACAGCAGTTGATTTATTTTTAAGAGATTTATTTCGATTTCATATAGGAGAGCCGATTTTACTTTGCTAATTTTATTTCAATACCACATGTATATTTTTTACACATTCCTCGTATTAAAAGCAGCAACGAGACAAGATTTATCTCGTCTTATATTATTATTTAACCAAAACATTCTTTAAAAAAATCACACAAATTTTATCACATCATTCTTACTATAATTTTCAAATATTATATCGGCAGTTCTGTGAATGAAATAAAAATAAAGTTTTGACCTTCTGATGCACACCCCATCTACAGTAAGATGGAGTTCAAATTTATCAACTAGACCTCTAATCCACCCCCTCCCCCCCCCAAACCTACTCCCGCCAAACTCTGGTCAAGAGTTTGGAGCGAATACTTCATGGAACTGGAGATCAAAGTGGTTAAGAAAGAAGATTAATCATTCCCACAATTTCTGATTTCTTGAGCTTTTCCTTGCATCCCGCTGATTATAACAGTCTCTACTTCTATATACATATAAAAAGCAGTCAGATATTTTCATGGAATAAAATTTAATAATCTACAACATTTTCTACATTTTTTAGATGTTCTGATTTCTCAAATATGAAATTATCACTGCATCAAGTCTCGTGAAAATAAACTTGTGTATATATTTTTGCATTTCCTTTCTATCTTTGCAATTAAAATTTTTAAATACTATCTTGGAATTTTAAAAATAAGTGCATCGAAAAATATTAGACGAAAACCGTCTTGGGGGGAGCCAAATCCACTTCAACCTCATGAAACAGTTAAACTTCAGAGTGCACTGCTCGACCCAGCAACTATTAATTTCTGGTTTTTAATCTTCGGTCCTTCCAAAATTAGGTTCAGGACTCCCCACCCATAAGAACTTGGAATATATTTAAATTGCTCACTGCATTCCAATCGTTAAAAGTAATTTTCTGTTTCCAACTACCCGAGACTCTGCTTGCGTCTTCTGTGAGGAGCATCTGTATATAGTTGCCTAAAGCACATTTAGATCTTACCTCTGGAGATAAGAAAGCAACTATCAGATGCCTTGAAACTTTTATTTGATTTCAAGATATCGCATCATTTCATCACACTAGTCTCGTACCCTCAGCGTGCTTGAACGCCTGTCGGACTACGAGTTTGTGAAATCTGTTCGAGATCGCAGATAAACCAACAATTGACCTCCTTCACCGGCCACACCCATGAGAAATGGCCATGAATCATCAACAGCAATGCATGAAACAGCATGGCCTGCTATCAAAACCAAAAGGAGAAATAGAATTAGAAGAATTACCTAATATGGATCAATTCAAACCGAAGTAACCTACACATACATACACACATACATATATATATATATATATATATATATATATATAGAAACCTCCTCTTATTAAGATCCATGAATTAATATAATTGATTCACTGGGGTTCAATTCGCGGGCCCATCTTCGGTTTACCTAGTTCGAGTGGCTGGTGGAGTGGCTAAATTACAAATATGATCCGCTGCTTCAAGTCCTTGCAGAGAAAATTTGGCTTAAACACTTGAATAACACAGAAAATTTTGAATAAATATGGATGTACTGTGAAACAGAATTCAGTGGCAAAAGGGCTGTCCACTTTTAAGGAAACTGAAGGGCCAAACATCATATTCTATGCTTCTATGCAACTAAGGAAGAAAAAAAATAATCGACAACTAGAATAGCTTCTCTTGATATTCTGTGGGAGCCATAAAACTAAATGATTTCTCAACTCCCGAATTCCCAGGTAAGACAAAGGTTAAGTTTGAAAACTCTAACACCTGAGCCAGCTAGTCAATATGCATTCATCAAACAAAATTTTCTTTACGTTTCATCATTTGCAAATACAGTTCAAAGAATGAACAAGAATGCTTAAAAGAGTAGTTAGCTATGCAGTAACTCTCTTTAAAAAATAATTCACTTCTAGATAAAGTAACGCCATATAAGAAATTGAAGTATTTGAAGCACATACCTTTGAAACAATGCAGGTTACCCAGCTTAGTTCCAGTAGAAAGTTCAGACATGTAAACTAGTCCATCATGCGTTCCAATTATCCCGTTATCAACCGATGCACCAACTGCAGAAGCCCTGCATAATGGAATTAAAATTCCTGTGACATCAAAAAGCAAGATTACATCTATATCTACAGAACATGGCATTTGTTGTGCTGTCTCAGAATATGAGCATTAGGCATGCATTACATAATGAAAGTGATTCTTTACACTTATATTACTCAGGAACTTTTGGCTAGACTTTTATGAAAGAGGGAAAAAGAGTGATAAGATTTGACTTGGAAACTTGGAATGTCTTCAACTTTAAGGGCAGAATTTGAGCATGTAGCGTTGACTGGAGGGTAGATTCAAATAATATATGAAATTTGCAAGTAATAAAATATTTATTTTGAACCCCAAGAGGAACAAAAAGGAAATGAGATTATAATTACTAATCAGAAGGGAATGACTTCATCACAAGTGATAAAACGCTAAGTTATTCAAACAAAATATATCTGTGCGACCCTAGTGACTGTGATTTAAGAAGCAATAAACAACAATATAAGACGTTAGGGATGTTTGGATGCACCTTGGATCCAATTGACTTCCCAAAATCACTGAACTTTTAGCCAACAGAGCAAGCCTCCAATCTCCAAGGTTTGTTTGGCAATCACTTGCCTGGTGATAATGTTGAACATCAGAGTTGGAGACAGTTGACACAAGAAGCCAGACAGCCATATCTTCCCCCACTGGTGGAAGCAGAGCGAAGTTATCACTCTGTTCTAAGAACCGGTTCTTCGTTGTGTCCATAATTCTGTTGATATATTCTTCAACTTCAGAAGCAGGGCCTTTCATTTCCCAATTAAACAAACTCACTGGAAGAAAATTAAGAATGGCAGCGCTTGATGCTGAGAACCTTGATATCAGAGAGCGTTTGGAAATATCCCTGGAAGCAAGAAGCCACCATCAAAAAGGATTCTATTTATTTATTTTCGGGGGGAGAGGTGTACAGTGGTCAGATATTATGAACTGCAGGTTTCTTGCTATACCCTCGACTGTAGAAAGCACTAAAATATCAATAGCAGTTTAAGCATACACATCACATAAAATAAAATCCAGTAACTGTGTCATAACTGGTGGTTTATATGGAGTATTCTCGTACATAAATCCCAAGCATGTTCCAAGATTTCTAGCCCTTTCCAGCAAAGACTTTTCCACTGACCCGAAATTATCTGTGCTGCATATGAGGAATAGATATCCGTCTACTAAACTTCCTGCACAAGTGGCTTAGCATTTTATAGATGGCGTTGATTTTTATCCTCTTCTAAATCAACATAAATTCCATTTTTCAGAATTTAAGTTTTATTTTATTAGTAAATGAATGATATGAGCTAACAGTAAAAGTAGAGTGTATATTAGGGAACAGTTACCCAGAATTATTGTAGTCTTGAAGATGATTATAAAGAACACCAATTAAGCAAATAGCTCAAAAGTTGTCACTGACATATAGTGATTCAATTTAATTTCCATAATTAAGTAGCACCGAAGACAAGTATGAAGGGGATGAAGTACCGTATGTTGTTTCAAGTGGAGACATCAATTAAACAAATATCTCAAAAGTTGCTACTGACTTATAGTGATTCAATTAAAACTAAATGTTGAGTATGGGAAGACATTCCTATCTATTTGCAAGGTACGCGTCGACTTAAAAGACTGATCAAAGAGAGCTCAAAGAATTGGTAACTGACAAATAGAGCTCACAGAATCCCCAAGTTTTGGAGAATTTCAGCTAAAGTTTCAGAAGCAATTAGTTGGGGCCAGAAAAGTCAGATCAGAAAGATGGAAGTAAGTAGTGTGCAGATTTTGAAGGATAGTAATAAGTAGCAGAACCCACTAGGGACGTACCATAAAACAAATTCCCCAAAACCATTGTGACCAACAATAAGAAGATTGCACCTTGGAATTTTCTTCACCTCCACTATGAAACCATGCGTTGGTAGCACAAATTCATCTGCCTGTGCACTGTCATTGGTGAATTTAAGAAAATAAAAACAAGTGATTTTTTTTTCTCAAAAAAATAGATCGCTAACAGGAGACATAACTTTAAGCAGCCATAAAAACTCTTGCCAAACATTTACTCATGGCCAGAGAAATTCATCATGGATTATCAGAATTCAAAATTAGCTCTGCCTCACACTAAAGACTTAAAATGAATAAGCCCATGAAGCTTCGGTTCAATAATCAATGCCTTAAACTATGTTTTTGCTGCTGCAAAGCTGAAACGACTACTGGCTACCCAGGAAGAACAACAGAGCTCATGCGATGTACAAAGGTGATGAATCTAATCATTTATGCTAAGAGCAGAATAGCAAAGTTCATGAGAAGAACAAAGGTGATGATTCTTATCATTTATGCTAACATTCCCTTAAGAAAGGAGTAAAATTTCACGTGAAGTTATAGTACAACTAAAATGAAAGTAGGATGTGGTAATTTATATGCTCACATTGCCCTTAAAAAGTGTAAAACTGTATGTCAAGTTATGGTATAACTAAAACAAAGGACATGGCAATTTACAAAAATGAAACATAGTGGAAGAAGTATTGCAGGAACCTCTTCCTCTAAAAGATTGGGGAACTAATCAAGCTTTGGGAAATTGTGGAGTCATCTGTCAATTGTTCAATATTAGGGCACAGGGAATCTACAGTTCCCTGGGTAGGCTCAAGCTTAGGCAAGAGACTAAACAACTTAGAACCAGAAAGACACGAGACAGGAAGAAGAATCACCTCCAAACTGCATTCATGACCCAAATGTGTAACCTCCCACTCTCTTCAACAGCAACAAGATGATCGGGCCCACAAACCAATATACAGAGAACGCTATCAGCTGCTTTCAGAGTTGCCAAGACTGAAAAATAACCAGGCTTAACTTGCACAATTCGTACAACATTCTCTTCATAAGAATCTGATTTACATGTTGGACATGGACAATCAATTTTTTGTTCCCTGCGAACATATACGAGATCAGTAAGTGTCATACTAATTTAGACGCAGATATGGATAATAACATCTGGTTCCCCAGGAGCATGAAGAAAACTAGTCTTTCTATTGTTTGATGATTTGCAGATAAGGACAACCAACCTGCAATAAGGTGCTTTAATTTTGTTTATGACAACAAGGTGCTGCCCATCTGGAGTGAATTGCAAACAAGATCTTTCCATTGCAATCTAGTAAAGGGGAAGACAAGCGTCACATGAGATGCAGCAAGCACACAAGCATGCAGCTATAAGGAATCAGGGAAAAAAATCACAGTGAAATTAATTCATATATATGAACACGTACTCCTTGCTCAATTTTGTCTGTTAACGTTCTCAAGGAAATTGATGCATGGCCAATAAAAGATGGTGCTTTTCTTTCTCTGAATGGAATCTTGTAAAGAAACAGGGTTCTGTCCTTATCCACCGGGTTCCCACATAAAACACAAATGAAGATTTCATGCCCCTTGGTATTCAACAACAGAGATGAAACTGCCATCGGGTGGACATAGCATCCCACAAGATCAACAATGTCCTCTAGCTCATTATTAATCCCCGCATCTCTGTGAGAAGCAGCTTGGACTTCCTTCTCTTCAGTTACATTATTGTCACAAAAACTTGTCTCCAGTTTCTGAATGTTCTGTACAGTACTATTTGACTCTAAATGGCTCCTAACCTGAATAATTTTACTGTTGTTGTCTTGGGGTTTCTCTACATGTGAAACAGAACGATCAAAGAAATGTAAAGTATCCTTGCCCTTGAACTCACAAACCTCCAGTTTCTGAGGGACAAAACCATCTTGAGAATTTCTGAAAATGATATTTTCTGACAAAGGACCATTATACTTTATTGTTGGAGCTGCAACATCTGGGAAATGAGTAGCGGTTCCAGCTGCACCTGTATTAAGACTGATTTCTTTCTGAGATATTTGAACATAAATCATTTCCCCATCAAGTTAAAATCACTAGTATTGAGGGATATAGACTAAAATATGATATAATTTCAGCTGAAACCTCACAGAAGCTAAAGCTAAATTAATCCAGCTGTACATCTAAACCATAAAAGCTGGTTTCTTTAAACTGATCATAGGTTTATGCAAGTTCAGGTATTTCCATTTCACAGTAAATAGTATGAAGAAGATTTAGGTTTTATGTGTTTGAATGAGTTGTATTAATATTACTTTATTTTTTTTATTAAAATGTTAGACACTTACTCCCTATATTTACACATGGAGATGAGTTTTTATAGAAAATGGTCGCTCAACTGCAGTACCTGCTCTATTATTTGGTGCAGAAGTGAGATCCTTCTCCTCACAATCTGCTTTTAGACTTTGAGAACTTCCATTGCAATTGATGCCAACAACGTTGGACCTCCTGTGAAATACTTTCATGCCGGCAGATGAGCAACCTAAGGCAGACTTAGATATGTGCTTTTCAACATTGGAAGGTCTTTCATCAAGATCCACGTGTACATCAGGGCCAAAGATTTCTTTGTCACCAGATGTCCTAAGACACCAAACTGATGATTTCTTTTGAGCATCACCACAACCAAGCAGCTCCAAATTGTCAGGGCTGTGTGAACCTTTGTCAAAATTGGATTCATTAGCTTGAGCAATACAGAAAAATAATCGTATATTGTTTACTACATGTAACTACAATTATCATCCTCAAAACTGTCAGGAATAACATATTTGATGCGTTCCGGCTCTGAGAGAGCTGGAGAAAGGTTTGAATTTAAATCAGCCTTCTCTTCTGTGTTTACATCAGAATTTCCCACAACTGTCCCAGCTGCAAGTTTAGCAGAAGGAAAATTATATAACAATGTTCAGCTTGAATGTAGAACAAGCCTTCTATTGTATCTAGGTGATTTATATGCAGTAAAGCTACTATGACAAATGTCAGCATTAGTTTAGTGAAAAAAGGAACTCAAGAAGGCCAATACCAGTTGATGCACCGTCCACAAAGTGAATATTTCCATTATTCACCTCCTCAAATTTCATCATGTGTTGAGAGATCTCAGATGGTTTAGCATTTGCTTTCTTTTTACTAGAGCCCTTGAGTAAAGGAAGTGCTTGAGGAAGCAGCAGGCTCATCATTGACTGGGCTATATCCTGACCAGTGGAATCAAATTCACTCATTTCAGAACTTGGATTTGATATAGATGAGCGGATTCCATCTTCTGAGTCCAATTTAGTAAGAATAACTTCTGCTGGAACTACATTGTCTTCCACATTGCAAGGACTTCCCCTAGGGTCTGCAGAAGCAAACACTGAGCTGTCCTCTGCACATACATGCCATTGGTTAATAAAATAAGAGAAAAAACAAACAGTAATGATGTAGATGATGATAAATTACAAACTCAAAAGGACTAGCTGTTTGCTATGGTTTGATAATGGATCATGAGCTCAAGAATTTAGGTAAAGCTAGGAGAGTCAATTAAATATCGCTACCGATCTAAGGAACCAGCATTCTTCTGCCTGTTTATAAATGAATGCAGGACAGATTTGAATAATCTGTGAGGCTTTGTAAGTTAGATTTAGCAAAGGAAGGGACTCTGGGGCTTTGCATAAGCTAGAAAGTAGGAAAGACGTTAGGAAAGAGTCGGGTTTCATTTGCATTGGATTTTAATGAATAAATGAGGAGATGTCCGAAGGAGCATGTTGCTGTAAAATAAGTAATCAGAGGTTCAGAGCCACCTAACCAGTGCATAAGCAAAGAGAAGAAAAGAAAAGAGGAAGAAGGACAAGGAAGAGTGAAGGCACCCTTGCGAAGGATCAACGTGCCCGCAAAGCACACACTAAACAATCCATTTTCATAAAATAATGTCTTTCATTCAGTTCAACCCGGTCATACAACAGACACCTTTAAAGGCTCCAGAAACCTGGAAACAAGCAAGCGACTCTTAAAATTTTCCTAAACGGAGTATGATGCGTATAAGACTCAAAATCAACTCCCATACTGACCAAATCTCATAAAAACCTGGATAATAATAATTGTTGACTTTCCTCAACTAATAAGGACTATAAAATAGATGATAAAAATAAAAACCTAGTTTGGCAGATGAAGAATCTTAATAATGACAAACCTCTGAAAATCAATTAAGAAAATCAAATCTTAATTCTGCTCCAACATCACAGTTTTCATCATAAACGACAGGGTTGGTATTTAATTGTGGACCCAGCCCAACTATCCCTCCCTGTCATTATCCAAAAGCAAACTCATAACTATATCTTCTGCCATTACAAATGTTGATATGTTATTTGAACTACAAGGAAACACAATAAATTTATATTGTGCTAATCATCTTATATTGATATTTTGAAACAGTTTTTGGAAGAAGCGGGAACTATGCAGTGTGGTTATGGTTCCACCTTCTAGACGGACAAAACAAGCATCTAGGCATTACTCCTAGGCGATAATGGGTGCTGGCACCTCAGGCAAGAGGCTCACTGCTTGGAATGACGCCTCTTTGTCGCTCAGGGACGTGGAATGGAGGCTCAGATGGCAAGATAAGCCTCAGGCGATAAGTGGCCTTGGGGCCCTAAGAGCGCCTAGCACCTTTAACAACCCGTACCTGGACCAATCGACATCCCTAGGTAACACATTCATTTATCATGGTAAGAGAGCCATGATTGCCAGGAGAGCCTGCGCTAAACACTTTTCGGACACACTTATTATCCTAAATGTATGTTGTTATTCCCTTCAGTACTGTTTGTTTCACTAAAAAATGCTATTAGGACCCATGCAGGGAGGAGGGAGGAGGCATTAAGTCTGCATATTCAAAGTGAGCCACAAACAGTTAGGTAAAGTGGTTGCTTACACTGTTAAAGACAACCAGGTTGAATTCAAATTACATTAAAACATAGGGGAACAATACCTTGCAGAAGATCCAAGGTATCAGCAACATAAAGATCCACATGACTGATGACAGCACAGTCATTGGGAGTTGGTACTTTCCCATCTTTGTCTTTGATTGGAATAAAGGAATTTAACCTACTTGCATCAGTATCCTGTGACCTATGAAGCTGTAAGAAATTAAGAATTTTTCCGCAGCTAAACCAACAAAACATAGAGCCACTATTATGCCAAGATTCACCAAAAAAATGATAAAAATGAAGCTGCAAATAGGCAAAAAGAAGAACAAAAGAATATCATAAACTTAGCAATTAAAAAAGGTTCACTTACAGTTTCTTCAAGTGTGGACGATTTGTTTTGAATTTGAGTGGATTTACAATTTTTGGGAGATCGATGGTGGTTGTCATCTTGAGGAAGGAGAGTGTCCACTTTGACATTATCAGAAGACTGAAAAGACTCAAAATGCGGGCCACCCAGATATGAGGAGAGGCTAGTTTTCCTGTCTACTGCAGCTTCCAATCCGACAGGTACTGACACAGCCTGGGGGTGATTACAAATGTTGTGCTCTTGATTTGAAGCAAAGGAACTCGTGGAATTCTTATTACTCTGAGTCGTTTCATTTCCTTGTGTGCAGTTTGGAGCATTGGCATTGTATGTAAGCTCCGATGATTGGAGTTTTTTAACTCTGGGTTCACCATTTGGTTTAATACTTTTAGATTTTTGTTGTCTGCCTCTCTTCTTCGTTATCTGTGGCCTCACTAAGTCTGCTGGTAAATCAATATATGTACTTGAATCAGGGCATAAGCCATCAGGTTCTGTTCCCAAAGCCCCATTGCAGAAGCTGGAAGATGACAAATTCTTTTGTGCAGTTCCATTAATATTTGCCACCAATTCGCGGAGTAATCTTTGGACGAATGGATTTCTGAACCCAAAAAACTGCATAAGACAAGTAAATAAAAATATGGAACTTCAACAATTAAGATGGCAGAGAATAATAAATCCCATTACAGAATATGAATTTTCTTGGTAATACTAGCGAAAGCAATAGATCAAACATCAAGAAGAAATTCGAGAAATATATCGAAGCATTTACAACAAAGAGCCTGACAATAGGGAAGGTTTATATAGCCTCTCCTCTAGAGGCGGCAGAGCCCAAGACTTAACATGATTACAACCAAAAGTAAACAAGCTACTGGCATCAATAACTGAGAAATTTCCTGCAAGAAAATATTCAATATACATTGGGTACATTCCATGCCGAGGTAGATTCCAAGTCCCTTTACTCATTCCACGTACCGTAAAGATCCATGTCTTAGGGACCTTGATGCCTGAAGTCTTCTAAGTGTAATTTATCAATGTGGATTGTCTTTGTGACGATTATTGCAGCAGGGATCTCACTATACAAACTATGAACCACCAGAACTCTTGTGCTATTAAACTTTACAAGTTGGCATTATCGAGACTGCAATGTTGTGCCATTTCCAACACCCCCTCCCCCCCAAGGTGCTCCTTTTGGGTAGACAACATACACACATCTCAAGTATTGGGACACTTCTGCATGAACAAACAATGTCCTAACTTCTGCCAAATTTTTCCGAAAGGAAAATATTCTGAATTTTTTCAAAGTAAAAATTAGGAAAACTATGATATTAATCAATGTTCTAAAAAGCATTAGGCGGACTGAGGCGCCTAACATACCGCCTAGCACCTAGGCGGTTAGGTGGCGTAGGCAGGTTCTTGTATTTTTCTTTAAAAATTAGTAGTTCTATACAACTACCTTAGATAAATTAATAAAATGCTATTGAAGTAACATAATAAAATACAAAAAATTACATAAATAAGATTATTATTATTTTTTTGGTAAATTAAATGATATTATTTTAGGTATGTCCTGTTGCAACAATAGATTTACACTGGTAATTTTGAATTTTTTTTTTATAAACAATGGCCAGGTGTTATTGATGTAAAAAAAAATAAAATAACAAGAAAAAAAAAAATAGTCCTAGGCACCATATCAGCCTAGGAATCCTTCAAAGCGTCTGCGCCTTTAACCAATTAACAGCGTTGACTACTTAGGAGAGTGGTTTCCTCCTAGGTAAGGTGTTTCTTTGCTGCCTAGGCATTTCGTGATCGCCTAGCACCTAGGCGGCCGCTTGTATGGCTTTTTAGAACACTGATATTAATTTGCCTTTGGACTGATTGTTTCTCGTATACAAACATCCTTGTTAGAGTCAAACAAGCTTCTCCAGAAATGGAATTTAAAACATCTCTAATTTTAAGCTCCCTCCACTCTGCATAAATGCTGTAAGCAATCCTTTAAGGTTACAGTCAACTGTAAAGGAGGTTTTTTTTTTTTTTTTTCAAACAGATTTAGATCTTGTCTCTCCCATTACCTCCTTTTCCCAATGCAGCTTTTGGAAGCAAGAAGGGAGTGGGCAGTGGACCCATTTAAGTTCTTCATCTTGACGATTCACTCTATCAATCTTGTTGTAATTAATTTTAAGTTCCAGTTACATAATGAGATTCATATTTGAAAATACTAACAACGCAATGCACAAAAGCAAAATATTGCTTATTTCAGATAAACAGTGGGCGCTCAATGCTTGAGTAGGGATAAAGTTAGTCAAATAACTGACAATTAAGGACATCACATAAACTTTTGATGCCCAATTCTTGGATGCTAGGAGCCTAATACAGCAGCTTACACACCAAGCACAAATAACAGCATCACACGATAGCAAATTTTACGTTCATGGCAAACAGTCTTGACAATGACAAGTATTTTTTGATAGGTTTTCTGAATGACACACTACAACAGGACCCGCCACAAGGGTGAAAGCTGAAGTTTCAAAAATTATATTAGCCAAAGTTGATTAATGGCACTGTAATGAAATTCACTGTTCTCAGGATATAGCACCATGATGATAATCAAGAAAACACAGTGTGCTATTCTTTAATAAATATATTTGAACTATTTATCCCTGCAATTCTAATATACCTAACTGTATTTCAAGGGCATGAAAAAAAAATTACATTGGAAAACTATCATTAAGATACTTCTATCCTAATGTTAACTTCTCTTCAAAGGCACTACAATTTACCTCAATACCATCTATCTTGCTTGAGGATCTCCTCCTGTGCCACATCTTTACGCGCGAGTAACCTTTCTTTTGAAAGCTATCCCATGCCATATCTGGAGTTTGTCCAGAACACGACCGTCCATCGCTGGAGTTAATCTGCATAGAGAAGAGCAGTTTTGTTCTCTTATCTTAAAAATCTATGATGTGGATGATTTATAACCGGCACTTAGTATAAATATTAAAAGCAGCTCAGCAGGGATATATACCACAAACAAAGGCCCTTTTAGACCTTCCTTAATTTCCATTTTGTATATGCTACCACTGTAGGTTCGAATGGCTTGGTAACCAACTGGATAAGGGTAGCGATCTTTGCCCTGCAAAGCGCAATACAAATTTAGCCAAGCAATATGAGTTGTTAGGAAGAGTGATGCACAAATAACCATAAACAGGTTGCACCTTGTTCTAGCAATCATGCAAGAAAACTATAACCAGAAGAAAAATTACCAGGCAGAAATGAAAGTTTCGATATCCAAACATTATATTGGAACCAATTTATACAGATGGAAAAGTTAAGGATAAAGCAATCTTCCCAATGGCCTTAGTTTTGATGACTGACTAACCCTAAAAATAGCTAACAAAGGGAAGTGAAAATTTTGAACGAATCAGCACCCACCTAAGTTATAATACATATCATCAGTTAACCATTGCTTTTCTAAAGCAATCCCTCGTCAATAAAAGATCAGAAACATACCAGTTTCCTTTTCTACCCTAATCGAAATTAAAAGAAACTGATCCACATTAATTGACTCTCGGAGAAACTTGCGAAACCCTCGCACGGGGAAAAGCAAAACATGACTTGCTGGCAATCTAGGACGGCTGTGACATGATAATTTCTATTGCCTCTACGTTTCTAATTTCTTCGAGTTTTCAGATATAGGAACGAGTAAGGAACTAGAGAAGAAAACCATGGGAAAACACAAAAGGAGAGCGGAGAAGAGAATGAGACGAACCCTAGAGGAGCTCCAGTACTTCTTGTCCCAGGCACCACTGTAGATAGCTCCGATCGAGGCGATTTCTAGATCGTCCCCCCTTCCCTCGATCGATTTCTCCATTCAAAATCTCTTCGCCCACTTCAGAACCATCGATGGCGGATCAGAGAGGGAGGGCGCGAGGGTCCGATAGGATTGGCGGGAACGGGAAATGGAGCAGTCGCTTTTGTGCTCGTTCCTCCCAGGGAAAATTTCGTGATTACTCCTTCGGTAAAATTACATCACTGCCCCCCTTCGAAATTTCAATAAAATCTTGATGTTTTCTATAGAGTTTTAATTGTTATAAAATGTGACTTGAATTTACAAATAGGGATCGATACACTCCTTCCTTACCTTTTTATTAATGATTTTTTACAAATTCTGTTCTTCCTCTCTTTTTAGTTTTATCTCATTATTATAGATCAAATAGACAACAAAATAAATAAACATTGTTCAAATCAATGAGAAGGGAGGGAACAATATAAATGTTTTTTGTAATAAAATATAATAAAATATAAAATGCAGGAAAGAAAGTAATTAAATCAACTAATAGACGATGGATGAATTATTGTACTTTGAAATCGCTATAGTTAAATCATGACTAAGGCAATTTTATTGCACCGGATTGTCTCAATTTCATATCCATTCGAGTTTTTCGCCAAGTTCTTCCCTATTTTATTTTCATGAACTTTTCAATAATTTCAAATGTATAAGTTGAAAAGGCATACACAAATATATAAATACACCAATTTTCATGAGAATGCATAACTTAGCTGAATTGTTTCAATTTCATATTTGTCAAGTTCTTCGCCAAGTTCTCTCCCTACTCCATTTTCATGAACTTTTCAATAATTTCAATTGCACATATTGAAAAGACATACACAAATATATAAGTATGCTAGTTTTTATAAAATTTAAAAATACATAACCTATTCATCCTCTTTTTTTTTATTATTATTTTTTTGTTACAAAGGTGTGTATACCTAGGGAAAGGAAAATGAGAATTTGATTCATAGTTCAAAGTAACGAAGACTTGAATCATTGACTTGCACAGTGGAAGGCAAGTTGTTACCAGATGAGCAAATGCTTCGCAACATAACCTATTCATCCTGAGCATTGAGCATTGAGCATTGAGAATGTCCCGCTACCGGGTCACCTCCAACCTGAAGCCCAAGCCATGGAATATTTGGGCTTGAGTTTTTTGTATAGTGGTAGAAGGGTAATATTTGCGATACCCTAATTGATGGGTATATATAAGTTGTTTTCCCCTTATTCACATATGAGCGATTTATGAGCAAAACCCTAATAATAATATTGGTAAGGATTTCTTTTTGTTATACGTAATCCTACGCTGTGGAGAACCAAGCTAAATATGTATCTCTTCCTTTTTTTCTCTTTTTCTTATGATTGATTGCTTGATAGATTCTCGTGACACCGTTCACCAACTTCAATTTAGTTGAGGAGTTGAATTAAAGATCTTTTATTTTTTTTGTTCTAAATCGAAAGAAGAAGGTAATTTTTGTTATAAATATCATGAATATATAATTATGTAAACTGAAATAAGAAGTAGGTGTATGGGGAGGCAAATGTATTCTTTAAATTAGTCAAGTCACTTCCATATTCTGATTTATGTGTTTTTAAGTTGGTTTTTGCATTGGCGGTGACTCGTGAGTTGAAGGGAAAGGTCTTATCAAACACTAATAAATTTAAGTTCTAATTATTTCAGTTTTTAGTCGTTAAGTATGTTAACAAACATACCTTTAAACTCAATGGATAAGAGATTTGTAGAGAAAAAATACCACTATGTCACGAATCAGTAATAGTCGAGCATGTGTGTCAATGCATGCATGGCAAGATCGGGCGGCAGATAAGACCGCGTGTGTGGAGCCACGGAAAATAATTATAGGACTCATTATTAATTATACATTTGGGTTAATAGCTATTGGACGGTAGCTTCACATCAGACTATTGTACTGTATTGAGAAGCTTTTTACGGTTTGCAGTTAATAAAACTGCATAAAAATTGGCACGTCCTTTTATTTTTTCGTGTATACTCAACTCATACGGTTGAAATTTGCACAATGGATTAAAAAACGACACCATTTTAGCGTGACACAATAGATAAATTACTCGGTAGTAAAAACACGGTATTCTCATCGACCATGGCTGAAATGGGTTTGCCGATCATTTACATGCTCCCCTCGTGATCCATTTTATATTTCTACAAAGTAGTCATTCTACCCCAACTCTATTTCATCCTACGAATCAACCCTAACATTAAATAATCATAACTTTTCTTGTTTAATACAGCACATGATAGATCGTGATTAATTGAAATGAATCCTGCACTATTCGTTGAACCTGTGCATTATATTACTCTGTACTCCCTTGGTCTCCTTCTGGAAAGTCGGATTATATGACTTTGAAAATCAAATTTTACTGGATGGAAGTTAAAATTTGTCATTTTCACCACAGGACCAACTTTTATAATTGAAATTAAGCCAAAGTGATGAAAATTAAAGGCATTTTTAGAAGTATGTGACACTGTGCACATGGGATCGCATGCATATAATTAACGTCATTGATGGTGTCACTATAGCTTTAGATTTTAGAATAAAAATCGAGGGTTTAAATTATATCTTAAAAAATATTTAAGGTAGGTATTAAGTTAAAGAGCACAAAAAATAAGTGTTATGTAATTAGATTACATGTGATGTCTTATGTGCTTTAAAAACTATTTATTAATTATGGTAGATAAGTAATCAAAGGAAATAAATATCGATAAGAAAGAGTGTAAATATAATATTTAAGTGAGTAACGCATGTCATAGAGCTTTATATAATTAAAACGTCATCGTTTCCTTAAGAATAGTGACACTGCCTGGCATGGCAGTTCCTGTCAATATGCATATTACTAGCACTAAGTGAAATTCTGATTAAATTTTTTTCTAAGAAAAATAAAACATATTGTCCTTTATCCCAAAATTTATATGTTTTATACAAAAGGAATACTTCTTATCCAAAATTGACAAAGAAAAATAAGGATATATGTAAATTCAAAAAGCCGAAAAACCTTATTTAGACATAATGACTTATTTAAATGGCATGAGAATGATATGAGAGAATTTTGATTTCCATCTCACAGTTTCATAAATGTTTTGTTGTATTTTTAGATTAGAGTAATTTTATTTGTACATTTCATGCACACTTCACCTTGAGTTTGTTAACGTGACATACTTTTATTGGTTCAATTATTGTTGTTTAACCAAAATATAAAAATTATGTCATATCATCAATTCGATTTGAAGGGCATGTAGGATGGGATCTGCATTGTCTTAATTGAAAAAGTTGTGAACATGAACAATCTTGATCATTCATTATAAAAAAAAAAAGAAAAAAGAAAAAAGAGAAGGTGTAAGCTAAAGGTAAAAGAAAAAAGGAAAGGTTAGGGCCGTTTAAATTTACAAATTCACGACTTTTTAAATTCAAAGAATTTATATACAGTGAAATGTACAAATAAAAAAAGTACTCTTTAAATATCTTCACACAAGCTGATGGGAGTAGAACCTCTAGAAAATAAATACTCTGTGCTTACTATTCATTGGGACTTGATGTCTCTGTAGACATGTTATAATTGAATTGCAGAGTCTTCAGGAAAATAAAAACTCAGTGCTTAGTAATCATTGAGACTTGATGTGCCTGTGCACATCAAGACATGTTATAATTGAATTGTACAGTCTTTCATGTATATGGGTAAAATTGTTCAAAATTTCGGTGTTCAGTGGCCACTAGAAATTTTGTATTGTCTTTATGTATATGGGTAAAATTGCTGAGAGTCTCGGTACTCGATGACCACTATAAATTTTATACGGAAGCTTCAAGTCTCCTGTAAAAATGGATATTACAAATCCATCTATATGTTTTTATTTTAATTGGTCTATAAAGCTAACCATGGTTTCCCCCACCACCTCCCCCCTAAAGCCTATGAAACTTGGTCAAGTTAAAACATGGTCATGTTCACTCTAGTGGCCATTCCTACGCCATGACGCACTCATTAATTCACCCTATAAAAGCACCCAGAAACGCCCGGAACATCTCACCTTAAGCCCCTACAAAATTTTAACCGCCAAGTTTAACATAATGTCTCTAATTGGCATGTGCATCAACCTCCCTTTCACTCTCCTTAGCCACACTCTCCTAGTTCTCACCCATTTGAGATGGGCCTGCAAATTTCTATTCCAGCAATCCCTCTTCCATCACAGGCGATTCGACGACCACTATTCCGGCGAGATGATCGGAGCTCGGCGCTACAATAAGCCAGTCATGTTGCCGGAGGAGGAGGAGGAGTGCAGCATTTGTCTTTGCAGGATTGAGGGAGGAGAAGACATAAAGGAGCTGAGGTGTGATCATCTCTTTCATAGCGACTGCTTGGACAGATGGGTAGGGTACCGGCACGGGTACGCCACATGTCCCTTGTGCTGCGGCACTCTTGATGCGGCGGCGCTAGGCTCCTTCCCCGAGGTCGGGGAGGAAGTGCTTCTCTTTAAGTTCTGTTCTATCAGCTCCAGGGATCGGGAAGCATGGTGGTTACGGTAGAAAGACACGCTCTAACCAATAATAAGTCTGCGTAAATAAAAATTGTCTATGAAAAAATTTACGGAACAAACATGGTAAGATAACGACAAATGGGACTAATACCCTTTGTTTCTATTCTGTAAACTTTTCCTTTCGCATTTTATATAAACCTTTTGTTACTCTTTAATAAACGTCTTTTTCTTTTCTTTCACTTGTACGTTTATCGTGTCATGGCGCTTTGATCAAAAAATAGAAAAAATCTGCACTTGCGCTTAAAATTGTTGATGTTTCTCCCTTAAAAATCAGACTTTTGTGTATTGGGGTATAACCTATAAGTCACTTTTAGATCTTGAAATTAATTTTTCGTACCTCGACACTAGGAAAAATGTGTTCTACCTAGATGCATACCATTAGAATAATTAAAACAGGGTTTTACAAGTATTTTAAAATAGGTCTATTGAGTCTTGCAAAGGGGAGATAATTTCAAGATGAACAATGTTATGAACACAAAGGATTTCACAGCAAAATCACAGAAAACTTATGTGTAACAAATTTATGAGATTACGAGCTATCATTCACTAAAATACCCTTCACCATATTTATGACGCATATACCTTTTGTGATTTTATCATGAAATCCCCTGTATATATATAATTATTATTTCAGGATTTATACCTACCGATCATAATTATCCATACGTTTGTTCCTCTCATGGTCCTCTAATTTTTTCCTCGTTTGCTACAAAGGAGGCTATAACTTGAGAAACGAGAAAGATGAACGAGAAACTATTTCATATTTCAATACATTGAAAACTCGAACGTTAATTTTAAATGAAAGTTACAATTTGTCGGACCAACTTTATAATTGAAATTTAGACAAATTGTCGAGAACTAAAGGCGTTCAGAAGTACGTGACAGTTGGGGTGGGCAAGCGTCTTTGTTACCAGAGGGAAGAAACGTCATGCATTCGCTCGTAACTGAGACAGTCAACGCAACACGTGCCCCAAAGTTCGACTTCGTGCGTTCTCATGGACTTACGTTAATTTGCATGTGAAGTGGAGGGAAACTAAACTCCAGGGTGTGTACGAAACATTTCCCTCAAGCCTTCATTCGCCCTCACTTGACATAAGTTTGTTGCAAAATTACTAGGCATGATCACGGCTTTTCGAAAATCGGACCAAATCGCTCGAATCAAAATGCACCAAATCAAACCGAATTGAGAAATAGTCCACATCGTACGGTTCGATTATGTTGCAGTGTGCCCCAAATTGCTCCAACTCGAACCAAACTCACTCGAAACATATATATATATATATATGGGAAAACGAAGAAATATTTTAGATTTCTCATCCATGAAAGAGGCAAGCAACTATTATTTAGGCTTATTCATCAAAATTCTAATCGTACAGATTGAAAGAATATGAAAAATACCACCAAGACAGGTCAATTTTCATGCAATTTGTGCTAGTACGCACCTACCATCTAAATGGTTGAAAATTTAAAATAATTATAGCAATTTAGATTTTTGATACTTTACCACATTGGTGAGGGCACTACATATCCCCAAATTACATGAAAATTGCAGGTCCTCATATTTTTTCCCAAAACCCTTAAGTTCATGGGGTTAGAATTTTCATGATGGGGCCTAAATAATGGGGGCTTGCTTCTTTCATTAATAAGAAATATAATAAGCTTCTTCGACTCTGTTTTCCCTAATATATTCTACTCCCTTGCCCTTTTAGTTCTATATTAATGATTTCATAAGTTCAATGAGTAGTTTTTGAAGATAATACATTTAATTTTTTGGACAATATAATATTTTTTTGTGGTCCATATTTATGCAAAAAAGAGATGCCAATAGTGGAGAGGGAAAAGCCCACTCTTCGTTAAGAAGGCAAAAAAAAATATATTTAGATTTGAATGGTGTAATATGTGTTTTATTAAGCAATTTTTTTTTTTGGACAGTCGTTTCATTGCTTGAAATTAAAGTTTTAAATAGGTACAAACAGCAGTTTAAACCCAAAACCAACACGTGTGAACTCGAGAGCAAAATGCACCAGACCGCATGTATCGTGTTGGTTGCGGTTTGAGATTTCGGACAAACCGCATGATTCGGCTTGGTCGTGATTTGATGCCCAACCCCCACCAAACCGAGCCATGATCAACCCTAGAAATTACACAAATATCCCTCTAGGATACAACAAAACCTTGGTTGGAAACTGCAGGCACAAAACCTAAAGACCCCATTGATGAATTCTCAAATAAACTAAATAAAGGTTCTCGCAGAATAGAAGAGAAATAGAGCAATGAATCAGAACTTCAAAGTAATTGAAACCTGGAAGTTCGTATAGAGATTTTGGATACCTTCACTTCTGGATCGTTGCACCATTACAGCACGTGAGCTGTGTGCGTGACGCATATTTAACTCTTGCCCGAAGAATAGTTTTTTATACCATAATATAATAATACAAGGAAAATTAACTTTTTAAATTGCCTTTTTTACCATTCAAACCTAAAAGTTCACTAGTTTAAGGCTCAAATTTACCGCTTTTAAAAAACTTGGACAATATTAGCCCCACTAATAAACAAAGATGAACCAAAGTGAGGGTTTACTGAACAAATCCCTCAAAATCAGTCAATTATTAACATAATTATCTCTAGAATATATATATATATATATAATCCTATTATCATATTACTCACTTGGGCCTATTTTAATAAAGTCGTATTGTATGACCTCAGGATAAACCCTTATTGCATGAAAGTTAAAACGTCTTACTTTCATTACTGAGCCAACTCTTATGATTAAAATTAAGCTATATTGTCGAGAACTCAAACCATTAAAAGGCAAATACGTGATCGGTGAGCATTAGCTCTGTTAATCATTTGCTTTCTTACACAAGAAATAAATCTTACACAAGAAATTGTAAATTCGAGTTTTTATTACGTTAAATAATCATGCTATCGATTTCATTCGCAATAAAGAAAAACAGTGCACATGCATGTGACGTGAGCCGACAAGAGGGAAAAGGCTATCATGCATAAGTTCATGTTCATGCACGGATGAGCCTCAATTTAATCTCTTAACGTGCCGCAAAGTTAGAGAACACATGCTCATAGACTAATATTGGTTTGCATGTGGTGTGGGGTTAATTCAAGCTTCCGGAAAATAATTTGCATACTCTGAATGAAAAAAATAATGATGTATTTTAACCTCGTTTTCTGATCTCTAACCGACTGAATCCAACTTGATCAATGTTTTCGGTCAATTTGGTCCCAGGTTTTCTTCCCATAGAAAACCAATGCAGTTGGTCTATTTGTGCTTGTACATAAAATAAAATCACATACACTGACTAAGAGACCATATTTATTATTATTTGTGTATATATATATTTATTTGGAAAATCACCATACGCTGATCAATTGTTTGATTTTTATATGATTTTCTGATTTTCGGCCAATTGAATCGATTAGCCTCTTTCCCCAGTCTTTTCCTCCCTCTTGGAATGTTTCGGTTTTCAATTTTTTATGAAATCTCAAAAAATGGATCAATGTATACCCTCATCCATAATTTTCGTCCACTTTCATCTTTTTATCAAGGGAAAAAAAATAATAATAAAAGAGGAAGACAAAAAAAAAAAGCAACGGGCCTACATACACAATATGGCGTCACGCAGATGAACCTCAATTTAATTTCCACTGCTTGTGCGATGCACGTGCCACAAAGCTAGAATCCCCATGTGCTCGTGAGCTATAATATATATATATATATTGGTAATTAAGCTTTATATTAACAAAAAAAAAAAAAAAACCCTCAAATGGAAGCACAATACAAAACATAAAAACAGGCCAAATATTGACTTGCAGTCATGCGGACTAATATTGACTTGCATGTGGTGTGGGGTTAATTCGCGCTACAGAAAAATATTTTGTATATCCGAAATGTAATGACGTAAAATTTATTTATTTGGTCCTTCGCTTATTATATATATATATATATTGACTTGCAGTCATGCGGGCTAATATTGACTTGCATGTTGTGTGGGGTTAATTCGAGCTACGAAAAAATATTTTGTATATACCAATTGTAATGACGTAAAATTTACTTATTGGTCCTTCTGTTATTTTATTTTTATATATGTATATATCTATTACTCCTCAATGCCTCTATTTTACGAGGCCAATAGAAATGTGAGGCAACTATATTTTGAAAGTAAAATGGGCCTGATAAAAACAATTCAAATCGCAGGGCTTACTTGAGAAATGACCCTAAACCCTAAAAAATTACAACTAGGCTCCTCTGCATTTAGATCGAGAAATGACCGATAGACGGTCATCATGCGTACAGAAAAATATTGTGACCATTTATTTAAGTTTTATACTTTCCAGATTTGTTTGTAATCAAACCATTCAAAACATCGCGGTTTATAAAATAACAAGTATAAAACTTAAATAAATGGGCATGATATTTTCATTTACGCATGGATTATTCATCAGCGGACTACGGAGTATATTTTCCGCCCTCAATGCAGAAGAGCCCGATTAATTAAAAAATGACCGCCAATCCCGCCCTAAATCTTTAGTTGAAAAAGTCAACTAATTTATCCAGATCCTTTTATTTTAATTGGCCTATTTTGCCCACCGGCAACCTCAAAACCTACGGGACTTGGCCAAATTAAAACAAGGGCATGTTGAGTGGTCATTTCTCGGTCCTTATATTCCCTTCAATTTACCCTAACAAATACGCCCACAAGCTCTCAAATTTAAGACCTCTCTCTAGTATGTGTATGAGCTTCTTCTTCACTCTCTTTAACCACGCACTCATAGTTCTCACCCATTTGTGATGGGCGTGCAAATTCCTACTCCATCAATCCCTCTTCCACCACCAGCAATTCAACGATCGCTACTCCGGCGAGACGATTGGCGCTCGGTGCTACGATGAGCCAGCCGAAATGTCCGACAGGATGCTGGAGGATCGCCGCATTTGTCTTTGCAGGATTGAGGAAGGAGAAGAGATAAAGGAGCTCAGGTGCAACCACCTCTTTCATAGCGACTGCTTCCATAGATGGTTCGGGCATTGGCACGGACACGCTAAGTGCCCCTTGTGCTCTGGCACCCTTGAGGGAGCCGCCCCAGAATCGCTCGCCCAAGTCGGAGAGGAAGTGCTTGTTTTTAAGTTCTGTTCTTTCGATTCGAACGAACAAAGGGAAGCGTGGTGGCTTCGTTGAAAAGACATGCTTTAACCAACAATAAGTTCAGGCGCCCAAAGATTGTGCACTGCAAAATTTACAGAACAAAAAGGTATGGGTCACCGTGCAAGTGGACGGGGGTTCTGCTTTATAAATTTTGATGTTCATGTTTTTTCTGCACCAAGTTCTACTACTTACGTTTATGGAGCTTCAGAGCTTTCATATGCTTTGCATATGGATCAAGACCAATAAATTGCTCGCATTTTAATAAGAATTCGTGTTTGATCGACTAACCTTTAATTCGCAAACCTACGTTAGCTTTGAAGTTCCGGATGCGTCTCTCTTAAAAATCCAAGCGTGTTAATCGCTTTGAATTGGTTACGCAATCGAATGCGAATCGCTTTTAGATCTTGAGATTATATTTCTACATGAAGCCGATGCAAGAAAATAGAGCCAGCGTCTCCAATGGACAGCTTTCGGATTTTTGACTGCACTTAGAAACCCAATTTTATTTATTTTTTTGGTAAAGAGCACATTAATGAATGGGCTAAAATTGATGCTAAATAAGATGGACGAAACAGATCTTGTAAATCATTCATCAATAAAATGTGCGATATAATGCATGGCATACTCGTGCAATACACTAAACTATAATCACTCGTTTGGTTCATAGAATGAAATGAAATAAGTATTTCATAAAAATATAACATATGAGGAGCATCTCCTTAAAACATAAGTAAAATAGTTATTTTCACGGATCATGAGCGGGAATAGACGAGGAATAGCTATCTTCAATGGCCAAAAGCATAGTCACTTTTACTTAACTAGTCTACTCATGAGTCTTCAAAAGAGAGATTCCCCATGTACCCTTCTCTATTCATGTTTTATTTCTATAAATACCTATTCCATTGCATTCTACGAACCAAACTAATGACAAGTGTACAAACACTAAAGAAGAAAACTTCTCCTAAGAGCAGGATAGCTATATTGGTAAGGCACATCGTGAATCACATGTACATCATTTGGATGAAAGGAATGGAGTGGGAATGGTAACGGGAATGGAATAAGGAATGGGAATAGGAACAGTCATTTCCTCATCCATTGCCTTCCATTTACCGAACAATGGAACGAGAATCAAGCAGGCAGCAGGCCACATATCAACTCATGATCAATTTCATTTTTAACAGCAGACCCAAAGTATTCCAACACCATCACCAACTACAAACATCAACTGGAAGGGCCCAAACAAAATACTAGTTAACTACTACGAGCTGCAGGAACTAGATCACAGCCTTTATTTATTTATTTATTTTTCCCTTTTTTAATCGGTAAATATACACGCACTTGACAGGTTTTGAACCTATAGCCATAGCCTTCTACTTATAAGGAATCAATCCCATTGGGTCAGGACCAGAGGCCCTAGATGATCCAACCACAACTCTATTAGGCTTAAACTTAAGAGGTGGCCCAGGCCTGCCTCCCTTTGCCTTCACCCCTTAACCCAGCATAATCAAAGAAAACAAACAGAGCAAGAAGGGTAGCATTGACAATAAAAACCTGGTGGTGTATTCTACACAAGTAAAGATAAGGAAACTGAAAATATTGGACAAGAAATCTGAGTGATAACAAGACATACTAGTGCCATGTCTTCAACCTCTTCTGAGTCCGGTCACAGCCCTCACTGCTGGCCATGTCCCTAAAATTTGTCATCGTCTGACTGCTAGTAGGGTGATTGTCATCATCCTGGAGTGCAACAAAAGTGTTAAATTGGTTCTCGTTTGTCGCTCATACAAGACATACAAATGAGCGTTCCTTTTGTGAGGGTAGGCACGCTCATTCCCCTGGTTTGTTCAGTTTTGATTATGATACGACCAATGGAATAAGAAACTCCTGGCGAGAAATGATTTTACCTTTTAAATCTATTCCATTAAATTCCATTTTCATTCCAACAAACATAGCCTAAGGCTGCGTTAAGATGGTAGAATGAAGGGGGAGTTGGAACAAAATGACGAAGGAATGGAAATAGGAAAGGAATGGTCATTCCTCCGTATGATGTGACCATTTCATCACCTTCTATGTTACCAAACAATGCAATGGGAATGATCACTCTCATTTCATTCGCACCACCAAAACGAGTCCTAAATACTAGAAGGATTTGATACCGCCAAAGGATTGCATTTAACTGGTCAATTGGCGAAAAAAGACTTCCTCTCAATTAATTTGAAACCTTTTTGATCGTGCAAACCATGAAGTGTCATACCCCGACAACGGATGTCCCAGATGTCAATACTCTATTTGTTCGCTTACCAAGGTCAATCAGCACTCGAATGCTGGCCTGTGACAGATCGACACCTGCACTCTTGAGGGCTTGTCACACTATTCAATAACCTGTCCAGCACAACATTTCCCTTGGTTAGAACATTACATCTAAGGAAATACTAGTAAATTGTTTGAGCAAGAAACACATTAGGAAGGATTAGTCCAGATGTTACTGCAATTCTACGATGGATTAGGCATTTAAAGAATTTAAGAAGCACTAACGAGATAAGAAAAGAACAAATAATGAACCTAGTGTTTGGTTCAAGGTAATATCTATCCCACCCAGGTTCTATTTCTATGAACCATTTCACTACGTCTTTTCTTTCTACAGTCATGCAGAAAGAAAGAATAAATTATATATAATATACTATCAACAAGAAAATATATTTTCGTGTCAAAGGAAAACACTAATTGTACACAAATTAAACAATGCACTGAAAATAGACCCAATAAGATTAAATTTCATCTGGTCACCGTGCTTCCCAGAATAACTGTAAAAATAGGGTGCACCATACTATCATGCCTCAGGACTAACAAAAATGAAGCCTTGCAAGAACCAAAAAAAAAAAAAAGTTCAAAATATTATGCATCATCACTTCGCCATATCCAAAACAAAGGAAAAATTCCTCAAACAACGTCATAACCATACGAAAATCGGACCACATTATTTCTCACCCTTGAGAATAAACACTCGAAATGCTAATTGTGCCCCCTTCAACCATCAGCTCCTGTTGATTCAGTGTACTGCTACTGGCGTGGCATTCAGTTAATTGTGCATCAGAAACTGGCCTATGAACAGAATTTGGAAGCACATTATCACTTCGAACAGCGGTAATCACATTAGCCTGCAAAGATGCGGGCACCTCAGACTGCTGGTCCATCAATTGGCAAGCAGCGTCCCTCATAGGATCAAATTCTACCGACTTCTGTGCATTTGTAAGCATTATTGGACTAATAGAGATGTTATTCTCCTCAAACTTCCCAGAAGCTAAAGAAAAAGGGCCGGTGCCATTCTTCATGGCTTGAGGGTGGCCAGAAAAACTTTGAACTCTCCAGTGACTGTTTCTCTGTTACAATCCAAAGAAAATGAAGAACATCTTTATAAAATTGAATAGTTAATCCAAGGAAAAAAAAAATTCAGTGCTGCTTGAACAGTGAGACTCGGTGCTCATTTCCATATACATTAGATTCAGGACATGTGCGGTATTCAGTTAGGATTTTGAATTTAAATCAGATTTTCTAAATGTTGTATCCTGATGACTATGAACATTCGCCTTACTGCTAAGTTAGCACCAGCAATTTTCCCGTTAATCCAATAAAAAATGTCGCAAAAATTAGCAACTTCAATGAGAAATGTCAAGGACCAAAATTAGAGGTAACAACATCGACTAAGACAAATTCAATGATGATGTTTCCTTAAGAAAATATTATAAAAATCCAAACTTGAGATGCTATATCAGGTTGCATCACAATTACAGACTCTGAACAGTAAATGAGGTGAACTTGAAAGGATAAATTCGCAACAAGCTATAAAAAGCATGGTTAATAAAATCTGCATTTGAGACGTTCTTGTGGTAACTTCTTCTTTACTGCCCAACTTCAGTTTCATATTACAATTGAAACTAAGATGTCCCACCAACAAAAGATAATATATTTTCATCATTCGAAAGAAATTTCAAATAATATTATGAGAAACAAATTCATGGTTAACATCAAACTCAAACTATTAATCAATAAAAAGTTCAGAGAAAACAGCAACTAGCTGCAGAACATGTTGGCCAAGTATCAAAAGTTACACATGGCATCAATTTTGAAGGCTCAGCAGTCCACTCTTGATATGGACCCTCATACTTTTGTAACTTTTCCTGTAAGTACTGAATGTACTCATTCACCTGCACATATTAGTTATTGTTAGGTATCAGATTAGTTCTCAACTAATGAAACAGATGGACTGCTCTTGATTCCAACATAAAAAGTCACCTCTAATAGGAATGATGCTGTATCTCTTTTGTGATCGTTGTGGGGTATCAAATCTCTTAATACCTGAAATCTGAATGCAAATGATCACTGTTATTCAGGGTATGCTCAGACAAAATTCATGGTAATTACAATTAGTGACTCATAACAGATCCTGAAATGTCAATAGATTTTAAGAGAATGGCAGCGGTGAAATCATAGTGGGGGCTCGAAACCTCTATTTTGAAGTATTATGTACAGGTGCACATGCAATGACATAATTGCCCACATGATAAACATAATTGCCAAACAAACTAATAATGCCTAAACACAATAGCCAAGCATACTAGTAGCGCTAAAGCACACTAACACTCCCCCTAAAGCTTGAGTATAGATACATGCCCAGCTTGTTACGGATGTACTCAAACATGGTCCCATTCATGAATTTCATAGAAATAACCACAACTTGATCTCGTCTTCAAAATGTCCAAACAAGAAAAGCTGTTATAGGGACTAGTTGGGCAGAAAGTGACAATCTACTTCATCAACTCACATCACCTTGGACATGACAAGTGCCATGGCTCTGTACCCAAACTCCAGACTGTATCGTGCCAAAACATATGATTCCGTGCTCTTCCAAGAGACCAAATTACCGCCAACAAAGACACAATAATCAGATGAAAATATTTTATCTGAAGTGACTTGCGCAATTGGCATTAGAGAGACATTCTATCTTGTTATGACAATGATCCTGCTATAACACTCCTGTTTCTCCAGCAAAATCACGGATATACTTTTTGTTATACAAGTCCTTCAGAGAAGCACATCATTCAAACCTATGAAAAGAAAAAGAAGAATAAGTTCTACCATTTGTGAATCAATCTTACAGATGTATTATCATCATATGATTTGTTCAAAATAACGTTCAGCTTAGACCTTTTTAGACAGAGAAGAAGCTTAATCAAGACGCCCAAAGAGATAGCCCCAGCAAGCAAGACAATCATATATCGAACATGGCCTTAAGATATTTCATACACATATTACCGCCAGTGCTTCATAAAATTCCAGTTTATACCCCAACAACTTATCAACAGCTGTAATGCTTGTGTCCATCAATTAACATGAAGTCAAATAAGTATTAACTGTTCTATTTCAATCTGCCAGGCTCAAGTTTTGTAAAGTCTCATAAAGCACCACTTTTAAGCAGATTGGCTGTGTTGCAATTAGGCTTACACCCTACCATAAGCCGCCTGTCAACAGTGATTAGCACACAGCCAAGAACATGTTGACATAGACTAGTGAAGTGGGGGAAAAGCTTCTTTCTCTGCTGAATCCTCACCACAAGGTTGAGAATAAGCTTCTGGGCAACTCATAGCTACTCGTGAGACTCAGATTCCAACACTCATGCTTCATAGAAGGAAGCTTGACATTATATATAACACATAAATAATTCAACTAATTGGCGGTTATTAAAGAGTGAACTTGACCAACAACCTTAAGGCAACAAGAACCGCAAATAAAATGACAGCAAAATAAAAGAACTTAATATGCGAAACTACTACGGGGAGATATAAATAAAAACCAGGCCGGTTAAACTTGCCTTTCATTAATCTTGCTCCTCCTCCACTGCTCTGTGACAGAATGTTTAGAGCGTGTGGCATTCATCTCTCGATCATTACTCTTTGGCTCTGATTCACAGCAACATCTACGTTAGAACTTAAAATTCGAAAAGGGCAGGAAGAAAAACAACAGCAAATGAAAATGAATATCCAAAGTTCATAAATAAATAAATAAACAAGACAGCCTAAAATTACATATAGCCCTACAAATTGAACCCAGAGCAATAGAATGGATGAAAGATGCCCATCATTGAATCAAATAGCCCTCTTTTCTTTGGACAGTGGGATCACATAGCTACTATTCAATTAGATGGGCCGTGAAAAACACCTTTATCACTGGAAGGTCCCCTTTTCTGGGACGAAATTCCTCTTCCTCGTCTATTTCCTCATCTTGATGAGCCTTAGCAGACCTTATCATCCTCGCCAAGTTCTCACAAACCTCCCTGCTACCACAATTTCGAAGCAATCCTGAAGAAATTCCTAAGCAAGATCAAAGAAAGACCCAATAGAAATTGTTCCCTAGTTCATCAACTTCTACACATAAATAAATAAATAAAACAGAAATCTTAATCAATATTAAAAGAAACATCCATTGACAATAGATGCCCAGTTCAACTTTTACCCAGAAAAAACTGAACAGAAATCAGAAATCTTAATCATGACCAAAAGAAACACCCATTACAAATTGATACCAGTTCATCAACTTTTACCCAGAAAGAGAAAAGGGAATATAAGTCCGAATTTTGGTAAAAATTTTCGGTGGATAAGAACCATCTTTAACAAAACTATGCTGTTTGGGGGCGGACTCACATATTCCTTATTCTCTACCCGGAAATAACTGAACAAAAATCTTAATCTACCCAGAAAAATCTTAATCAAGATTAAAAGAAAGACTCGTTAACATTTGAAACCCAGACTTCATCAATTTTACCCAGAAAGAACTGAATAGAAATCCTAATCAAGATTGAAGGACCAAACCCAGTTCATCAACTTCTACCCAGAAAGAAATGAACAGAAATCTTAATCATGATCAAAAAGACCCATAACTGTTAGCCAGAAAGAACTGAACTGAACAGAAATCCCAATCATCGTTCGAAGAAAGACCCATTAAAATTGATACCCGGTTCGTGAACTTTCACCCAGGAAGAACGGAACAAAAATTGTAATAATCATGATTAGAAGAAGAAAGACCTATTAATAATTGATACCAGTTCATCAAATAAACCAGAAAGGACTCGACTTGCGAAAAACGACCCAGAGTTGAAGAAAATGAGGGAAATAGGAGCCACAGGGAGAGAGAAAATCGGGAGGCAGGTTCTTCCCACTGGCGATCACCGTTGGCTATGGCTTTTTCAGCGACAGTCCCTCAAACTGGCAGAACTGACATGGACGTATGAAGCGCCTACCAGGGTCCCCCGAGAGGCTAGAGGCTAGAGGCTAGAGCCCCATCAACCAACATTCAATCGAATCCGTCCGTTTTCATGGGATCGGTGATTTTGACCCTTTTGGAGTTGGGAACAAAAATTACCAATGGACTGTCTTAATCTCCCCCAACATAGTTGGAAAGGACTTAGCATCTCTTTGCGAAATACTTTTTGGCTCTACGAATCTCCGGTGGCATCAAGTGCCGCAAGCCAAACAGATCCTGTGCGGGGAGGATGAATCATACTACGTGTTCACGCACCTCCCACGGAGCAATATGCCATAAAATTTATATGATTTTGATCCCATAAAATTTTATTATATAATTATTTTCGATATAAAGAAGGTGTAATATATATATATATATATATATATATATATAAAAATAAAGGTGGCGTTGCTCGAGAAATATTTATGCGGAGGTAAGGGTCCACTGAGCCCACTAAAATTAGCTTTTCTCGTTAGATTCAAATCACGCTTGCATCAATTTATTCCAAATTTTAATGGTTTTATTTAATATCATTGTCCATAGACACAAGAAGCCACGTTAAATTTGAATGACTTTTCTTAAAATTAGTCGTATTGCATGCGTAAAGTACGTGCTTAATGACTTTTTTTATAAATATAATCTTTATATAAACTTATCTAAATATAGAAGATTAAATAAAAAACTGAAAAGAAAAGGAATGAGTATGTATTGAAAAAGATAAAAGTGGAAGGAATATAGAGAAAAATAGGGGGCAGACAGTTGAGAGAAATGAATTCCATAGCTACAAAATATTTGATTTATAATTTTATTTGGTTAGTTTTGAGGGGATGTTTGAATGTTGAAAAGAAAATAAGGGTACTTTAGACTTTTCAAGATTCTAGAGTTTGATTGATGGGTAATAGGAAGACAATCCTGATCACCATCTAAGGCTCCTAAATGACCGCTCAGCGATAAAAACGAGGTAGGGGTGCAGAGACCGCTAGAAGGTTTGCCTAGAAGCAGCCGCCACCTTGAAAGAGTGCGTAATAGCTCACTGAGCACTATTTCCACCTCAGTCCTTTTCTAATAGTATGATAAATAAATAAATAAATCGAAAAGAAACGAAAAAAATCTTCTCTCTTTCTTTCTCTTATGACAGATAATTCATAGGCGATTGATTTAATTTCAACCCTGTTCTCTCACTTTTCACCTCTCTACTCCATCAAATTTTAACTCCATGAAGTAATTTGCATTTGACGGTGGTGAATTCCTCATCGGAGATGATAAAAGAGATACAAGGAGGGAAGGCAAATAGAGGGAATCAACGGTGAATGGTTGCTTGTTGATCAGAAGTGAGATAAGAGAGAGAAAATTCTCATATTTTAAGTTTGCTTTAAATTCTCTCTTTTATTTTGAACAATGACACGATTACATGCGTCACCGCATGTACTGTAGATAATAGTGTTAGATAGACCATCAGATCAACCACATGTAAAATTTGAATGGTTTCAGTTGACTCATTTTAAAATTTAATGACCAAATCGGCTAATTTCAACCCTATTCTAAATGCATTGTTAATTAGGTTAAATACGTACGATCTATGTGATTGTAATTACCCAACAAAAAAAATTTGTTTTATAAGGTTACGGTTCAAAAAAAAAAATTTATAAGGCGAAGACATTAATTTAACAAAATATAAGACTTCATAAACTCACATTTCAAACTTTATTAATATGAAGATAGAAATCTAGGGTTAATGAAATTTATATGGTGGAGACATTTAATTTAACAAAAAATATAACACTGCATGCTTTCTTTGTTTTGCCTATTGCATTTTTGTATGGTTTTAGTTGATTAATATAATTTCTCACTTTATTTCAAAAAGAAATTGTCTCATTTCAAACTTTATTACAACTAATTATGGCGCCAATGAATGCAAAAAATATGATGATAGAAAGATGGGAGACATGTCCATCAGCGCGGGACAAAAAAAAGACTTATCTCGTGGAATAGCTATTCTGTTTCACGAACCAAACTAATGTCGTTGTAGAATGAGTTAACGGTAAACTAAACCAACGAAGATATTGGCTAACTAAAAACTGAGTCATGCTAAAACAAAGACACTGTCTGTACAAAAAGACTTGTACAACACCATACAATGGTTCAATGGGTGCTTTAAGGGGGGGAAAAAACACAAAATAAAAACAAAGGATGTAAATCAGTGCTGGCCTTTTTCTGGGTCTTGCGATTTTCGTAGCGAATCGCTGCGATTTAGGGGAAGACATTGTTCCTGTTGTGACAGTTTGGAGATCTCTTAGGAGAGCAGAAGATATTCCAAGGCGCTTCTGCGAGGTTTGCGCATTCACTATGCCTAAAACAATCTACAAGATGATCCATAGTCATGCCTGTTGCTTGCATGAACGAGTAGACGATCACTGGCCCGACGAGTCGAAATCCACGCCTCAGTAAGTCCCTGCTGATGGCCTCTGCCTTTGGAGTCCTCAAAGGAACGCTCTTAGGGTGCTTGTATCGGTTGATCACCGGCGCGTGATTCAAATAGTCCCACAAGTAGCTACTTAAAGATCCGAATTCTTTCACAACCTACTCAGGATTAATGCCAAGAAGAAGTGAAAAGAAAAGAACAACTATTGAGCAGCTCACTGAAGATAAGAGCGAAAATTATAATGGGACATCAGGTTTTCGAACTTGCCGCGGTTATGCATTTGGCATTGTTCACAATGCACCTCACTCTGCTCTCTGCTAACATAAGTTCTTTGTTGGAGGCTATCTCTGTGATCTTTGCCTCCTCCATTTGGGCAACGGTAAGCGGATCAAATCCATCAAAGGCTTCCCTATATCGCACGAGATGCCAAACTTTAGTTTGCCAGTTTAAACTTTTTTCTAAGGAAGTTAAATCGTCTTCAGAGTCGACATCGGTTTAAACTCAATATTGTGTGGCTCTCAAACTAAATATTGTGTGATACCTGAGCTTCCCATTCCTCTTTAGAATTTCAGTGTAATTGTAATCCATCAACATGCCAGAGATTGAGAGCAGCTCAAACAATTGACTGCAGGGTCACACACAACTTCAGATTGGAACAAGTAGTCAAAGTTAAGAAATATAAGTAAATCATGAGTTACATACTTGTCATCATAAACTGGAACCCCCCAGCGCTCATCGTGGAATTCCACGTAAACTTTATCTGCACAACAACTTGGTGTCAATCTACTCACATAACTTTTCACACACACGTGTGCGTGTATATATATCGTTTTTTTAAAGAAATTTATCCCTCTCCTTTTCAACGAAATGACGTCATTTGGGATGCCACGAAAGGTAACATGCAAGCTATTGTACATTACTAACAATTATTTGTTAATGTTTCTTCATAAGTAGGTATAGAAAGAAACTAACTCAAACTTATTTTACCACTGTTCTTTGTAATCCAGCTGCACCTCTTCAATCCCTGATCACCACCACACTCTTGTTGCTTATGTCGTTGGCTGTCATTAGCCACAGTGACTTCTTTCCTTTCCTGCGGCATGATGCGCCGCAAAGATAATGTGATTCTCTTCTCCAGCAAAGATATAGAATCAGCCGTAGAAGAATCATTTGACGTCTGCGACAGGCATAAAGAGACGGACGAGAGGGACGGAGACAACTGCTCTTCGGAAGCCCAATTGGGTAAATTTTCTTCCAGTGCTTGGATAAGAAACTCTGGGGGCCTGGCTTCTCCTTTTCCTTAAACTTTCTGTTTTTCTCGAGAACATGCCTCCTAACATTCACTTTAGACATGCTTTAGAAGTAAAAAAGGAAAAGAAAAAAAAATAAGGTTTCTGCTTTAATGTGTGCAGATGTGAAGATGAGTTATATTTATAATGGTGAGTTTCCCAAATGTGAGTGAGGAGAAAGATAAGCACCACTGAGGCAGGTTGGTGAAGGGTAAGTTTCATCATAGATTAGTATCCTCTTCTTAATTCTTAAGCAAAATCACCTGAATGCATTTAAATATTATACGTTTTGGGAAACATGAATATGAAACTATGGATACTGGTAAGTCAGTGCTGCCTATTTTCAGATTACGACGAATGATCACACTTTGTGATCAAAATCACATAGAAAGTGGGCATTCAGATTCACCCGGGTTGCCCCGCTGCTCAAAGAGCGAGCTGCAAGACTTTTGGTAACAAGGGTTCTCCGGTTTGGGTCCTCACGGGGCCTGTAATTCCTACCCGACACATGGAATATGGGACATATACGTCTTACGTAAACGAAGTAATCGACAAATGTACAGCCTGTTTTTAGTCCTTCCATTGAAGAAAAACTGAGAATGTGGGGCGTAAAGGGCAGTGCCTGCATAAAACACTTCTAAATTGTGGGTGACTTTTAGTTGCAGTGTTTGTCTCAGTGCAAGAACAATGGGGCCATGTAAAACTTAATTCCCACTCCTTTGCACTCTGAGTTTGAGGCATACCTGTTGCCTGCAGAGACAAAGATATCCCATCCCTCCTAGCTTTCATGTAAGCTTTTTTCAAAATTTTTATTTACTTCCTACTTTGCTCTATTCTTGTGACAAGATTGGGTTGCAGATGGTACATCATGCCTGGAAACTCAGTCCCCCTTAGGGTTCTAGTGTTGTTTATCGAGATCGAAATCCTTAGTAACCGGCGAATTGGATCTGAATTTTTACCGAGGGGAAGGATAGGAAAAATGATGCAGAAGAAGTTTTTGGTTCGTTTAGTTTGAAGTATATAGTGAAATTTCATTGTAAAATTGTAAGTATTTCATCTTCACATTTCATGACAACATCACTAATGCAAACATGAGAACAAGTTTGTCCAACTTAGCCTTCATCTATATTTGAAAACACTACACCGAGGGGGAAAAAACTGAAAAATAAAGTTTGCAAGGCCTGATAAAAAACCTAATAGCAGATAATTAATACTTCATGATTGTTATTGTTGCTGTTCATTAAATTACTTGGCCACGCTAATGGTTTGTTCCATCAATTTTTATTTCCTTTCGGTTAGTTCCATCAACGAGGGTAATTAAGGCTTTTGACTGTCGATGAACATTTCCAGAAATCTCACATTACGACTCTAATAATCTCAAATTGACATGCGACATTCATGAGCACACTTATGGGACTCAAATGCACCGAACACGATCAACAAATGTTCTATTATCTACGTGCAGTCTTTATCCTGCCTTCTCATTGTTTTTAGATAACCCAAACTCCCACACTGCTCGAACAACACGAGTTTGAAACATCAGACTGGAATTAAGAGGAAAGAAACATCAGACTGGAATTAAGAGGAAAGAATTGGCTTGATCCCTTATACCAGCCTCCAGTTAAACCGGTTGCGGGCAACAAGAATCAAACCTAACTCAGTGCAAATCTTTTTCATGCCGTTTTTTTCAGGGACTGGGAATCAGTGACCTCCAGGACAGAAAGGAGCAACCTTCCATTTGCACCCAGCCTCACCCTCAGCAGTAAAACTTAACCCAAAAAACAAAAGTGAGGAGAAACTAAATATGAAGCAACAACATGGTCATGTGAAAGGAAATCAAAATACATGACAAATGAAGCAATAACACTTTCATTTGTGAATATATGTCATTAAAGCACAAAACTCTCCCACCTGCCTAAACTGAACAGGACTGCCCAATTTGCCTTAGCTAAAATCACCACAGAAATGAGCCAACCTTTCAAGCAACTACCCTCGAAATCTTCAAAAAGTAAAATAAAATAAAATAAAAACTATGCATTCTTCACTATACATTCATTCACTCAGAAAACCAGTCTACTCCCACAAATAATCGATTTTTCACTTTTCATCATTTATCAGTGAAGCCTATCCTCCTCTTCCACACTGCCATATCTGCCAATTCTGAGCTCTAACGCGAAGCTAGCGTCGTGTTTTTTTAACACAGAAACAATGATGAGGAAACCAGGGTCAGTATGGACTTTGCGCCTTCACAAATGGGTAACCCTTCAAACAGTAACACAAGCATTTTATAAAACTGGCGACCAATCAGAGTTCGACTTTCGCATGGCCTGGTGGCGGAGGAGACGCTACAAATGTGAAAGAAATCTGTAATGAGAACTCACAGTGGGGTTTTACCAGAGAATTGAGTTATATGGAGATGGTCAACGATTTTTACCATTTATGTCTTGGCTGTTGGAGAGGGCAGTTGTATCGAAACTCATTTGAACGACGTTGTGGAGTTCATCCTCCCAGACATTGGATAGCTAAAATAAAAATAAAATAAAAAATAAAGTAAATGGTGTTCAAACTTCTCCAGGCAAGCAGTCTCAAATAAATAAGAGAACAACAAAAAAAAAAACAACATTGTGAAGATGGAAGTTGAATAACACAAGTTTTCATCTTATGTTTCCCCCTTTCAGACTCGGTGAACATAATATGCAACATTAGGCACACATTTGCCTCAGTGTAGCACTGAAAGCGAAGTTGTTTTGTTAAAAGAGAGAAATTTTTATAACAAGCATGAGAATATTTTTACAGAAACGTCATTTTGGATGCCACACTAGGTCACACACCTAGTGTGGCACACTATAAACACTTTTTGCTTTTCTTAGTTCAGTTCCCCAGCCTACACTAAAAGTTAACGTAGTGCATGAACAGCAACGGCACCTATACTGAACATTGGCAGGTACTAGCAAAAATAAAATAAAAATTGCAGACTGGAGGTGTTTTCCTAGTGATTTCGTGCCTACAATGACAGTTGTTTTGATTTTGTCGATCAATAAATGGTTCATATCCAGAGAATCGATGATTAAGAAGAAAATTCACATTATTATTGGAGAAGTCGTAGACAGACAAAATGAGATTTTGACACAATAAAATTTTATGAAAGGAGAATCTTAGTCTGGACTGGGGTAAGTACATAAATCCGACAAAAAGTACATTGTTTTGATAAAAAAGTTCAAAATGTGTTTGCCATTAGGTCCTCTTTTTCCAGTGGGAAAAAAATTTATCAAAACAAAATAGTTTGGGGTTACCTAAGTCCAATCTAAGAATCTCCAAACTACAAATTTTAGCTAACATCAGAAAAGCACCTGTGTTGGTTCTCTGAACCCTCCGTTCATGGCTGTCAATTTGGAAGTCATTGTTCTCCGAAGTGCATCAGAAGGATTTTCCATGTTAGAAAAGCCCGAGAGCATCAATCCTGGTTGAGAGGGATGGGGTTGAGCATAAGTAACGGCCATATCTGAAGAGAAACCTAGCGCTGATGAAGGCCCAGCCCGTGACTGAAGAATCTGTGAAGTATCAGAATGTGTTTTGGTGAATCAGAAGGGGTCATAAGCATGTAAATGCACTTCTTTATTTGGGCACGTAGTTACTTACGTCTTTTGCAAGGAGCCCTTCAATGTTCAAATCCAGGCGTGGATTGACGGTTGCAAGTTTCATAGACAAAAACTGCAAGGGGAACAAGCGCTTAATACCAAGAAAAGAAAAATAAATAATAAAGGAAAAGAAGAAAGAAAGAGCATAAAAAGCACATGACATTTACAAATGCAAGGGATAGGGGGAAGTAGGTCATACAAGACTGCTGTCAAGAAGAATGAAATGAAGCCACAAAGTATCTAAAATCAATTTTATGGTAAAAGTATCTATTATTTCATTTGATATCAGCTTTTACCCACACAAAAAAAAAAAAAAAATTTACATAGACCAACTTCACTAGGTGACTGAGACCACTAGGTAGTGAAAATGAATCGCACACAAATTCTACCGGCCATACCTCAACTTGTCTTTGCAATGATTGTACATAGTTAATGATTTCATCTAGCATGACTGCCTTGCCTGTGACCTGAGGAGATTCTAAAAAAATGAACATCGGTTGAAGAAGAAAAAAAAGAAAACCATAAAGTGATTTTTTTGAATAAAGAAAATAATTTTTCATAAACAAGAGAAGCATAGTGATATGTCAAATACCCCAGCGATTATGAATAGATTGTTTCACAGACTTGTCAGCTTATGCGTTGCCTAAGCTTTTGGGCTATGTTGTGAGACCCACTCTAGCGAAGTCTTTGGTCAAAGACCACTTAGGGCTTTATAAATGAAGTTTGATGCAACGAGGACATAGCACCTTTAAGCAGGGGAGATTTTGATACCCAAAAACCCACATTGAGTGTAAATGGATTATTTTATTCGCATATAAGAAAACTAAAATCCCAAATTTGACTAGGATTCATTTAGCAACCTTGAAAGATCCCAAATTCCTCCCAAACCAAACAATACAGTAAATAACACAAAACTGCCCAATGGCAGAGCTTTGTTTTTATCATCTTTAATAAGGAACCAACGAACAAACCTTGCTGCAGCCAGGTACAAGATCCTGAAGATACTTCATCCTTTCACTGATTTTTTCCCTTCTTACCTGCAATGCAAATTAGTCAACCTCAACCTATGCCTTGGTATAAATAACTTGCATATGTTCAAACCAAACTCTTCCTTTGAAATATCTTACTTACCCTTTCTGCAAGACTATGGCTGTTTGTTGCTTGGCCCCTTCGCGCTCTAACATGAATATATTCCTCCTTTGATGGTTCTGAAGCTTGAGTCCCATGTTTACTTTGTTTTCCAACAGACTTATTGGAAATAGAAGTTGGGTTTTCGCCTCCTTTCTGTTGAATTTCAGTGTTAGCCCTTTGCAGCATCATTAATTTGTGGTAAAGCTCCCTTAACTTGATTAAGCTCAACATCCTATCCCAAAAAACAATAATAATAAACAAATAAAATGTAATAATAAGCAATCATTATAAATTAGGAAACAAATGATGATAAAACAATGAATACTGATCAAAAAAATAAACTATTGATGGTTGTGATTTCTACCTGACCACTCCTCTTCCTTTTCTTCAATCCAATTCCCTTAGCAGAAGGTTCTCCAACTTTCTCATCCAACATGAATGTTTCCTCTTGACCACCACTCCCACTAAAGCCAGCTTCATCAGATTCATTACAAGACACCCCAGCTCCTTCCTTTGCTTCATCATGAGTCCTCGCAAAGCCTTCACTTTTCCTCTCATTCTTGAGGGGGCTCCCTTCAGTGGCTCCATGCTCAACAGACAAAGAAACATTTTTTCTCGGCACGATTTTCAATGGATCATTGGTGAAAACCTCTTGCGAACCTTGTACAATTCCACTGCCGCTAGAATAAGGATTCATGGGTTCACGACAGCTTAGCTGATTCACCATGTCACTGAAATTCCCACCATTGAAGCATGAGAATCGAGCAGCCCTTTCAATGAAGGCAGAATCAGCTGGAAACTGAGATAAGCTCTGAGGAAGAATCCCTGACACGTTAGGCAAGAAGACACCCCCTTTCATCGTTGGACTTGGGGGAGGGTTCCAGCCAAAATTATCCGTAGGAGCCCCCATTGAGCCAGGAACTCCTTTTCTGAAAGTCAAGGGGCTCAAAGATTGTGGGTTACTATGGTGATCCCAAGGGACTGGGCAATATGAGTCTACAATAGAAGAGGAGGCACAGGAAGTAGAAGAACCAATTAGATCTCCCTTGCGGAGTGCAATGGGATTGCCCATATGGATCAAACCCATCGATGTATTTGCGAGATTGGCGCCACCAAATCTCCAGTCTGAATGAAAGCTTGCAGGGTCCTCATTCCTCTTCTCTCCTTCAAATTTATCAGTTTCACCCGAGTCCATACGTTCCCGACAGATTCAAAAGAAAAACTAAGTATACGCCTTCCTCCCACAATTTCCAGGTCAAATAACAATTGGTGGAAAGTTCAACTGAATCAACACCAGCACTACGTTCCACCAAAAGAAAGGAGAATGCAGAAACCCTAGTTCCCTAATAATAGCAATCGACATTCAACCGCAACAGGGAATGGAGCCATATAGTAACCCTAATTGCCCATTTCTGTTTAAGCTCATAAATCAAGTTACAAGCACATCCGACCAAAGCCAATGAAATTTGAAGGTTCACACAACACAAAGAACTGCACCTTGAGTACAAAACAAATCATAAGCTCTTCAGAGTAGCTCACAAGAAGAAAGGAAGAAACACCCACAACTTTAATCGATGAACTGAAACAGAAAGAGCCAGAGATTTATCACAAAACCCAGAACCTGAATTGTACCAAAGATCACAGGAAAAAGTGTAACTTCTACTGGTACCAAGTTACACAGCAAAGAAAAAAGGAGTTCAAAAGAGTCTTCCAGAGGCAGTCAATAAGGAGAGCATTGATTTCAGTACAATCAATACCCATTCAAAACCCTAATCAGAGCAGCAGAACAACATTCAGAGCTCTGAATCAGAGAAAAAGACCCAACCAAAAGTGGGAAGAGAAGAGTACCTAATTTCAGATTCGGTGCTGCTACTTTTGGTACCCTGTACTCCATTTGAAGCTTTTTCACTGAAAGCCCAGAAACCCCTTTATTCAAAGTTGGGATTTTGTTCAAACCCTGGGTGTTTTCCTTGCCTCTAGAGAGAGGGGGAGGGGGAGATTAGGGATAGTGGGTATTGCAATTTACTGTAGAGAGAGAAGAAAAGAAAACGACAGGACAGGAGAAAAGGAGAGGGGTAATTGAAGAATGGGAAAGGGACGAGTAAAAGCAAAGGATGCTGCATTTATACCCACGCCTGCATCAAAAAGAGGGCTCTTGATGATTAACCACCGCCACTGCTAACTGTTTATATAATTAGAAAATCCTTTCCCAAGCTTTTAACATCTCCTTTATTTTTTCCTCATTTTTTTCCTTTTAGAAATTCCCCCGTTGATTCCTCATTTATGCGCTGATACTATATCTGAATGTATACGGGCATTGTTTTGATTAAAAAAAAAAAAAAGTTGTGTCTCAAGAGCATTTAACACGATGGTGTACTTTGAGGTGTAATCAAGGATTTTCTCTTAAAAAATTGAAAAAGTTCAAATCTGTTTTTAGAATATTTTATGAAAATAATGTCATTTTAAAATTTACACAGGCATAATCATATTTAAAGCATATCTAATACATCTTTTAAAATATTAAATAATTATAACATAACTCTTTAAAAGTATTACAAGTCTAACTTAGTCACAAACAAAGGTAAATGTCTCTAAATTTTTTTCAAAGTTGCCGGTCACACCTTCAAGTGTGCCTCACCTGACCGCCAACCACTCCTCCGGTACATTAGAGTAATTTGTTAAATGTGTAATTTGTCCTATATTTTTTTGGTTTCCCCCCACCCCCCTCCATTTATCTGTGTTTATAGTACTTTTATCTCTATATTTTGGTCATTAATTATACCAGCTGGGGCTTGCAACTGACAATTGCCAACTCTCATCAGTATTTTGCTCATCTTAATAAACTGCCCTTCATTATTCATTACACCTTGGGAGGAGTACCTTGCTTTTATTAAGGGCTTGTTTGGTCAAAGCCTGAAGACCCAAGCTTATATTATTGAAGTAGCTTTTTTACTCTTTCTTTTAGCACTCATTTTTTTTATTTAATTTTTTGAAACTACTTTTTAGCACTTATATTTTAAATCCTAGTGAAAATGATAATGTAGCCATTTTCTAGAAGCATGAGGTATCAAAATTTAGGAGGAGCTTCTGCATAATTTGTTTCTCGAATGTTCAAGTATAGTAATGGTAACATTATTAATAGCACGCCATCAGAAGGGCTTCCTTTCAAATTTCGAAACTCATTTTGAAAAATGTAACCTTTTTTTGGACTCTAACGCTAAACATGGTCTTCACTGACTTTGTGTGATTTTTAAGAATTATTTTAGTTAAATAATAATAAAGTATCTTTAGTACAGTATTATCAAGTCATCCGATTATAAATCAATGACGGTTAGGTACATGCATCTCCTCTTCCGATCATAATAAATTTTTTAGGTTAAAATAAAGAATTTTTAGATTACAATAATCGGGCCAATAATTTAATAAGTGTAATAGTTTAATAGTCCAATTAATCTCCTGGGGCCTCACCATAATTAAAAATTTATGTTCAGGTCGGCAGTTCATAGGCGTTGTTGAATACTTGCATGAAAATGTACAAAATCCAGCTGGCAATATAAAGTGTCTATACTAATACTAGTCAGACAATCTATCACCACATTAAAAATCATCATCATCATCATATATATATATCATATATATATATATTTATTTATTTATTTATTGTTAGAAAATCATCATCGTATAATCTTACCTATTCTCTTCCACTTGCTTGATAGTTCCAGTTTTTCCAAGTAAAGTCCCTCACTGCCAGTGAATGATGCCAATATTTCCTGCTATAATCTTTTTTATGCACATTTTTTTTGTGTAGTTAGCATTGGTTTTTTTATAAGATTGAAAAATTTTCAATGTGAAAGTAATTGAAGTATAAAAACACTACACACAGAATTAGTGCACAAAATGTATAAAGAACCGTGTGTGCATGTGTGGCCCCTTGGTGTGTAGGTGAGAGAGATCTATTATTTAGCATGTAAACAATTTTTGTGTGTGTAGCAAACCCATCAAAGTAACAGTGTTATGTTATTAAATTTCAAAAAAGGGGAAAAAAAAAACACATAAGAACACATAATAAGCATGAATCATGATTCATCAAGTATATGTTGTTGATGATATTTTGTATCCTATTATATATGTTTTAGATATATGGTACATCGACATGAACCGAGCTATATGGACCTAATAGGTTAAAGTTCATTAATTCAAAAAATCCCTAGATATATTATATATATATATACAAGCCGGAGGCAACGGTTTAGATATTTCAAATTAGAGTGTAATGATTTAAGCAATTACTTAAACTCTATCGTATGTTACATATATGGTTGAACTATCAGATAGATTTTCATTATTTTCGAAAGATCTCAATGGTGCGTGTTTCTCCCATATGCACACCAGTTTCACTCAAACCAAACCAGATACAAGTTTCATCAAATAGCAAAGACCATTAAGCAATACTGGATGATTCTCACAGCTGAGCTGACCCATTCATTACCATTGAACTTCTGTTTGAAACAAATGCAGAACTCAAGAAAATAAGGTAACTTTTTCTGGGGAAAAAAAACAAAAGAAGACAGATACTATTTGAGGACTGATGACTGTTCCCTCCCTCTCTTTCTCTCATGTCATTATTGGATGGTACTGGGAATAGCAATCACAGAGACCTAAGCTTATAGAATAATGGAATCTCTCCCACACTTAGATAAAAACAATAATATATGCTTAAGCCCAAGCTATTAAAAAACTTGCCCTCTGAGAGTGGAAATGATTTGTATTGATTGGGTTGGTTTTACAAGGCATTGCTACTAAAATAAAATAAGAAACTTAGTTAAAGGTGAAACTAATAATAAAATTACAACATGCATTCTATAAAATATGGCCAGTGTTGTTGCTTAGTTATGTGAATACAACACAATGAACAAGAAACATTGTACAAAAATCTTCATGGGTATAGTCCAAGGGGGAAGGTGAGGAAGAAAGACCTGTCCTTCCATTAAAGAAAGGCGATCAGATTCCTTGGTAACCCTTTTACCTCTATAGAATTTTAGGAGAGGGGTTGGAAATTAGCCAATGGGATGTCGCCACGTGCAAGGATGTAGCCTTGCTACATATAGGACTTTGGCATCCTAATAATCAAAACCTTTGGGGTAGAAAAATTTGTGCACTAAATGAGTATAGAACATTGTATGAATATGTGGGATCCATTTTACAAATAAGTGAAGCCTACACGTGCATACGTTGTTCCATAACCGTCATACGACCTAAAAACAGAAGGATGAAGTTTTTCAAGACATGGATGGAGATGCTCAATGAAAGGGTAGGACTTATGGTATGGATCCATTGTTTGATTAAGTAGAGCTGACACACTCATACACTGTTCTGTACCCATTTTGCTCATAAATTTTCATACAAAAAGCATGACCCAATGGCAAAAATAGAAGGATAAAACTTTTTCGAATAGGGATGTAGATGCTTAATGAAAGGTTAGGGACTGTATTAAAATTTTGTTTTTGTTTGAAAAAAATTTAGATTTTATCGATGTAATTAGCACTTGAGCATATCACAACCAATTGTATTGTGTATAGGAGAAGTGATTGGGTGGTCCATGGTTGGCATGGGTCTCCTTTATGGGAAAGCTAACCTTAATCAACCAAAACCCCAGTCCAAAGCCAACATGGGATGGGAGTTGGGGGATTCCAAATCTCTTAAACACAGCTTTAGAATTCTTTATTAACTATCTTTGATGATTTCTCCTTTCTTTCTCTCTCACTTTAATCAATTAAAGTAAGCACGTTTGGGCCTTTATATCATGTCAATCTATCTATTGTTGTACTTCTCATGCTTATAAAAATCATGCACTTATTTTATGATATGAATAAATAAGTAAAAGAAAGAGAGGGTAATTAAATTATAAGAAGCTCACACACTTTTGAGGTCAAACCAAACTTTCGAAGCAACATGACAATTTTCTTTTTCTTTTTCTTTTTTAAAAAAAAGAAAACTACTTTTGAAGCAAAATAGACGATCACACAAATTCATTAGCCAAGGTGGGCTTGCCCAGAAACTATACTTTTCAATATTTTGAACACTCAAAGTAGCTTTGGGCCTTTAGGAAACCAGGCCCATAAATTATTTTTAGGTAAAAACTGGAACACTTTTTTTTGGCTAATATAGAAAAATTAGTGTGACAGAATATTTAAGCAAAAATTGGCAAAAGGTTACTTTTGGACCGTAACCTATCATCCAATATTTATCTCAGCTCTCAATCTTTTATTTTGTTCAATTGAGCCCTTAAGCTACCTCATCCAATCCACTTTAGCCCATTTATGATGAAGTACGAATAACTCTGTTAACTCATGTTTACTTGGCACTCTGATGTGGCGAAAGAAACATTGTTTACTCTCTTTACTCTTTGTTTACTATGTCTAGTTGTAACTCTAATGTGGCAAAAAAAAAAAGAAAAGAAAAGTAAAGGGTTATGAATCTAAAGGGTTCTGTGAAAAATCCAAATAACTAAAGAATGGCACAGCTTAAGAGCTCAATCGAAGAAAATAAAAAGTCGGCGCTGAATTGAACATTGACTAATATGTTAGCGTCAAAAGTGACCTTTTGCCAGAAAACAAATCACATAAAATCAAAATGATGCCATTTTGAGCAGGAGTAATGTGGGAAAAAATTATAAACTAAGGCTTTATATGTTTCATGGAAAATCCTCTCATTTTGGAAGGTATTTTCATGAAAATTTACTAATTTTTCATTGTTTGGTGGACATAATTACAAGAAAATAGCAAATATAGTTTTTAGAAGAACATGTACAACAATTTGGGAACAAGAGTCTAGAGTTTAAACCAATGAATAAGACTATGAAGGGTAAAATGGGTATAATAAAAGGACATGTTGCAAAAAAGATAAGGTAGGAGGTTTGAGAGTACAATTTGAAAAAAGTTTTACGAGAAAAAAATGTAAAACACTTTACACAAAAGACTAAGCATATACTTGGTTTACTGAAAATTATATTTTGTTGACTCATTTTTCTAATCATTCCAAGCACAAAAAAAATATAGAAAATATTTTCTCAAAAGTGTTTTCTACCAAGCAAACGGAGCCTTAGATTCAATAGTTAAAGTTCAAGTGGCTTCACTATTTCATCAGCGAGCTAAATTGAAAGTATATATTTCGAAAGGATAAGTGATAAATGGAGTTTTGACTTTTCAATAGCATAGATAAGAGTGCTCTCATGAGGCTAGTTATGTGGTAAGGGGTCGGGTTCGTCCAATTCTTGATAGTCTTATTCGCTAATTCGTTTGCAATAATTTTATACACAAAAAGGATTACACAATAAAATTACAAATGACCTATATGACACAAATTTAGTAAAGAGTATTTTAGCAAATGATAATTTGTGGTCTCATAAATTTTTGGTACATAAATCTTTTGTAATTTTACCATAAAATCATTTATATTCATAACATTGTTCATTCATTTGTAAGATGGCGTGAGAGATCAAGCTACTTTTTCTCATTAATTTTAACAAAATAGTTCTTATTTATTTGTAGACCAAAGGACGTACTCAAAATTATGCACCCACCCACACACAAAGTGGATGGGCTCCCCATTTCTCACATGGGGCTCAGTCCACATATGTTAGTGCACAAGATTGGGAAAAAAGTCCCGGGAAATCCCATTACGCTACAACGACCCCCGTCCCTCTTCCTTATTCTTCCCTTTTCTTCCGCAACCCATTATCCCCAAGCACCCCGCCACCCCCTTCTTCTTCTTCCTTCTTCTCCTCCACCATAACCCCTCCCCTCCCACCAGAGCCTCCACCATCCTTCCCCTATTCTTCTCCTCCACCCCCTTGGTTCCCCTTCATTCTTCTCCTCAACCCTTTCGTCATCGATGGCAGCTAAAATTGATGGTGTTTGGTAGAAAATCAAGCACAACTCCCCCCCCCCCCCCCAAAACGTTCGATCAGCTATAATATGGCGTCTAATCCGTTAGAGAAACTATCCCCACAATGAAGTTATCTCCTCTTAGACTACTACAAAAGGAAACGGATAGACTTGTTGGCATCTGTCAGTTCCCATGCCAACACGGACCTTTCAATTGTATCTCCCAATAAGTAAGGTCTTGTCGACAGCAATAACCAATCAGTAATATTTCCATCCAACTATTGATGGTTGGAAGGCCTAAAACACATTCCAGAGGATAGCTTTATTGAGAATTGAGGGGTGTGGTCTAACCCAGATTTTCGTGATAGATCCGGGGTTTTATTACAATATTACTAATAGAAACTTGGGCATGTTCATTAAATGATGCATCCCAATCCCCAAAAGCCACTGCCAATGCCTTTTGTTTCCCTAACCATTCCTTCTTATAAGTAAGCGTGTAGTTCTAATGCTGGTGGCCATCATCAATAATGTGCCGACCTTGTAGCCCGATTCCTCCCTCCCTTTTTCTCCAATGATATCAAAAATCATCAAAGAACTTATACTTCCTATAGTTTTGCGAATGGTTGGGCATGTCAAAGGTGTGACTGCAGGCATATTGGGTGATTATCCTGGCACTTTTCTTCTATTTGAATATTGTGCATAGACATGACGCACTATGATGACATATCAACTTCACCATGTGGTTGTTCAACTCCTTCATATGAAATTCTTTCGAAATACACATGTGATAGCTGAAAAATAGTGAGCTGCAATGTCTTCTTCATGTCAAATAGTAATCCCATCTTCAAGTCATCAATGTTAGGATCAAATACCTCTGGAAAGCTCTCCTCGTGTAAAAAAGGCCACTCCTTAGTCGAAGAGAAGAAATTAGCACTAGGTGTGTGAAATGAAATAGACATTAGTGGAATCAGAGCGGATGGTTCTCCTTAATTCACTTCGACGACATCACTATCATTGTGACACCCCCACCTTTCTTACTCCATACAGGTGTACAAGGTGCACTTATTTATCGTCCACTAAATGGTTTCCTAATATAAACACAAAAGTGGAACCATAAACAACATACTTAATATCAAATTACAGAATTTATCACAACCCAAACGACAGCTTAAAGAAGCAAAAGCTCGAAAGTTTAATCACTAGTGGCTCTTTAACTCTTATCACCACCACCACTTCCCTTGCAGCACGTTCAGTACAGGACCCACCTGAAAAAGGTTCAACCAATAAAGGTGAGTGTAAATGAACACTCAGTAAGGGATAATCAATCGAGTACAAGTCCAAGAAAGTTCAACACAATAAATTCAACATAAATTAGCTCGAACCTTCAACCACTAAGAGACCTATAAGGTCATGAACGGTGCATCTGTTCAAACCCAGACACCAAGTCCAACTCTTATACATTAACCCAAGCACGAGGTCTACTCAACTGTATCGGGGCCCATCAACCAGCCATTACGACTCATACAGTGCATTAACCCAAGCACGGGGTCTCCCTTCCACGGTTGTTCATCTCAGTCAACAGGTTCAAGCATAACATTCAACAACCAACATAACAAGTAGGACCGAATAACTAGGTCCAACCACGTTCAAAACAACGTTTAGGATTTCAACAATTATAATGGACAATAATTAGGTTAGTGGGTTCAAACGGTTATACCCAATCGCAGCCAAATCAACGAATCAGGCTCAAATAACAGGTGCAATCACGATCCAAATGAACGAATCAACATAGACATGCCAGATAATGTCCAAAACAACAAATAGGACTTGAATACTAATAGATTCAACTGAATTTCAAAGGAATCAAGACGATTCAACAAAAGAACTGAAATTCATCACAAAAGAATAAAGTCAAAGTAAAAGAATGGAATTTTTCTTACAAAAATAGATCACCCTTACAAAGAATAGATTATCCTTACCTGGATTGATCGCAGGGTCGAGATTTATCTTTGCCTCTTTTATTTTTTTACTTCGACAGCTCGACGTTTCTTCTCTCTTTTTTTCCCCCTCTTCTTTCTTCCTCCTCCACGGCTCTCGGCTCCCTCCTGCTTTCTTTCTTTTTTTTCCTTTCTCTCCCTCTGCTTCTCTTTGTTTCTCGTTTCTTCCTTCATATATAATATATATATATATATATATATAATATCACATCCTTATCTTCTTCCTTCTTTTTTAGTTTTTTCCTTCATCCCTTTCACGCACCGTCTCCTCTCTCTCTCTCTCTCTATTCTCTCTCTCTCTCTCTCACGTTTGTCTTCTCTTCTTCTTTTTATCTTATAATAATATTATAAGATAACTTATTAAATTATATTATGAGATAACTTATTATAATATAAAATAACATTATATACAATAGTGTATATATTCCATAACTACTTCCACGAGTCCATATAATTGCACTTGCCTTAGTACTTAAGTAATTATCTATGTTATTTATACACTTATTCACATCCTGTGAATATTCATCTAAAAATACACACCTATATCTTTTCATATATGCATTCCCATTTATCTCAACCCACTTCGGACTTTTCATTAACTTCCCATTCCTAAATTATTATCGGCCTTTCGATGACGTCATTTTACCATTTCAACCCTTCATTTAACACAACATCACACCCATCTATACATTTTCAACTTCATATTTTCCATAATTCCAAATTAAAATTAAATAGAAATTTAGGGGTATTACAATCATTGTCCGAAAATGAGAAATCCACTCATAGGCATCCTCCTCGTCATCATGGGCATTTACGGCATCATTAAATGACAAGCTTTGAATGCTTGTCGGACGAGATCCCCTACAAGTGTTTCGATTTCTAGGACTAAATGGGGATTAAACATGTGCTTGTAGTTATCGTACGAGTAGTTTTGCAAGTGCTAACTAAATTCTGACTGGAGTGCCACGACGCTTGGCCTGGCAAGTAATTGACCATAGTAGCTGAGTGGAGCCGCATCACTTTGAACATGAATCTCCCAAGTCTAAAGGCAAGAATAGTTGGACCGAACCAAGATGTAGTCCAGTACACTTTCATCCTGAACCAATGTCGCTATAAAGTTTGCGTATGCTCCTCCTCCGAAAGTAATAGGATACCAAAAGAGTAGATTAAGCTTGTAGAGCCTTAGATCGACTGGCATCAATGGATATAACTGCTACCTTAGAGATGAGCATTGTATTGGATTTTACTAGAAGCATATATGATGTGTCTCCTTCATAACCATAATCAACATGTGATTCTTTAGTAATTTGACCACCCCCATCGAATACAATGGGAATAAGATGTCATCACATTATCAATATTAGATGACAAAATGAGGTGAAATTTCAATGGAAAAAAGAAGGAAGAAAGCCGTTGGAGATGAGGAGGCGGCTGCCTGGGACTGCAGACTGTCGAGGCAAGTTCAATCATGCAATTGGCAATTATGTATCTGAATTTACTTTAAAAAATCTAACTTCTACGCACCTATTTTGAGAAATGTAATTTTAAAACATATTATTTTGACATTTTGTTTTTCCAGAACAGGGTGGAACTTCATTGCTGCAGACATTTCCATTCAGCAAATTACCTCTATTAGCTGAAGTCAAAACACGACGTCGTTCTACAATCCCAAACCTGTCTCACCCACAAGACAGACCTCAAACGGAAAAGAGCTAATGAACTCCGTGGTGGGATGCGCCGCCGCGCTAAACCCAAAAACCTGTCTTCTTCTTCCGCCGTCTCCCACCTCTCCGACGTCCTCCTCGAAGCCTTTCTCTCCAAAACCCTCTCTGTCTCCGGTACCCGGTCCCTCCCCGCCGAGTCCCTCCCCGTCTCCGACCATCTCCTCCTCCGCATCCTCCGCCGCCCCTCCCTCCCCCTTTCCGCCAAGCTTGATTTCTTCCGATGGTGCTCTCTCCATCCCACCCACAAGCCCTCCTCCGCCGCCTACTCCCATCTCCTCCGCACCCTCTGTTCCTCCGGCCGCATCGACGCCGTCCCGTCGCTGCTCGGCTCCATGAAGGACGACGGCCTTCCGGTGGACTCGGAGACCTTCAAGGCCCTGCTTGATGGGTTCGTCAGATCCGGTGAGTTCGACTCCGCCCTCGAAATGCTGGACCATGTGGAGGAGCTGGGGGTTGTTGGCGTACACCCTAACGTGTATAACTCCGTGATTGTAGCTCTCGTTAGGAAGAACCAGCTCGGTTCCGCAGTTTCCATCTTTTTGAGGGTTTTGGAGGCCTCCTGTTGCAGTGGTACGGCTTGTAATGAGCTGCTGGTTGCTCTCAGGAGAGCGGGGATGGAATCGGAGTTTAAGGAAGTGTTTGCGAAGGTTAGAGAAAAGGAGGGGTTTGGGCTGGATACATGGGGGTATAACATTTGCATACACGCGTTCGGGTGTTGGGGGGATTTAGGCACTTGCTTAGGGCTTTTCAAGGAGATGAAGGAGAAGAGTTTGAGTTCTGGGTCATGGGGCCCTGATTTGTGCACCTTCAATAGTCTCATTCATGTTCTGTGTCTGCGGGGGAAGGTGAGTGATGCTCTCATTGTGTGGGAGGAACTAAAAGGGACGGGTCACGAGCCCGATTCATTCACGTACCGCATCCTTATCCAGGGGTGCGCCAAGTGTTACCGGGTGGGTGATGCAACCAAGGTGTTCGATGAAATGAAGCATAAGGAATTCCGTCCCGATGTTGTTGTTTATAATTCTCTCCTCGATGGGATGTTCAAGGCGAGAAAAGTGATGGAGGCATGCCAACTGTTCGAGAAAATGGTTCAGGATGGGGTGAGGGCGTCGTGCTGGACTTACAATATTTTGATTGATGGTTTGTTTAGGAATGCAAGGGCTGCTGCAGGTTACACTCTGTTTTGCAACTTGAAGAAGAAGGGGCAATTTGTGGATGGCATTACATTACAGCATTGTCGTGTTGCGTCTGTGTAAGGAGAGTCAGCTAGAGGAAGCCCTAAAGCTGGTGGATGAAATGGAAGCCAGAGGATTCGTTGTTGATCTGGTTACTGTAACGGCAGTAATGATCGAGCTTCATAGGCAAGGGCGGTGGGATTGGACTGAGAAGCTCATGAAGCACGTTAAGGATGGTACATTGGTGCTGAATGTTCTGAAGTGGAAAGACAATATGGAGGTGTTAATGGATAGACCTCAAAGCAAGGAAAAGGATTTTACTGCTATGTTCCCATATAAAGGAAACTTTGGGGATATCATGGCTTTCTTAGGTTCTGCTGATCCAAAGACACATCCTGAGTTTTATTCGGGAGTTGTTGAGTCGAATGATGAGGAGAGTTCTGCTAGCGGCACTGATCACTGGTCATCATCTCCCTATATGGATCAACTGGCCAGTCAAGTTGATTCTGGGTTCCCGTCTTCTCAGTTGTTCTCGCTGTCCAAGGGGCAGAGGGTTCGGACAAAAGGAATGAGCTCATTCGATATTGATATGGTGAACACTTACTTGTCCATATTCCTTGCCAAGGGAAAGTTGAGTTTAGCTTGCAAATTATTCGAGATATTCACTGATATGGGTGTTGATCCCGTGGGCTACACTTACAATTCGATGATTAGTTCGTTTGTCAAGAAGGGTTATTTCAACGAGGCATGGGGCATAGTTTCAGGAAATGGGGGAGAGTCTTTGCCCCACTGATATCGCAACATACAACTTGATTATCCAAAGCTTGGGGAAGATGGGAAGAGCGGATCTAGCCAGCAGTGTTCTGGATATGCTAATGAAGCAAGGTGGTTATCTCAACATTGTGATGTACAATACGCTGATTAACGCACTCGGGAAGGCCGCACGCCTCGAGGAGGCGAACAAGCTTTTTGAGCAGATGAGAAGCAGCGGGATAAATCCCGATGTTGTCACTTACAATACGCTAATTGAAGTTCATAGCAAGGCCGGTCAGCTGAAAGAGGCATACAGGTTCTTAAAAATGATGCTGGATGCCGGGTGTTCCCCCAACCATGTCACTGACACCATTCTCGATTTTCTGGAGAAGGAGATCGAGAAATTGAGGTATCAGAAGGCATCGATGAGGCCAACCAATAACGATGATTCATCTTGACGAACATAGTGGGTAAATTTAGGATTTTCCCCGCAAGTTGCTAGGGAAGAATCCATCAGGGGGGGAACCCTCCAAGCCGACTGCATTTCTCTCCGGTTGGAGGTTGCTTCAATGTTTCCTTCCATTAGAATTTTATCGCTCTCAAAATGATGCAATTCTGATAAATTCATAATTTGGTGGCCGAAACTGCTAGCATGAAAGCTGTGTTTATTGTAAATCCTCCAAGAAACATAAAGCTGTGTGTTCTGTCACCTTGTGCATTCTCTACAATGCTGATATGTATTGTAAACAATCCAGGAAACATAAATTACGCTTTTGATGTAATTCTTCAGGTGATACTGGTTTAGCTTATTTCTTGTTCCTCATCAGATTAAACCTGGACATACTAATGGTTGACATGGGGGGCTGCTCAAACGGGAATGTTGTGAATTTTCCGACCGAACAAATATTCCCTGATTCTCTACTTGACTAAAGTATTCTTCGAATTTTTTCAGTCAAAAATGTCCATTTAGAAATTATAGCAAACTAATTCCTAGACCTTGACATTATTTTTTTTAACACATTCTCATGTATGTTAATAAAAAAAATCATAAAAGGTGAGTTAATGTGATAAAAGAAGTGGTGAGCCAAAAATGAGAGAAACTTAGTGAAAATAGGCATACACATGAAGAGTAATTCGGGAATTCTGAACATCCCGTTTTATTTCCTAAGCAACTTTCCAATCCCTCAACTAAATGAGCAAATCTTTTGATCTCAAACCAAATTTTCCGATTGTCAGAGATTTTTTTTGAAAATTTCAAATTTTCCCTAATTTTGCATACCCCTACCAATGCAAGGCAAGGGCATTATCATTCTTCCTATTTAATACAAAACCTGGCATGCCGTCCAATGTTTAGATATTGGTTGAGGATCCGGATCCTCTATAATAATCGTACCTCTAATTATCATAATTCACCCATCCATTTAATCTTGGTTAAATCAATTCTTGTTCCGAGTTTGTGATTTTTTATTCTTTTCTTTTATATTTTACTCTCCTTTTTGCATTCACCTCCAAATTTATAAATTTTATTTCTTTTGTTCTTTTCTTTCCAATTTGCTTGTGCTCTAAAAAACCCATGCTTAAAAAGAATAAAAAAAAAACAAATAAGTAAAATGTAAAACGAGTTGAGTAGAGATGTAAAAAAATAAAATAAAGAAAAATTACACAAAAAAGAAAAAAGAGAACCATCTTAGTGTTTTTTTTTTTTTTTTTTTTTTGCTAATCCAGATTCCTACACCGCCCAAACTACCAAAATGGTCAGGCTCCAACTAAGGAAGAACTTACCTGACCTCTCAAAATAACCTTCAAGTAAATCAATGGATATTATTGTTGCGACCGAAGCGTGACCACACCTCAATCCCGCATTAGTATGATATTGTCCGCTCTGGGCCTGCCCTCACGGATTTGTTTTTGGGCACCTCCCAAAAGGCCTCATACTAATGGGGTTGGGTAACCATATATATTTTGGTTCTTCTTTTCCAATTCTTCCGATGTGGGACTAAGTTTGCATCCCAACAAACCTCCCCTCAAACTAGGACCACACACAACTCATGACCTCCCCTCAATCCGCCAACTCACATTGTACCGCCGTTAACACCAAACGGGACACGCCGCCCGACCACCACTTGTCAGGAAGACTTTCGACACAATCACCATTATAAGGTTGCAGACAGTGAGAATTGGACCTGACTCATCTATGGATAGCCCAATGCGTTACCATATAACTAGCCCACGTGGGTGAGAACTATCTTAGTTTTAAATTGTTTCAATATATGAAGCTAAAATGATGACAAGCAAAAAATTTAAAAGAAAAAAAAGAAAAATGTATGGTATGTAATGAGAAGTATATTAGGAAGGAAGAAAATAGATAAAATCATGAAGTTGGAGCCTTAATACGAAAGGGAGGAATAAAATTAAAAAATAAAAAAGCACAAACTTATAGAGTGAAAGTAGGAAGTTAAGGGATTTTTTTTTTTACCCATTTAATTATGCGAGTCATTCTCAACTATAATTAAAAATGGAGGGCTAAATTATAATAATTGTAGAGTCATATTCTAACTCCCTCCCTATGTTGATGTATCAACTTTTTTGAGGACATATGAGAACTAATATTACTCTTTAATTAATAGTTATCTTTTTAAAAGCATTTATTGTTGAAATTAATTCATTTATGATAGAAGTGAACATGTATCTGAAAATTTTACTTAAAAGGTAATCGTTGAGATCTATAAAAAGGTTGAATCAACATAAAAGTTATGGGAGTGGACTCATTTATGATAATCCAACAATCTATCTCGATTCAAAGTTTTAAAATTAGTTAACTTTAATGTGAAAAGATTAAACTTATAATTTTTAAATAAATTTTTATCAAAATAATATAATTATAGGACTGGAGCAGAGATAGCTTTCCCAATTATCTTTCTACAGAAGTTAATTAAAAGGGCAATTATTGAAGTCCCCTTCACATGTAGGGAAGCCTCTCCACCAATCAACAGCTAAACCCTAGAAAGGTCAAACAAATACAAAATGCAGGAAACTCCCGATAACTGCACATTCCTGAGCTTGAGGAATAGTCTCAATCAATATAGAGTTGGGGTTGAATGCCTCCGTTTCAAGCCCATCAGCACTGAATCGTTCCCTTTCTCTTTCTAGCTCCCTTTTTCGATCAGTTTTCAGGAAAATTCGATATGGGTCTGCTAGAAAGCGTGAAATCCATCAACTGGGATCATGAATCCGTCCCGGCGTATAAAGACTTCATCTTTCTACTCATTTTCGCACTCTTCTTCCCATCAGTCCGATTTTTTCTTGACAGATTCGTTTTTGAGGTGGGTTTCTGAATTTTATTTTTAAAATTTTTTAATTCTTCTGGATCCTTCTTGTTGTGAATTAATGAGTTTAAGGATTGCTCGTCTTTTGTAAGCAAGGTTGGTCGATTAATTTGGTGATGTGTAGGTTTAGAGGTCCTATATGCATCACGATATGTTGACCTTTTTAGGTTTTAGGGGTTTTGATGATTGTGTACCTAATTGGCAAAGGCTTGCTTAACTCTTAAATGTGTGTGAGGCTTTCTTTTATTTTCTCTTTTTTTTGTTAATCAAGTTAATCAGATCATCTGTTTCGATCGTTAATTGAGTTCATATGGAACATGTGTGTTAGATCGTTGGTAGATTTGGTGGGGTTGAGTTTATTAATTAAAAATTTGTCTTATTTATTGTCATAAAAAGGGAGGATATAAAGGATAAAATATACAAGTCATTATGTTAAACATGGTATAAGTAAAAATGGATTTGAGTGGCAGTATAACCCCCTCTGCACCTTTTGAAAGGGCATTACATTATTCGTATAAGAGATTTTCAGTTTGGGAATGGTAATGGGTCTAGTTGGAATGGGAATGGCCTTTAATTGCCCAAAGAAATGGAGAATCATTCCATTCCCACACCCAATCTTGAAGAATAATCCCAGATTCCAAATGAGGTTTTGTTTCCTTCTATAACGCTTCTCACATTAAACTCTTGGTATCTCCATGGAGTACATTTTAAATAATAGCCATCAATTTCCAGAAAACTCTCTATGAAAATCTTACTGAGCATTTGCATCCATAATTATGCTCCCACCCACATTAAGTCTCATCTTTTTAAAGTAATACCTAATGGTAACCAACTTCAATCCTTTTTGTTTTCCTGGTCCAGTTGAAGAATAATAGAAATGCTACTGGTTACTTTATATCGCTTGTTGAAGAAACATATATTAATGCTACTGGTTCCTGTAGCATCATCTATTCAACTTAGACCCAGAAAATTCGGTGGTTGAAGTGGCACCAATAAGAAAAGGCAAGAGGCTTATTGTGACATATTCTTGGGAATCCTATACAAATTCCTCCTCCTCCTGGACCAGTTAAGCATTTACAGCATTGGAAACATGATTTGAATTAAAAATTTGGATGCCAAAATGGTGCAATCCATCAACAAGCAATGAATCACGATTCATGATTATTTTGCTTCTGGAATTACATGGGAAGCGAAAGTAACCTTTCCAACTTAAAAAATGTTGAAATTCTCTTATATTAATTGGAGAATCATCAAAAATAAAATAAACATCCATATCCCCAATTTTCTTCCCCCCTTCCCTTCTAAAATAATTTGCTCATCTTGAAATGGGTGTCCTTCTGCAGGTACTGGCAACAAAGTTGATCTTTGGCAATGGAAGCCAGAGGGTTGATGCCAAAGAAAGGAGAAAGAAATTGCGGAAGTTCAAAGAGTCAGCATGGAAATGTGTTTATTTTCTCTCAGCAGAGCTTTTAGCTCTCTCTGTAACTTATGACGAGCCTTGGTTCACCAAAACAAAATATTTTTGGGTAGGGCCTGGTGATCAGGTGTGGCCTGACCAAAAGATCAAGTAAGATTTCCAAATTGACATGCTAAATTCGAAATGTTGTTTCCTTTTTGCATTCTTGTATGCTTGACATAATCAATACTTAGAAAACACGTGCATCACCAGTCTGAGTGACTATTTGGTGGATATTCAGGTTGAAATTAAAGGGTCTGTATATGTATGCTGCTGGATTCTACACATACTCGATATTTGCTTTGATTTTCTGGGAGACAAGGTGATCTGATTTTGGTGTTTCAATGGGCCATCATGTTGCAAGTCTCATTCTCATTGTACTGTCTTACATGCTCAGGTATGTTTTACTAGAGTCCTGCTCTCAGCCCAATTTTGTTTTGCACGCCACAACTTTATGCTAGTGAATTCAACTTGAAATAGCAAAAAGGGAAGAATGAGAAAAGAGACCCACCTACCTACCATAGATGCATTAGCAATTTCAAAAAAAAAAAAAAGAAAAGGAAAAAAAAAGAACAAGAAGAATGAGTGAAGGCAAAGAAGGGAGTTGGAGTAGGGAAGCTTTTACAAATTCAATGTCTCTTTACTTTGTTTCTCTCCTACTGCTTCTTGCAGTTTTGCTCGTGCTGGTTCAGTTGTTTTAGCCCTTCATGATGCTAGTGACGTGTTTCTGGAAGTAGGAAAGATGTCTAAATACAGCCGTGCTGAGAAAATTGCTAGCGTGTCATTTATTCTGTTTGCTTTGTCATGGCTCCTTCTTCGCCTAATTCTCTTCCCATTCTGGATTATCTGGAGTACAAGGTGAGTATAAGCTTATGCCTATACGAAATATATATTAGTGGTTGCACATATTCACCTGAAGTTCCTGGTTCTGACATCCATGCCTTTTGTCTAAATGCACCAGCACTGAGAATACTTTTCTCATTTATTCCTTTTGTTTGTCATAGATCCTACTTATCCTGAATTATTTGGTGTGCAAGATGAGCATAAACTTACATTTAATGAGTATTTTTATCACACATTTTCAACTGGTGGCATATTATTCGTTCTGGTATTCGTGCCTTCCTCCCCCCAAAAAAGGAAAAGACCAACAAAAAAGTAATTATTAATTAACTTTGGCAGTTGTACAAAGAATGATATAATAGATGAAGAATACGTTTTGTATTGCTCTTTTTTGTTGAAGGAAGGTGTGGGGAGGGCAAGGATGTGGGCATTAAGGGTAAATTCCTTGGAAACATTCTCTTACTTAATGGATTTAACTTTAGTATGTGTTTCCAAGGAAGATGGAACATTGAGTTAAATGAGTGAAATTGAGCTGCATTAATAATAGCTCAGGGGTTGAGTAGTGATACATCAGTTCGTGATTTCTATTGTGTTATGTTTTCTGGTTTGACTTTAGGTGGAGTTTGGTATTAAATTCCTGACTCACCTCTATTGCAAGGTTCATATAAAATTAAATTCCTGACTCACCTCTACTGCAAGTTTCATATAAAATTTACAATACATGCCTTTTCAGTGGAAACATACATTTTATGTCAACTGACTTAATTCCAACTCTTTTTAGGATTAGCTAGGGTTACGAGTCAACACATCAATAGTTGATCAGCATACTCGACTATCCTTCTTGATCATGGGGGTGACCACATGATTATGTTGGTTGATAAGTGCTGTTCAGAAAGTCTTCACTAACAATGCTCATGAAAAATGCTTAAAGCATTGGAATACTAACCACCAATGCAAGTTAATTCTACTATGGTTTTGTTGAACTTATTTTTGAAAAATAGGTCGTCAATTCAGATTCATAAGATTATACCGTATTTGACTAGTCTAAGCATATCATTTTTCCCCCCTCTTCTGAATGATATCCATTGTCAGGAGCATGGTATGAAAAGCATTACATACACGCAATCTCAGTTTTGTTTTTAAGCCCAATCTCATTTCTTGATTTTTAACTTATGGCAGCTATGAGGTTCTCTTTTTCCTTGACAAAGAGAAGCACCGAGTGGATGGACCAATCTGTTATTTTGTGTTCAATACTCTTCTACTGTGCCTGTTTGTCCTACACTTATATTGGGGGGTGTTGATATATCGGATGCTTGTTAAACAAATCGAAGCTAGGGGCCAACTGAGTGATGATGTTCGATCTGGTGAGCCGATCTCATTTTCCTAATTGTTCTAAGTAGTGCATTGGTATTTCATTACTTGTCATTTGGGCTGCGTTCATTTTGGTAATTGAGTATATTTGAGAGAATAAACGACCATCTCCCATCCATCAGAAAGCAAGAAGTCTCCTGAGTTGATTCAATTTCTGAGGAATTCCTGGCTTACGGGAGCATAAGCGTTAACTGGCGAAAAAAGGGGAGCATGAAGGTTCTCCATGATGGGTATACGAAAAACGAACTACTGAGGGTTTAGCAAAATCAAGGGTTAGAAATGATGAGAGATTGTAGTTTTTATGTTGCATACTTTAATCTAAGGCGTCTGAGTTTGCTCTTTCCCCCCTCACACGCATTGAGATAAGTGTAGTCTACGCATAGACCTGTGGTGTACTTCATTGCATTTTGTTTGTGGCTCGCTAATGCCTTTTTATTCAATTCTTTGAGTACAGATTCAGAAGGGGAAGATGAGCATGAAGACTGATCTAGCATGAGATTTACTGCCACTTAAAATACTCACATGAAGGTGTTCAGAAATTGTGAGAAACAGGCATTTGGCAGCCCCTTTTTTATTTTCCCATTTTTTTGTCCCACATTCATTGTCCATCTTTATTGCGACGCATTAAAGATGAACACTCAAATGCCTGCCTCTGAAGAGTGTCATTGTTAGATATTATTAGAGTCGTCGTCGTCGTTGTCTCTATTACTATTTGGTTTTCTTCTTTACTTGAGTAGGGGGAAGGTTCTCTCTTCCCATTGCAGGTAAAGATCAGGGAAGCAACAAAGATTTAAGCTCCCCGCTGTGTTAACTTTGTTTCGAAACACTTCATTCAATTGAAACATTCGTGCATTCATTTGAGACGGATGCGTTGGGGCAGTATGAAAAGCTTCCAGTTGTTGAGGAATCATCTGAAATTGTATTTGGAACTTGTGGCTGTTGCAACAACAAAGCTTCAGGGATGAGCTTATGAGGAGTGGTTTTTTTTTTTTTCTTAGGTAAAATTTGTACTCATATTTAGTTTGGTGACAATTTGTAAAATGCAGTTGAGTTTTCCCACCTTGGGATCCTTGGTTGTAACTTGTAGTTTTAACCCTTTTAATCACATTTCAAGCGTCCAATGCTTAGCAGATTTGGGTCCAGTAATTTTTTTGGGGGGCTATCTAATTATTTGAACTTGTTTCCTTCATTTAGTTGAATTAATTTCCTTCACTCTTAGCTAAAAATGTCATGCAGCCAAATTTGAAGGACCAGATTGTAAAGAAATAAAGTTTAGCCTTCGAAACACAATCCTCTGTAAGTGCAGTATTTTTTTTTTTTTAATTAGGTAATGAAGTACACCGCAGTTAGATTGTTAATATAAGTTTTGTAAGCTAGTTTATTTAGCACCGCAATTAACAGGTGTTACCAGTAGTGGCTAAATTGAGACACATTTTCAAAGTTTGATGAGTCATTTGCATCAAATTTATAGACATTGACCGAACTTAAACCAATCCGAAAGTTCAATGACAACCGATAAATTTTACCCATATAAATGATCGTACTCTCTCCAACTATTAATATTAATATAATTCTTTCTTCTCTCGAGTCTCAACATGGTAGGAGAGGGATTCAACTCTTCTCCCAACTACACTTAAGTCTCCATGTATCTCTTAATGCACCGAATTTTAGAATATCTTTGATGTTTTTCAACTATTCCACCTTTACGGATTTGAGTAACATACAAAAATATAGAAGTATTATAATTTTCATGAGATTGGAGAATCTAAAACATATTAATCTAAGCAGTAAAATTTTGGTATAATTTTTAAGGGCTTGATTTTCTCAGTTTGTATATACTAAAGCACCCAACTAGCACAATATTAAGTCTTATGAAAAGAAAACTATTTACATATTTTTACATGTTCTTCTTATTGATTTGGTTAAAGCTTTTAAGCAGTATCTCAAAATTCTAGAATTAGAAGCATTGAAGGATATTAGAGGTAGAGTGTATTGGAGGAGAGTCGGATCCGTACGGGAGCTATAAGGTCCACCTTTTACTGGGCTTGGTAAACACTAGGTACATTACCTATTATGTCACCCAAAATGACTCTTTAGTGTCAAATTTTTTGATTTCAACCATACCGATTGAACGATCGTAAAAAAATAATAATAAAATCAAAATAGCAATAGCAATTTTCACATAATCTCATCTTTCATTTATATTGCGAGCTACGTAGAGATCTCTAAACTGTAATAATTATTTTGAATATCTAGACTTAGTGAATTATGTTCATTTAGTGTCCTATTATATATGTTCTAAATATATGCTATATAGACATGGACCGAGCCATATGGGGTAAAGTCCGTTAACCCAAAAACCCTAGTTATATACTCCATATATTTGTAGGAGGCAACGGTGTAAGTATTTCAAACTCGATATCTAGGGTATAATACTTTAAGCAACCACTTAAACCCTAACAAATTATAGGTTTCTACCCGACAAATTGCATGAAAACAAATTTGCACTGATTAAAATTTTCAAAACAAACTCAGCGCAAAGTCCTTTTCCTTACTGGGTAAATTACCTACTGTACCATGACCCAAGCACATTTCCCTTTTTACTTTATTGCAAAAATAGTTGGAAAAATTCTTGCCTACAGATTCTGCAACATCAAGGATTGCTGAGTAAATTTAAATTTCGAAAAAATGTAAATTTAAATTTCTCTCTCTCAAACACGTCAGTTTCTCTCTCTTCTTACATCTCTCCACCCAAAATGAATTTTTCTCTCTCATCACTCATCCCATTAAAATGAATTTTATTAATTCCCAAAGAAGTTCTTCTCCTAATTTTTCTGTCCTCCCTCCCTCTTCTCCATCAGAACAAAAATAAAACCATCATTTATCATTTAGCATTTTAGCGACATATGCATAAAATATTGTGAAGTAAAAGTTATAACAGATTCGAATTTCTTAAACTTATATATACACATATACTTATAAAATAAAAATAAAAAATCTAACCCACATATGATTCACAAAGGTAGGAGGAGATTTAAAAGGAGAGGGTGCTCTAGACTTAGAAGAGAAAAGCATGCAATGCGAGGAGAGAACAACTAGGAGAAGATGTTCTTTGGGGTTCAAAACTGATTTTAATGGGGATGATGGTGAGGGAAAAAATTTCGTTTTGGGTAGAGAAAGATTTTAGAGGAGAGTGATTTAAATTCACTTTTTTAAAAATCTAATGGGGGACACTAGTAAAATACCCATTGAAGTTCTGTACCACTTCAAGAAATGATATGAATCACCCGAATTCAAAAATATCGTAAATTTGAAATTTCTTACCTAGTCGCTTTCTTCATCTCTAATTTCTCTCTCTATCATTTTTTATTCTGGATGCTGAATGGTGAATGAGAATCGCTTAAATTTAGAAAGAGGCATGAGTTTATGAATTTGGACAGTTTAAACCATTTATGCTCTCCACCTCTAATTTCTCTATCTGCTTTTTCCTATAATGAATGTCTCAAATTGCCTAATTGCACAAATTCATGACTTTAAAAATTAAAATGATTCATGTTCGTGATGGCTAAAGTTTTCTAAATATACAAATTTATGACTTTACAAACTCAAATGATGCATATTGGACAAGAAAAATGAGTAAAGCTTCATCCAAAAAATTCAACCCCCTAAAGAGAGCAATGCTATGCACATAAAGGATGTCACAGCAAAATCACAAAAGCCCTATGTTCAGAAATTCATGAGAACACACGTTGTTATTTATTAAAACACAGTCCATTGAATTTGTAACATATAAACCTCTTGTAATTTTATTGTAACATCCTTTCAGGTCATAAAATTATTTTCCTAAATATCACCACTCATATATAGAGATGAACCCACGTATATAGGTAAGCACTATTTATCATACATGTGGAGCCCATTCTAATATCCAAGTATTTGAAATTTTATGTGAGATTGTTTTTTTGGGAATCACATTGAGTAGCATTATTCTAGAAAATTTCCAATTGTTGTCGCATCCCATTCAAAATCCACCGTTCGAGCAACTTCTGTCAATTGCAGTCAATCTACACCGTCCATAAATCGATCGAGAATCTCAGCCGTTGATTAAGCAGACCTTTTAAATTTTATTTTTTTTGGATGATCAGCAAAACTTAAGAACACGAGAACGCTTTCATTCGGTCCGGTGATCTGCTAGTTTTGAGTTCTTCGTACTTTAGATTCCACTCCTCTGAGAAGGGTTTTATTTCTTCTCTGAAGATCAGAATCTGGACAATTGAAGACAAAATCCCAGTGAGCCTTAACTTGCTTTCATATATCTGGTAATTCTTTTTCCAATTTCATATGTTTTTTTTTCCCGGAAGTTTATTTTGTTGCTCTGGAAAAGGAAAAAAAATGTAATTATGTGCAAGATCGGTTTTTTTTATTCTGAAAGTAATGGGTTTGATCTTTGTTTATGAACTTCTCATGCTGCATTGGGGATTCGATGGCATGTTTGTTGGTTGACTCTAATTTGATGGGAGTAGTAAATTTGCTTAAACCCTAACTGAGGAAAATTATGTTGCTTTAGGTTTTCAGTAGGGCCAAACATTGCTCAGCTAGGTCAAGTACTCGTATTGAAACTCTCTTTTGTTTTGGATGATTAAAAATGTAAAACTTATAGTTGTTTCCCCGATAAATTAGGCCTAGTTTACTGAAGAACAGCTAATTAGAACCAGTTTGGCTGTGAAATACAGATGGATCAAGATATAGCACGAGATTGGTTAAGTGATTTGCCTTTGAGCATTGTTGAAAGCATTCTATCCCGGCTTCCAATTAAGGATGCTGTAAGAACAAGCATCTTATCAAGTAGATGGAGGTACAAATGGACTACAATTGCGAAACTCGTATTCGATGAAAAATGCGTTCCTCTTTCGAGTGATCGAGAACTTGTCGAGAATAGCCTAATTAATTTCATTACACGAGTCCTCTTACTTCATCAAGGACCCATTCACAAGTTCCAGATCTCAACGTCATACTTGCAGAGTTGTGCAGATATTGATCAATGGATACTTTTCCTTTCCAGAAATGATCTGAAAGAATTGGTTCTTGAGCTGGGTGAAGGAGAGTGGTTTAGGGTACCATCTTGTCTCTTCTCATGTCAAAAATTGATTCGTTTGGAATTGTTTCGCTGCGAGTTGGATCCACCCCCAACTTTTAAAGGATTTTTATGTTTGAAGAGCCTCAATCTTCACCAAGTCTTGGTCGCTTCTGATGCTATTGAATGCCTTATTGCCAGCTGTCCTCTGCTTGAGAATCTGGCATTGTCATACTTTGATAGCTTAGCCCTCAATATACGTGCTCCAAATCTCAAATACTTATGTCTAGAAGGTGAATTTAAAGACATTTGTCTTGAGAATACTCCGCTTCTAATTTTTCTCTCAGTTGTGATGTATATGACTGATGACATCGTCGAACTCATCGAGCAAAGCTCAACTTGCAATTTTAGGAAGCTCCTGGGCGGCGTACCTAGTCTAGAAAGGCTCATTGGGCATGTCTACTTCACAAAGGTAACCTTATGTTATGCTTTAACATGCTTTACATTGAGTTGGGAAATTGGAAAGCCTCCTTTTTGTATTCCTTTTCCTCCAATAGCACGTTTAGTTCACTTATGGAATAGTGAATGGAGTAGATACCAATTGTAATAGAATATGTAAGGAATAGCTATTTATGTCAACCATGGCTGGAACAAGCAAAGTTTTAGCTATTCCCATTGACTGAGAATAGGTAATGATTTCTCAAGGCCCTTAAGTGGAATAGGCATTTCTGGAAGGGAACCAAACGAGATAGTATTCCATGGAAATATGGAATAGCTTTTACCATGAATGAAATATGACACAATTATTGCAGCCTGGCGTTAACATTTCATCCCCTTTTGTCTTTGGTCTCAGTTTTTGAGTATAGGAAATGATCTAGAAGGACTTCCAATTACATATGGCAATCTAAAGAATATTGAACTCTATCAAGTGAGTTTTGAAGATATGACGGAGATACAAGTCGTTCTACACTTGATTATGAATTCTCCCAACTTACAAGAACTTCATATCTCAGTGAGTTTTAATGAACATTTGCACATTTAATTCATTGTGATTTTAGTTTGTCACATAGCTCTACCTTTTGTTAAAATTTGGTAGGGTGATGAAACATTATTTCTTTGGTTTGTGCAGGGCTCCTCAAACACATTGGCTGCGACGGAAGCACCTGATTTAGATCTCTGGCAGAAAGTGCATTCCTCTGGTTGCACATTCAAACATCTCCAAACTGTAAAAATGACAGACCTATCTGCTGTTCCACATGAGATGGAATTCATTAAATTTTTGCTTGGAAATTCACCCGTTCTTGAAGTAATGAGTATCGAGCCTGGTGGATATGTTATGGATGGAAGATTAAGTATGTTGATAGAGTTAGTGAGGTTTCGACGGGCGTCAGCACAAGCTGAAGTTTTATTCAATCAAGATTGAAAATAATGTATTTTTTCTTCTATATTCCTCTTTCTTTGTAATCTTTGGAGCAAATTATTGTGAGGCAATGATCCAGAATCCACAAGTTCAAAAGGGATATAGGGCAACTGGAATGTATGATATACAGTGTTTTCTACTAATGCATTAACAGATGAATAAGGAGAGAAACTTTACTGTGACGTCCCGTCACCATGAATCCATGATCATTTATGGACTAAATAACCTTTTATGCCTTTTATTTTTGGATTTTATTCAGAAATTAGTGCAGTGAAGTTCTGGAAAATTCTGTCCAATCTTGAACTTTGTTGCCTTTCAATAATGTATGAGTTTTGCTCTATGTAGATTTTATTGTTAGTTGTGAAAGAATGCATGGTTTCTAAGTGTACGATTTGTTCTTATGGTTTTCATATTCATACCTCAGATTGTTGTGTTTCTGTAGTAGCTACTAATGAGCCTTGAATACAGAATTGAAGTATAAAGAAATACCCTGCAATGGTACTGATCTTTTTATTGTTGATAAATGCCAAACCTCTGAAATTATTCCTGCTGTTTATAATGACATACAAAACTCGTATCATGACATTGTTGTTCTCAAGGCTGCAGGTGGACAACCTGCAAAGATGCCTTATTCAACAGCAGCAAAATGGTATGCAGTGTCATCTCTTGCACTACGTTCTCTGTACATCCAGAATTCAACACTCTAAAAGAGATTCTGTATGATTTAAGTGTTACTATCTCAGCACACGGAGTGCATCATCACCTGGGTCCAGAGAGCTCCATAGCTTGAACAAGCAATGAAGAGTCGTCCGTAAGATCAGAGTATCTTTCGGACGAGGAGAATTCATGGGTTTTACACTTTGTTGCTTCGGCTTTCTGAGAAACTTCCCATTTTTCTGCAAGGCCATCTCCTTCAAGCATCCGGACCACCTCTGACATCTTGGGTCTGTGGGCTGGAAGGAACTGAGTACATAAAAGAGCCACTTGAACCATCTCCTCAAGCTCAATTCGGTCGTAATTCTCTTTCAGGTCCTTGTCAATGAGCATATCAAGCTTCTTTTCAAGGTGAATTTTCTTGACCTGCATGAAGACCATTAAACCACTCAAGTTGTGTTTGGATAGTGGGAATAGAATGGAATGGGAATTAGAATGAAATGACAACGGGATGACAATACAAATGGCATGGAATGGTCAATCCTTTCCATTTTATTTTATCAGCGTGCAATAATAAAGTATGTTGAAGAGATGGTTGCAAAGGATACAAGAATAATGCTTTTTGCTTACCCAGTCAAGCATAACTCCCTTTTGGTTCATCGATTTCCCAAATTCTAAAGCTCGCTGGCCCGTGATCAGCTCAAGTAGAAGGATTCCAAACCCAAAAACATCCGTTTTCTCTGAGGATTGTCCGGTTGAGAGATACTCAGGAGCTATGTGCCCCACAGTTCCCCTAACAGCCGTTGTAACGTGTGAATCCTGATGATCCAAAAGCTTTGCCAATCCAAAATCTCCCACCACAGCCTCACAGTATTCATCAAGCAATATGTTTGCTGCCTTTACGTCTCTGTGTATGATCTTTGGATCGCATTGCTCATGCAGATAAAGTAGGCCTCTGGCAGCTCCCAAAGCTATTCTTTTCCTTGTACTCCAATCCAGGGCTGGCTTGGCTGCAAGAAGTAGATGTACTATGGTTATGTTTGGTATGATGAAAAAGAATGGAATGGAATGACACTTATGAACAGTTCTATAATGCATATTACGTATCATTACTAAGTTCAGTGTTAATTTCTGACATGGTAAGGAGGTGTCATTTTGACTGAAAAGAAAAAATTTCAAGCAATGTAATGAATATTGAAATAAGCATTATTCCTCTTCGTGAGGGTAGTAATGCCCATTAACATGGTAGGTTCGTTTTTAGGATCCGTTTGGATGGAAAGGAAATGAGAATGGGGATTGGAAATGGGATATTAGTTGGTGAGGTAGGGGAATGGAAAAATCATTTCTTGGGGATGGTCATTCCACACCAACTCTCATTTCTTTGTTATTCTATTCTCATTCCCATTCATACGCGATCTTAATTATCATGGTAATGACAATGGAATGAGAACTTTCAGAAATGAGAAACGATTGCTCTTTATAATCTATCCCATTGCGTTCTATTCCATTGCAATGTACCAAATGTACTCTACGAGTACGATGTCAATGAAAACGTCAAGAAAGTAGTGTTGTGTTACCTTTGAGACGGAAGGCCACGCTGCCATTGGACATGTAGGGGTAAACCAAAAGCCTCTCTGTTGCCGTGGTACAAAATCCATATAGCCGAAGAAGGTTTCGGTGCACTGCAAGGCTGATCATTTCAACTTCAGTCTGGAACTGGGTCTCCCCTCCTATTGCATTCTCATCTTTCAGCCTTTTTACAGCTACAATTGTCCCATCTTGGAGATACCCTTTGTACACAATCCCGAACCCACCCTTTCCAAGTATGTTCTTGCTGCTGAAGTCGTTTGTGGCAATCTGAAGCTCCCTGAATTGAAACCTCTTCAAGTTTCCGAGATAGGCTTCTTCATGGCTGTGCTCTAAAGTTGCAAAGGTATGTTATGTGCAATTATTGTAGGAATAATGTTACGCTGTGTTTGGTACGTTGGAATGAAATTAAATGAGATGGAATGGAATGGAATGAACTTTAAAAGAGGATTCATTTGTCACTGAAAGGTTCCATCCCATTGCCTTGTTATTAATCAATGGTGGGAATGGACAATGGAGTGAGTCAGTACAGTGTGAAATGGTTTTAATCTCTTAAAAATGATTTCGTTTTGTTCCAACGTACCGAACGCTGTCTTAGCGTTTAAAGTTCTAACCATTGACATCAAAGAATATCTGCTTGTGGTGTTTGTGCCTCCACCACATAAGGAACCCAAGCCCTGCAACTAGTAGGCATGTGCACCCGAGGCTCGAACTAAAGGCCAAGGTCATTTTGTGAGCTTTGGATCTCCCAGGAGGCGGACTATCTGCAAAGAGAGGGGATAGTTGCATATTTAATGAGTGTAATGAACCTTTCTTATCTTAAAAGAGCTCTATTAAGAGCAAATCTGGCTGTAGATTTATGGTAAGAAAGTTCAAAGCAAATATATTATTACTCTGTGAACTGTTCAAGTTGAAAGAAAGAGGCATTGGCATTGTCTCATAGCATTTTCGTTCGGTCCCGATTTTGCATATCGAAGGGTTCCCTTCAATGCTGTATCAATAAGCACAACTAGATCATATAACACAGCTCTAATTATATATATATAACTCGACTTTGAAAGCATAACATCTTGGTATTTTCAAAATGAAGAAACTGAGAAAACAAAATTTAAATTGGTGGGGGAACCTACTTGAACGTTTTAGCAAGCAATCTGGGTACAGGACTGCTCAGATTATTGTAAGACAAGTCCCTGCAACATGGAACACAATGCCCTGCTTTTTTAGAGACAGATTTCATCAGGAAATGTAATGAAATGCTGATGGGAAAATGAACAATTTTCTGAAGCCTCGACGTTGGTTATGCGTGCACAAAAACTTTGTTTAAATTCAAATTTATAACTGAGCGGCACACATATCAAGATGTATATTGATATTAGGAGCGAGTTCTAGGAATTTTTCATGGAAGAATTTGTGAAAGACTTACAGAAAGGCAAGCTGGGCCATGTTAGCCAAGGATGAAGGAATTGCCCCAGTGAGACTGTTATTGTTAAGCCTCCTATGCCCAACAAATACCAAAATCATCAGACTGAGGATAGAAATCTAGTGCTTACAAGTAAACCCATGTTTCATTAAGTTTATGTGTATTATTATTATGAATATTATTTCAATTTTTTTAACTTACAGATATTGGAGGCTTTGCATAAGTGCTAAAGAACTAGGGATTTCGCCCGCGAAGGAATTAGTGGAGAGATCGAGGGTTCGAAGCCTCAAGAGCTTCCCCAATGCAGAGGGAATTGATCCTGATATGTTGTTATTCTGCAGAAGCCTGCAAAGTTTATTTTTTTCATTGATAATTCTGGTGAAGAAACTCAAAAACTGAGTACTTGTTTATGGGAAAGTGATCCTTACACAATCTGTAGATTTGTCAAATTTCCAATGCTTGGAGAAAGTGTACCAGATAGGTTCTGGCTTGGAGTGCCTCTGCAGCAGGGAAAAAAAAAAAAACTACTCATTAATTTCAAAAAATAATTATTATGAAATAATTGTCAATCTCCATGGCACGTCAATTTTCTCATACACCATAAGGATAAAAAGTGGAGACGAAGAAGAAGGAAGGGGTAAATTTTGTGCAGTAAAGCTTTGAAGCCGCCCATTACAAGACTGTCAGGTGAACAAGTGACCATAGACATTTCAATTACTTCAAAATGTGTTCATTAATATAATAATAATTGGAATAATTCTCCATATTCATGCAATTTCAGTTTCCTTATACGCCACGAGGGTAAAAAATGGAGGAGAAGAAGAAGAAAGGGGTAAATTTTCTGGCAATAAAGGTTACTAACCAATTGTCAGGTGAACAAGTGACCCCAGTCATCTTAGCTACTCCAAAAACTATTTATTAATTTCAAGAAATAATAATTCTGGCATAATTCTCAATATCCATGGCATGTCAATCTCCTTATACGCCACCATAGGTTAAAAATGGAGAAGAGGAACAAGAACAACAAAGTGACCATAGTAAAGCTTACAGGCCAATCACAAGACTGTCAGGAGAACAAGTGACCATCGTCCAACTGCATGGATCAACCGCATCTTTGTCCCAATTCTCAAGCACTCCACGGGGGTCCATCAGGGACTCTTTTATGCTCATCAAAGCTTGCACTGCACAAATTTTAGAGAAACAGAGGGAGAGAGAGTTTAGAGAGAGGAAGAGGGTAGATTTTGAATTCCATGAAAATTACCCATACTGGAACAACAACAACAACAACAACAAATAAAATCAGATTGGGAAACAGAACTAAACCTTCAAAGTTCACTCCTTTAGGAGAGAGCAGTCCACTTGTTGAAGAACACAAGCAGAACAACGCCAAGCAACAGAGAGAAGCATAATTCCTCCTCATTGCCATTATCATCTATCAGAGCAAGTATGGAGCCAGGTGGGAATGGTTTGAAGGAAACCAGTGTTCAACTGGGTTTCTAAAAAAGGAAGAGAAGAGAAAGAAACTTAAACATTCAGCAAAGAACATGTGTGAGCTAAGCCAGGTTAACCAGCCAAGGGGAAATTTTCAAAGACGAGGGGAAAAGGGAAAATTCCTTCCATCATGCATCTGTAAAAGGGGGGGTTCTTGAGAATTTTTTGTCCGAAGTCCCATGAGAAAAAAGGGAAAAAGAAATAAAGAAAAAGGGTAAAAGCAAAGTGATGTGGAAACCTTAACTGTTTAGCACTATTAACAGTCAAGATTACGAGATTTTTAAGTAAAGTGTGTCTGTGGGTCGGACAATTTTGCAGCCAGTTATCAGTATATGAGAGTGAGAGAGAGAGAGAGAGAGAGAGAGAGAGAGAGAGAGGAGGGAAAGGAGACAAAACAGTGGTTGGAATTGCTTTGGTTTTCTAACCTTGAGGGCATCCAATATTCCATTCCTTACCCTCTCCCTCACACGATTTTGAAAGAAAAGGAAGCAAAAAAAAAAGAAAAGAAAGAAGAAAAAAAGGGTGAGAATCTCGATTAATTCGGGTCGAGATTAGTGATTTATTAGCTCCAAAGCAAGATATCTTTGTTGGGGCATTATTCTTTGCACTTCCCTTTTTCCACTCAGTAATTATGTCATACGCCCTCTTAACTCCAATCAAATCCCAAAAGGTTAGATTTGGCGCGCGGAATATACATGAGGCCATTATATTTACCGGCCTTGGCCGCGCGTTATGCTTGCGGTTTATGGCTCTAACTATATTCTTATATATTTTATGTTTTTAAGAATATTTATAGTTATTTTAATATATTTTTGATAGTTTAAAACTTTTGAAACTCTATAGGTATTTTGCGCCACCAATAGTATTAGGATAACTTGGATTGTTTTTCAATTTAAATGTTTTGTGAATTTTTTTAGTCATTTTAAAGTGTAACTTAGTCGTAAACGAGATTTTGAGCTTTCAAAAGTACTATATCTATTTTAGCCTTTTTTGCTTTCTAGGTATTTAGGAGCTTTTTAGTGGGTTTTTTTGCTTCTAAGGGTATTTTGGACATTTTACATTTTAAGAATTCATAAAGCATCATGAGCTTGTATATGGACAATTTAGGACAATGGAGGAAAATTATAAACAAACTAGGAATTTAAAATTTGAATAGGGGTAATTTGAGAAAATTAAAGAACCGCTAATCCAATTAATTGGACTGGCACTGTTCATCCCACAGAGGCTTATAGTAGTAAGATAATACGCTTGATGGAAGTCACTTTATTACCCTCCATTTGTGTGTAGTGTGTTGGATTATTTTGAGATTTAGATTTTGAGATTTCATGGCGGGCGTACAGTAGCGTTATAGAATTCTACATATCCCTGACCAAATCTCAGGAAAAAAATCTAGGGCAAATTTGGATTGCGGAGAATGGAAATGAAAGTGTTCACTTTGATTCGTTTATTTGATTATACACTTGAGACTGAAATAGGCATTCCTTGGAATAGTCTTTCATGCGTATAATAATCACTCTACCTTTAATACTTAGGAATCGTCAAAATCCCTCATATACAATTCCAGTGTTGATTCTACAACTTGCATGATGTCATTTAGGCGCCATAAACGCCTTGACAAAACATCACTATATTTTATTGAGAAAACAGAGTTATCTACATACTCATTCTATTCGATTTTATTACTAAACAAACATGTTAATAGAAATGAAGTGGAAAAAATGATCATTCCATTTCCTTTTGCTTTTATTCCCATTCCTTTTCTCTGTCACCATACAAATACAGTCTTAAGATATCGGACAGATGAATCAGGAACGATAAAGTAATTGTTTAAATATTTTATTGAATGTACTTAGATTGCTCTCATTCAAATATTTCCACGTGACTCATTTATTTTATTAAGTTTGAGTCTCAAAATTATGTTATTTTAATAAAAATTATAAAATGATATTTATACTTCAAAAATGTTTATTAAAACAGTGTAATTTTGAGGCGGTACCCAACCTCGCAATGGCCTCAGATTCTCTTGTTAACTTTTGAGGTTTAAAGTTTAACTGTCCAAACAATGGAATCTGTTTTTAAGAATATCTCTATCCCCATTGAGCACCGTCCGATCAAGATGACTTAGAGGACCTGGGGCCCACAATCCGGAACCCATCATTCAATCACAGCCGTTGGAGCAGATCCGTGTACTATAGTTACATGCACGTGTAATGTTAACCCCATGATGTCGTTTGACTTATGGACAAAGATTTCTCTTGGGCTAGTACTAATTCATGAGACTTTGATTTAGATCATTATTAGAATTTAATGAATGGGAAAAATGATATTCATCTCCCAAATCCCACTCAAATTTTTTAAACTCTCGCAATTTTTGGTACATTCCAAAAATAATAATGGGCACAAAAATATTAGGGTTTAAGTGTTTCTTAAAATACTACACCGTAGGCATCAAGTTTATAATATTCAAACTGTTGTCTCAAATCAGTATATATAGAATATATTTAGGGTTTTTAAGTTAACTGACTTTGTCCCAGAAGGCCCGCATGACCCAATCCATGTCTATAGCATACATTTAAAATATATATAATAGAATACAAAATATCCTCAACAAAAAATATGTGTGAAAACCCACCAAAAATATGCAACAGCTTTATGAGTTTAGGTGGGATTTATGAATTTTGCTCCTCTCCAGTGAGCACTCCACTCAAATGTGTCTTTTAATTTACTTTATGGTATTTGCTTTGCAAAATTATTCATAAAGACGAAAAGAGCATATGGCATGCATGTCTAGGAGTAGCGTGAGGTGTGCATGTCTAGGATTGGATTGAGTAAATTTAGATTACTACTTTGTAGTTGTATTGAGTAAATTTAATCCTTAGTATGAATATTACTTCGGGTAAGATCGAAACTTGTTTTATATTTGGTACAATGGGAACTTTTCTTTTTCCATTTTTTGATTCGGTACAACCGCCTCATTGAACCTGCCTTAAGTCTAGTAGAAGATTTCTCAACTTACCTCAAGTGGGTCGGATGGAAAGTTGCCCAAAACCAATCAATCTACCCGCCAGCACGCCTCTAGGCATGTCACTTTTCATGAGATTTGAAAATGAAAACCTCTTCATCTAACCATACGGAATTCAAAAGCCTTCAAAAAATTATATTTATTTTTCAATGCTGAGGATTCATTTGTGTGATTAAAATTATCTAAAAGTACTTTAAATCGGACTAAAATGATGAATTAGAGAGAGAATCGGAGAGGAGCAAAGTCTGGGAACTTTTGGGGGGATGAGTAGCATTACTCTCCATGAAATCGGACATGGGGAGGTGCAAAGTAATTTGTAAAATGCCTTTAGGTATAAGTGAGAGGTAGGTTATATCTGTATTTAAAACAACATAATTTTCTAATAAATTCAACGTAAAACCTAAATACATATGAATTTTCTACAAAAAAATAAAATAAAAATGGTGATATATATGAAACTCAATCATTTAAATATAAAAAATATTGTATTCTTTTACAAGGGCCTGGATTTTCTAGTTTTAAAGTTTTAAAACCAGGATATCTCACTACCAAATCTAATGATATTTAATGTGCCCTATTATTCTTTTTTAATTCTTCAGATCCATCATAATATTGAATCTTTTAAAACAATATTTAAACACTATTTTTTTCAGTAGTGATAAATTCTCTTACGAAAATGCAGACACTACCTTCTTTCTCTTTGAAATTCTATTAATTCATCTCTCCACTTAATTGCTCATAATATTTCTTATTTTCAAATAATCCTCAAAAGTTTAAGTTAACCTTATATTCTTTTTTTTCTTAGGAGGCTGTGCGGACTCTGTTAATCAAGTCCAGCAGTCTGAATTTTGAGTAATAAAATTTCTCTTATCATCTTTTTTCCAAAAAAAATAATAATAAAAGAATTCATTAATAGATAGGCCCCTCCACCCTTAGTTTTGACCGAAAGCGTTCCATCATGATGCTATCTTTTTTCATATATATTAATTAATTTTTATGACCAAATTACCCTTGCATCTATGTAAAAAAAATAATAATAATCGATTTAGATCGTTTGTCGTTATAAAAAAAAAAAGAAACTATTGAATATTTGAATAATAATTTTATATTAAAAACAGTATAATTTTAATTTGAGAAAATCATTGAGTGAAAAAGTTTAAAAAAAAACCTAATTATAGGATTAATATCGAAGGAAATCAAGTTTTGTAAATGCACTGAAATGACAAGAAATTTATGCGATAATTTTTAAACTAAAGTAGGATGATTTACAACTCGTTAAACCACATGAAATTTTTTAAGTACAATCAACAACCCCCTTACCTTCAAAAAAAAAAAAAAGAAAAGAAAAAAGAAATGAATCCAAATGGGGATATGAATGAATGGAAGGATGCACCTATGGAGAATCTGTACAACCAACAGATCAGGATGGGCACCTGAGGCTCAGAGGAGGAGCATATACCCCTTTTGAGTGACCTGCCACATGCTCTGCATACACAATTCAATTTTTTTATTAAAAAAGAAAAAAGAAAAGGTGTATGACAGCTGTAAAATAAGGGCTAATGAGTTACAAAAAACACCAAAAATGTTTATTAAAAAAAAAAAGTGATGCAACTGGGGGCTGCTGATCATAGTGGGTGGTCTTGTGCAACCTTTACAGCCTCTCCACAACCAATAAGCATTCCAATTGGTGGGATTCTCCAAAAGCATGACAGGGTTTGTTTGTTCATTTTTCTCCTGTCATGTCACTTTTTCAACTTTCATGCTCTCACCCTGTCCATGCTTCCCTTGCCTGCTTTTTCTTTTTCTTCTTTCACAAACCCACCCACCCCCCCCCCCCCCCCCCCCCCCCCCCCCCCCTCTCTCCTTGTCATTGATTTAATAAAATTCATGCTCCATTTGTTTTAAGGGAGATAATTTCTTTTTGTTGAACATAGAATAATTTATGACAGAAAATGGTTTAAGGTTCTTCAAAAGCGAGCTTCATTTTTTTTTAATCTTTTGTTTTTTTCTATTTATTAGTGTCTAAAAGTCAAATGATTCAGATTAAATCTGATTCGAGTAGAAAGGCCCATTAAAGAGGTAAAAGCTTTTCCAGTGCCTATTTTTTCTATTTACAAGACTTGAACTCAAAATCATATTTAAAAGAAACTAAGCTCCTACTCATTTAAACTAACAGGCATTGATAGAGAACCCATTTTCAATGATCAAGAAATGTATTTTTCTGGTAAAAAACAGTTTTCCCCCTAAACAAATAAATGGAGCCAAATCCCACTGAAAGCTCGTGTCTCAATCTCATTGAGATCTTTCTTTCTCACTCATCCACTCATAGATGAGGCAGTCAAACTTAGTGGGGACTCTACTAGGGACACTGACAAGAACCCTAATCAAAGATGTGCACTGAAGGGGACTTTATCCCAAATGAGTAGGAAATAATTGCTTCTTTCCCTTGATGTGTTTGGAACAGGGGGGGAGAGGAGCTGCTAATTAACACTACATGTCGAACGATTGGGCCCAAACCCACAATGATGTTGTTGCCTTTGGCCATCATTGTTCAGAAAAACTGTAAGCTCCCAAAACACTGGACAAAACCCCAACCCCACCACTTGCTAATTGTACTTTGTGTAGATAAACTCTGGGATCTCACGGTTGCGTGCACACATTATTGCGATTCATGACACAAATTTAAGAAACGAAAACCAACCGAGCCCCGAAGGAAGCCCCTACAAGTTTGAGGAATCAATGCATCTAAGTTTGTTGTGTACCACACTATTACAATTCATTAGACAAATTTAAGAAACGAAAAGATTTATACGCTTGCTCTTAAAGAAGTCCTCCAAAAAGTGGGGTATCAATGCGCGAATGAAAGCATATATATTATTATAAAATTTACGAAGCCATTTTTATCGATTTTCGGTAGATTGCAGATGCTTTTATTAACCAGATTTATTCCTAAACAAGCTTTTAAGAGGAAAAAAAGTAAATAACAATTTTAGAGGAAGTAAAGAACAAGTTGGGGCCAAGTCCACAGGATGCCATCACTTTTCCCAGCACTTCCACTCCTCCCCCACCAGGTTCTGATCAACAGAGGCCACCTTTCCACAACCACGTGTGCTTTGAAGACCCCCCACACAGTATTCTTCGCAGTAAAAAGGAAAAAAAAAAAAAAAAAGAGGTTAAAGTTAAAAGTGTCGCCACGGCAAAGGAGTAAAGGGTGAAAAACACAATGTGAAAAAGCATGAATACTACTAGAGCTAGGTAAGCAGTACATGAATAAGTTCACACACACTTGAGAGTGGGTATTCCCACATTGCATTAAACTTTAGCTAAGAGGCTCCCCAAACAATCTGTATAGATAAAGCTCCTCTGATTTTGGGATGCCAAACTACACCCTGCAATAACTGTTCGAGAAGTATAATGTGACATGAATGGTTAGAATCTCTCAGTGACGCGTCACTCATCGAACAGCCACTGCAAGATAAAAGTTCAACCTCCCAAGGTCGAAGAAGCTTTATCCAATCTATATTTATGTTTGCTTCCTAAAAAGGCACCTCATAAACCCTGAACAACATTTTATGTATAAAAGCAGCGAGACACTGTTTATTTTGTAGGATCCCAAAATTTTTGTATAGGAGGATATAATCCAAGGAACCATATATTAAACAGATGCGAAACCAGAAGGTATGAAACCATAGCGACACGCTTCCAATGAAACAAACATTACCAGACACATTATGTCCAAACCCACAAAACACTCGAATACAATCACCAAAAGCATCAGTTCATAAGAGCCCGATGACTTTATTCTGAAATGAAATTGACATTAGACGCTATAACGTCTTTATTCAATTGAAAACAGGACTCGACGAAATAAAAATTCAAATACTATCACCCACAGCATCAGTTCATAAGAAACTGACGACTTTAAATCAAAACTAAAACAATAGACATTATACTGTCTTTATTCAATTGAAAACAGGACCATAACGATAAAAATGACAAAATAAACTTTAATACTTCTCCTTTTCTTCTTCTTCATCCTCCTCTTTCCAGCAGCCCTTCAAAGTTGATCTAGGCGAACTGCATCCCATTTTCCTCACAAACTTCTGGTAAACCACAGAACCTCCCATTCCAAGCTCTTCAGCACTCATCGAATCAAGACAGTATCCTCCCACAGCCAGAGAACAGTCCTCAACAAAAGCATCCACAGAATCAGAATGCACAGCAATTGAGAATTCACCTGGCATGAAGCAAGCCAGCACCCTCTCAACCAAATGGTTTAGACCAACACCTGCAAGATCATATCCCACAGCTTCAAAGCTCGCATAACTGAATCCATCTTCAGGGGTAACATGTATAGTGGAGATTGCAGGCCCTTCAATAGAATTCATGGAATAACCGCAGGGATCAAACTCAAAGTCGCATATGGCAGATTTCGGAAGAATCTTCCTTATACCGGAATTTTCGGTCATTGTTCCTGCTGAGCTCGTTTTGGTCTTGTAAAACACAGAAGCCATCTCCCTGTCCAAACGATTCATGCACATTTCCAGTGTGTAAACAGGGGCGAATGATTTGACCGATTCTGCGGAAGCAGAGTAAACATGCCATTTCTGAGGACCATCATAGCTAGCCATTATAAAAGCTTTGCTTTCAGAACTGAGCTTCCCGAAATAGCCATTGAGGACAGCAACTTCTTCAGAGAAGTTGCGGTGAGGGTAAGACTGGGCTCCAGGAAAGTTGAAACTCCCACGGGTATACCTCACAGACCTCACAGTAAGGGAAAGTGTGTCAGCCAACTTCAGGATGGGTGGGATCGACAGAAGTAACTTGGTTGTCCCACAAGTTTTGATGATGACCTTGTACGGGTAAATAAATAGGCTAGACTCGGACAGGACATAAGAGTCAACATAGTCGTTTGACAGAGAGGAAACAATAGTGCACTCAGCTGGCTTTAGAAACTCGTCTATCTGGGATTTGGACAGAGCTCGAAGTCCTTTTCCTTCAGGATCAGAAAAAATGCCAGGCTCAAAAAATGATATCTCTAGCCTCTTCTCAAAACCCTCAAAACCAATAGCAGATACACCCAAGGCCATTTTGACGGAAAGCAACAAGTAGACACAATGAGAGGCGGGAAGAAAGAGGTTGATCGAAGATGAAGAAAAGGAGTTTTTTTAGGCTAGTTATTGAATTGAAGGGAGAAAAGGGAAAAAAAAGATAAAAAGAAAAAGACCACGTTAAGTGGTCAAGCTATATCAGAGAAGGGAATATCAGGATGGTTTGCGAGCGCACTGCACATGTTTAAAAAAAAAAGATGGAAATCAAGTTAGGAATGTTGTTTAGTTGTGCAAATTTGTACCCTACATACACTTGAGTAAGAAGATAATGATGCACATAGAAATATACAACAAAACTGAAACTCACGTTGGAGTAAGCAGCTGATCTGAATTTCTTGATTCCACCGCTTGGTCGCACGTCTTCAATGCTGTAGCCGAGAGGAGCTTCGTAGAATAATGATGATTTACTACTAGACTTCTTTTTCCCACCTTTAGACTCCATTAGATCATTCGCCTGATCAAAGCCAAAATTAAAAACGTATGACCAGCAGTACTCGAGTGTCATTAAGTTCAAAAAATGTTCAGTATAAGAACACAATCACAAGCAAATTAAGAATAAGAACATAGCATGATCAAAGCCAATATAAAAATTATGACAGCAGAAAAAGAAAGTTAAAATTAAAAATTAACCTAACAAGATGGGGACAAATCCTAAAATACCAAGAAGAATGAAGCTAGAATAAAAAGGGGTAAATGACACTTGCATATTTGTACAAGATATATAGTTTAGAGGTTCAGACAGTGAAAGGTGATTTCTGCTAAAAAATAATGTTTGATATTATAAAATGTTAGAAAACAAAATATGATGTATAGCAGGGAGGGAAGCTACATCCAGAGTACAATCAACTTAAATTCATATGGAACTAAAAATAAAAGTATGACCAGAAATTAACTCAGGCATAAGAAATAAACTAAAGCACCCATAAAGTATTATGAGAATCGAATAAATAAATGACTTCAGCGGAAATTGTTAAAACAGAACTTTATCATGGTCCAATCAAGATATGCTGGTCAAAAGAAAGAGAAGAAAGAATTCACCTTTCAAACAATTAGAATGGCCCAGTTCAAATAAATGTGAGATTGTATTGTTGTATGAATCTTAAATAAAAAATAAAAAAACTTAGGGAAAACAGAGTCTAAGACACTTCATAATTTCTTATTTGTGAGAGGGGCAAGCACCCATTATTTAGACCCCATTATGAAAATTATAACAGGTTAGATTTTTTTGTTATTTCACTACTTTGATGAGTTCCCTATACACAATCAAATTACATGAAAATTGGCTATTAGAATTTTCATAATGTGCCTGCCTCTTTCATAAATAAAAAAATCTAAGAGAATTCTTAGAATCTGTTTTCCCAAAAACTTATTACTTCTTTGATTAAGTATGCTGAAAATATTATATCCATTCTAACCCCACATAAGCATTAAGGAAAAAGATTAATGATGCATAAAACTCATTCAAATCGATTAAAAATCCTTGATATGTTTTGGGCACCCTAAATCTTAGAGGCTCAAACAGGGGCTGGGAAAGTGGGACAATAACACAACAAAAAAATTATTTAAGAGGAAAAAAAATTTCAATATAATTGAACAATCAGTAAATCACAAGTTAAATACCAACAACAATTGCACGGATAAGATCTGAAACAGGAAGGTATTTTCTCTCTCTCCCCCGGAAGAGTCAAGAGAAATATATGATATGATTTGCAGTAAACGGAAAACATAATAGATGGAAAAAAGTACTTTTATGTCACAAATCCCTCTAAAATGTTGTGTTCCAACGTCACCTGTTTGAAGGATAACAATTGCAGGTCATATTAAATCGAAAACTTAATCCTAATGCAGAGAGCCCCAAATTGAATTGATCTAGAACAAACCACAAATCTAACTCAAATCAAATAAATAATTAAGAACTTCCAAGGGGAAATTCAACTATTGTTTCATCAAAATGAAATAGATCAAATAACAATATAAATCCCGGAAAAAAAAACAGAAAACCCACAAAAACTCATATAGCTGTCTCCCAAAAAGAGAATCTCACATCTCAGCGCACGCAGAATGTAAAAATAAAAAAAAATAAAAAAAATTCGAATCAGCCAGCCCAAGAAAATAAAACATACCAAAAACCCTGACGAACGATATTGAAAGATTAAGAATAAAATAAAATTCCCAACCGGACAAATCAATCCAACGAAATAGACAGAGTTATCAACACCATAGTCATTAAAGAAACCTTTGAACCAGCAAATTCCTGATGGCGAATCTCGATCTCGTTTGAAAGCCTGTGAAATCAAAGAACGAGGATCAGAAATAGATGAGTGAGCCGATCAAATTAAAATGACGCACTAGATTTCAAAGAGAATGAAACCTTCGAGATATGGAAATCAGAAGAGGAAATTGGAAACCCCTAGAATTGGCGGCGAAGAATGGGTTGAGAATTTCACGGCGTAACCTAATTTTCCAGGAAGCTCTCGTAGTAGAAGGGGTATGGGGGTATTTATACGGGAATACGCGTGCTCCGCGAATTTATTTGTTTTAATTAAATTAAATTGGGTTGAGTTGGTCTTGAATTTAAAATGTCTATTTTTATAACATTATAATTTACCAGAAATTCCCGTGAGTCCCTATCCAGAAAAGTCGTAATAAATTGCCTAAGAACAGATGCATATTATCTGTTTACATAATTTATTTAAATCAATTTAATTCGTAAATTAAAGGGTGAATTAGTTCAATTCTCCCCACAATCAAACGCTTTTTATTGAATTTGAAATAATCAAAAAGATATTATATATTATACATTTAATTAGATTAATGATTATTTTATAATTTCCTAACCGATATTGAAGAATTGACTCGGAACAGTGCATTAAAAATTGAACAGCTGGCGAGATAGCGAAGTATGAAACCCTAATTTAAAGCACATCTATGCTTTCTTTTTCCCTCGGTCCCATCCGTCTTCCCCAAAACGACAATTTATCGTCATGCTTTTTCGCTCCTTTTTTTTTTTTTCATATATAAATGAGGGAAGACAGCATGTAATTTGGGTTATTTTTTTATGAGATTTTATATGATTTAAATTTTATTTATTATATTTTTTTATACTTTAATTTTTTTTTTAATAGAATCATTTTATTTATTTGCCATCCAATTTTGTAAAGTAGGTGAACACATGGCAAGTTATTAGATTTTCACACCATTATTTCAAATATAAATTATTAGAAATAACATTAAAATTTTGAAAAATACTTAAAAAAATAGAATAAAAGAAAATATAAATAACAAGATAAGAAGGCAAGACTTCTTTCTTCGGAGGTGCACATAAATATAATAATAGAATTAAAGTTTATTTTGAAAAAAAATTTTACTAAACTCTCAATGTTGTCCTTCTAAATTTTCAATTGAGGCCTAGATGTTAAAATTCATGGCGATTGATAATATAGGTAAAAGTTTATCCATGACGATTGAAAATATAGGTAAAAAGTTTTATTATTTTATTATTTAGATTTTCTTTCTTTTCTTTTCCATTTGTAAAGTATTTTTAAAAAAAATTATATTATTTTTAATAATTTATATTTGAAGTAATTTATAGTATACTATGTGTCCACCTACTTAACGGAATTGGATGACAAATGTACGGTAGGGGTTTATTGTAAACAAAATGAAAGTATAAGGGCTATAATAAATAAAATTTAAACCACAGGAGGGGTCCTTTAAAAAATAACCCAAACCATGGGAATCTTTTAGAAATTTTCCTTTTAAATAATGAGGAAAGAAAAGCTGCACCTAAATTCGTATACTAAAAATTAATATTTTTAGCTTAAAATTACTTTTTTTAACCATTAAAATTAATTTTTCAGCCATTTAATTGAATCTCTAATTATTAAAAAAGAGAATTGAGGGGACATTTTAAAATGAAAGTTGGTTCCAAAGTTTTTTTTTTCATTTTAAAAAATATTCTTTAAAGCATGTTTGAGGGAAAAAAAATACTCATTCAATTCATAAAAATGACAAAATAACTTGAATAAACCTTTATATTTTTTATACTACTCCTAGTATATATTAAGCCAAAAATATTCATTTTTGGCGCATGAATTGCTGTGGGTAGCCTTAGCTCAAGTGCAGATTCTCTATCCTCATAAATAATTGTTTTGAACAACTGAGTATGAACCCACATAATGTTCACTTTCAAAATGATATCATTTTACGAAAAATTTTATTGCATACTTATAATTTTTTAAAAAATAATATCATTTTACCGACAAACGCATGCAAAATACATGTATCCACATACGTATTCCCCTTTCTCTAATTGTTATCATGTTTTTTTTATAGGAATTTTTGGTCTCAAAAGGTGGAACTCCCATCCTGACCCCACACCTTGCCCCGTCATTTTCTTGTGGGAATCTTCATCAATCTTATTAAAATATCCTTCTAAATAATGACGTCACCCACCCTATTCCGAGAGGAGGTATACCCGACCCTTGGCATCGACCCTCACACCGAGATCCGACCTGTTAGGAAAATATCTTTTAATGATTAAAATTTCAAGTACGTTACTACTTTTAAACTCGAATTGCTTTAATGGGTATTTGCTTTTATTTTTATTTTTAAATCTCTTTATGATTTTGATTTCTTGTCTGTATTCATTGTATAAGGTTGAACATTTGAATGTTTTTAGATCATCGGGTATATCCCACCTCTGTTCATAACTGCAAAGGAGGATCCTGATTCCGGAGAATAATAGTACTACTTTAAAAGTTACAACTATAAAGAGCCTAAAGCGAGTGTCGTACCTTAATTTCTCAAACCAGATTTATTTTTTTAATCTGTTATTTCTATTGATTCATCTATTTGTTCTATTATTGTGATTCTGTTTGTCCATATATATTGAGATGTACGTTTGCTATAGAATTTGTTTCTATTAACTTAATATAAGTATTTAGATAATATGCCCAATCCTTTTATATTTATAAGTTCTTTGAATCAGATTCAACTTAACCTCAATTCATACTGAGAATCAGCTCAATCCTTTTATATTTATAAGTTCTTCGAATCAGATTCAAGTTAACTTCAATTCATATATATATTTATTGGTTGCGTGTGCGTGCAAATTAATCTCATTTCAAAGAAAACCATTTTTATAATTAAATATGATTTATTCGTATTTTGAATAAATAGTTACATTGAATTTGGGTTATAAACTTTAAGGTTATTATTTGTGCACTAAATAGGTTAATTTGTCACATCGCATCCATATCAACGGTGACCACCCTTTAAGAGTCGGTAAAGTGCTTAAATGAAATGAAAATACTAATGGCGTTCAAAACACCTACCAATTTTTAAATCTAAATTATCTGAATTTAAGAAGTCATGAATTTATAAAATTAAATAACTTTAATCATTTATTATAAAGAATATAACTAATGAGAGGATCCATTATATCAAATTTGAAATAATACAAAAGCTATTATGTATTTTATGTTTAATTAAATTAATTATTTCTTTTAAAAGTTCCTAACTGGGATGGAAGAATTCATACGGAACGGTGTCTTGAACGGAACAGCCGGCGTGATAGCAAAGGATGAAAACATAATCCCTTTATTTGTCCTTCGGTGCCATCCGGCTTTCATGACACGATCGTTATATTAAAAAAATCACGTGATAAAATATATGTGATTGTATTTTGATTAGATAATAATACAGAATTACAAATATTTTATTACATGATTGCTTTTGGTATAAAGAATTACTATTTATTGTAGAATTACTATTTATTGTTACTTTCGGTGTAAAAGATTATTTTATCACATGTAGAATTACTATTTATTGTTATGCTTTTTTCCCCTATTTTTTTGGGATAATTGTTCCAAAAAAGTAAATATGCACACGTGTCCATATAATTTATATGTTTCCTTCCAAATTTACTGTATATTTATAATTTAAAGCAAAATAATATTATTTTAAGACCGAACTTAGTACATATTCCCCTTTCTCTTATTGGTCTCTTGCTTTTCTCATAAGAATCTTCATTAATCTTCTAGTCGACTAAAACATCCTTCTAAATAATGGTCTCACCCACCCTATTCTGAGAGGTGGACCCAACCCTTGGTTCCGACCCTCAAGTCTGAATTCCACCTCCATATGAACGGAGACCTAATCTTTGTGTTAGGGCCAGTAAAGTGCTTTGGGTATATTCTGTTCATTCTCAAATGAGAATAATAATGGCATCCTAATGAGAGTTCGGTGACACCCGTATATTTTTTAATTCAAATTCTTTGATTTTAAATGATCACGAATTTATAAAATTAAATAATTCTTTTTAATATTCTTTGGGTGAGGGACTGGCCATTGTGAAACCAATGAATATTTTTGATTAGTTCATCGGTTATTTTATCATTTTTACAATCTATGCGGTCAACAATTGCAGATTTCAAACGGGTCTTGAGGCACTCGCAAACGCATGTTAGCCTTGCAATTTCATTTAACATAAATAATCGAGAAAAAGGGAGGTGCATCTTATACAGATTATATTATTAAGTATACCTTAAAATTACATAATCTTAGATCCTTTTTAAAGATTCAATTATATTGATGAAAAGAGTGTGAAAAGATAACTGGGTCAATCAATTCGTGTGAAGTTTGACCACGCGAAATCTCTTATTTAAATACAAAAAAATAACCAAATTTGAGTCGTTTATGAATAACTAAATTTTCGAATACTACTGCACTAAATTACGCGAAAAATTTCTCAAGAATGCACATCCTTAGTTTTTCATGTATTTTTATTAATACGGTTGAATCTTTAAGAAAAAATTAAAATTATGTAATTTTAATGTAAACCTCGTGTCCATGAACCACTGAATAGTTCCCCAATATTTCAATCATGTTTTAGGGCATGGGTTCCGATTATAAGAAATGTTATTGTATTAAAAAATAATATGAAATTTGAGCTTTGAAGATATTGAATTCTCGAGTTATGGGATGATGGAGTGGGCGGCTCACTTGGAAAGTGGAGGGGCAGTTCAGACATTTAGCAGTGCATGGAGATTTCCCGATGATGCATGGTAAAAGCAAACAGAGACGTACGCGTGTGGGGAAGCTTCTCGTCACTCGATTTATGGGGCCGCCGGGGGCCGGGCCGGAACAGATTAAGGCCCACTAGCCAGTTGTCTTCATTCTCCTCATGAGCTGTCTTCCTTTGATCCGCTCAACGGCTCGTGAGTCTCTCCGACACCAAGCCAAAGCCCCCAATTATTCTGTCATGAAAAATCTCATAATTGCTCAATCACGTGCGCGTTTCAATCCTCCCCCTCCCTCCCTCTCTCTATCTTTTTCCCCTTATTTTAGAGGCTATGGATCACTCAAATTTTAAAAAATTATGATTTTATAAAATTAGATAATTTTAATTAATTAGATAATTTTCATAATAAACGAATCTAATTTTATAATTTCTAAAATTAGGTGATCTTAATCTAAGGAAAAGTGTCTCTAGTGCGTGCTAAGATAATTTATCTCGTGTCAATTCTATAAATTTCAATGACTTGTGGGTTTTGCGTTCTTACGTTTGTTTCTTCCTGGCTGTATGAGTAAAGAATAATAAAAAATCCGACATAATATAGGGAAAAAAAATTCTCAAACTGGACGTAGAGATCAGTTGTTTCTTAAAATAAGTTGTCATCGTGCAATTGGTAATCACATGGCTAACGTTTAACTTCACTCCCAGCAACCCTCACAAATTGCATGTTCGGAAATCAAGCTGTTGATCTTGAAATTCTCATCCAAAGCAGGAAAATATTTAGGAATAAAAATAATCCTCAAATTTTATATACTTAGGATGAATAAGATTTACATTTCCAAATCACTTAAAATTGATAGGCGTGCATCTTTTTGTATGTTATTTACATCTATACTATTCAAAATTTTTAAAAATGTATTGAAAAAAATGGTGCAAACTGCACCATAGACTCGAAAAGAAAACGGGGAGGGGATTCAGATCTTGCTCACTCTCCCCCATCAACCCAAAGGGAATAAAACAATGTTAATGCCATTGCTGATTACATGAGCATTATTTTTTTTATTGGTAATTACCAATTTTATGATTAAAAATAAGCACAAATCTAGTCAAGCAATTGGTAAATACTTGACTATTTAAAAAATTTATTTCGGAGAAAAATTGATCCATAAACATAGTCCAAAAATTTTATTTTTTCTCTATATTATTTTGACCTTTTTTTTTTTTTTTTCACTAGAATCTGTTTGGAGAGGGTTGTATAATAAATGCGTCACGCGTGATAATAAAAAAAAATGGTCACACATTTCATAAATGCTTGACTCGTGGTCAACGAGAGTTGGTCACGCACTCATGGCACGCGTGACTGGAAAAAAACCTGTTCGCGGAGTAGGGGGAAAAATAAAGTACACCTACTTGGGGAAAGAAAATTTTTCCTACACTGTTACGGGAAATATTTTGTGATTTTTCTTGTATTTTATTTTATAAGAATTAGTCAGTATCGTACTTGTTCAACGACTTTTAAATTAAATAATAATTCAAATGATTCTAATATTATTGGTGGCGCAAAATACTCATAAAGGAAATCATTATCTGCAGGTGGTGATGCAGACTTGGTTTGAGGAACATAAGACTTGGTATCAAAGAAGATGACATCAGCTGAGATAAAGTAATGACGAAACTCGAGAAAATAGCAGGGATATGCATGTAGCCAGGGCTAGTACAACTTTAATCCTTTCATATAATAAGAGTTTATATGCGTGCGATCAAGGCTAGTTATAATTTTAACCCATTCACATAATAAGCATCTATCGTTGTTAATTTCATGAATATTATTTTCATGAAAATTAGTTACTCGCCCTACTTTTTTTCAAGTTTTTCGATTCGTGCGAATAGACTTTTCAAAATAAGCTTAAAATAATGCATGCTCGGTCATGTATATATATATATATATACCAGCATGAGACCATGCTCTAATATTGGAGCTAGGGAGGGGGTGCTTGTGTCAACTTGAGTTACACAGCTTCATGCCCTGCTTTTCGCGTGTTTCATTGAAGTCACGTGAGGCGTGCAAAATGCCACTGCATGATTGCTCTCTTTTTAACCCCCTTTTGCCCTTTTCTCCTTCTCTCCTACTCAAAAGTTACAATTCCCAATTGGATTTGTCATTTTTTAAATTTCCCTGTCTGCCTTAATTGATTGCTTCTCATAAAGAACCAGCAAATACGATAATAGCCACCGGACCCTCGTTTCCAGCGGTCCCGTGGTGCATTTCGTGGTGCAGTTTCACCCTTCTTTTTTTATTTATAAGTGATACTATATATATATATATATATATATATATAGTTTCATAAGGTAACATAATATGTGTGATCTTTTTTAAGTAATATTTTATTTAAATAACAATACAGAACCACATATTCTGTTACTTGACCACTTTTGGTTTAAAGGTTGTGTGAATGATGTATATTTAGTATTATTATTTTTTGTTGTCCAATTAATACTTAGCACATCCTTAATTTTCATGCTCTGTTATTAGATATTGTTGGGAATTGAGAAGCACATTAGGGAACTCTTTTTCTTACCGATGGCTTGGGCTCCTAAATTTTTTGGGCTCCTAAATTTTTGTACTCTGTTATTAGATGTTGGTTGTTGAAGGGAACTTTTTTCTTAGTAGCGGCTATTGGGAATTGAGAAGTACATTAGGGAACTCTTTTCTTAGTGGTGGCTATTGGGAATTGAGAAGCACACTAGGGAACTCTTTTCTTAGTGATGGCTTGGGCTATGTGGGGATGGAAACTGTTTTATTTTTTGGGGAAAAAGTTAGCACCATCATCGTCTTGTTAGATGAACGCAATCTTTTCTTGTAGATTTTGGGGCTTTAGATCTGGGGTGCTGGGAGTTAAGTGTGATTAATTGGGAACTGCCTTCAAGGGAGGCTCTCAAGTTTAATGTGGATGCTTTTTTTTTTTTGTCTAAATAGGGTTAAAAATGGGGTGAGTGCAGCCTATAGGGACCATTTTGGCAACATTTTGTTGGTTGCAGTACAACTTGAGGAGAACATGAACTCTGTTAATTTTTTGAAAGTGAAAGCTATCCTCTTTGGCCTTCGGTTGGTTAAGGATTTTGGATGTCGGTCCTTAATTGTTGAAATTGATTATTTGGCAGCCTTAACAGAAATTTGGAGTTCCTAGTGCAAGTTGTCCCCCTTCAGCCACGTGATTTCTGATGTTCAGTATCTGGCTTCCTTTTTTTCATATTATGTCTTTGCCCATGTCAACAGGAAAGCTAATATGTTGGCTGATTTTTTTTGGGCAAAGCACGCAGTTATAGTTCGTCATGGTCGTGTTTAGATGGATTCATTTTTACCTTACATATCTTTGTATGCTTCTTTGGCCATCATATAGGTTTGAGGTAGTCACTTTCCTTATCACAATGTACAAGTATATATAGGCGTGTCGATTTTATAAGATTTAGAAATGAAAAACACATTCATCCCAATTATTAAAAATTTTAAGTTTGAAAGCGATATAAAGATTTTAATGTTTAAAATAAATATATTCTACGGTCCACGTGTCATAAAAATTAATAATTTTTTAATATTTTTACATGTTATTTCCTTTGTGCTTAGAAATATATCAAAATAGAAAATAATAAAACTACACCATGAAACTGCACCGTAAGATTGCGAGGAATCAGGTTCCGATTATAACGTTGGACAGAATGGCGGTGGATGAGAGGACCATTGTCGGCCCAATACTTTTTTATTTTTTCCCGTGAATTCCCTTGGTGACGGAGGATCATTTGGCTCTTACACTTTATTCATTCCGGTTAAGGAGCGAAAAGATTGAATAATACTATGAAAATAAAAAATTTTATAATAAAATTATAAGAAATTTATGTAAGCATTTATTTTTTATCAGTTATTAAAATATCTCCCATAAAATTTAGATTATATAAATTTTTTATAATTTTATTATAAAAATTATTCGAAAAGATTACCCTATGGGAGCATTGAAGGGTAACGTGGCCACTTGCGCATCTTTGTAGATGCCTTGACGGAATTATTGTTTTAAAAGCACGTGTCGGACGGACGGAGTTATTGTTTAAAACCACGTGTCGGACGGAAGGAACTAGGGTACATGCAGATAAAGAAACGTGGAAAGATTAAAATATTTGTTTTGTGGTATATTAAATAATTTATTTATTTATTGCACCATTCTAAAATAATTTTTTATATCTATTTTTTGATTTTCATAATTTGAGCTTTTTAATGATTTTTTGCTATCAATTTTAATATAATTGGATTACACGAATTTAATAGATTATATTGATAAATATAGAAAGTCTGATGAAAATTTAAAATTACACGGGTCTGTTCAATAATCATTCACTTAGAGATTTCTACAACTCCATTTGAATTAGCTTATATATGATTTTTTTTTCTATTTAAAGAAATATTAAAGCTATTTTTAGAAACTATTTTCACTTAATTTTTTAATAAAATCTATTTTTACTCAAAAGTTTAAAGCCTTTTTCTCATGTGATTGAATTACAATTTAAAAAAAAAATCGTTTTTGAAAACCAAGAATAACTTTTTCTTTATTCTATCATCTTCTTTTTAACTTTTTTAGAGATTATAAACGTTTATTAAGCCCCCATTCCGTAAAACGAGGAACTCAATCTCTCTCTCTCTCTTCCCACTCCCCCCCCCCCCCCCCCCCCCGGCCCTCGCCGACCTCTCGCGTCATCTCTCCAATCTCATTTTCTCTTTTTCGCTCGCGGCCTGTCCTCGGCAACTCCCGCTCCCTGCACAAATCTCCGGTCGCACCTTCGCCCGTCGCAAAATCTGAAGGTAACCTTTCTTTCTCAAACTTGAAATTTTAGTATATTTTGGGGGTTAAGTTACATAATTTTTGGCTGTCAAGTTGCTGAAATCCTAGGTTAAGTTGTGGAGATTTTAGGGTTTGATTTGCTGAAAGTCTGGGGGTTAAGGAACTGGAATTTTAGGGTTTCGTTACTGAAGTCTTGCCACTATAAATTTGATCTTAAGTCAATTTCTTTGCTTTTGTTATGTCCCAGTGCGTTCTAAACCCAGACTGCTGTGGCACAGAATGGGATACATTGGGGCTCATGGTGTTGCTGCGCTGCACAAGTACAAATATAGTGGTGTTGATAACTCTTATCTTGCCAAATATGTGCTACAGCCATTTTGGAGGCGATGCGTCAATTTTTTCCCCCTGTGGATGCCGTAAGTGTAACATCATTTTTCACTATATATCCTTCATTAGTTTGAAGATTGTCGTATCATGTCCATAATTAGTCAGGGTTGCCTAGCCATATATTTGCTCGAATGTGGAGAAGTTACGGGAAAACGGGAACACATAATGTTGTCACTTTGTTAGCCTTTTTTTGGGTTCCGCTCTAGCACTATTTAGGCACTTAGACGAATCGGTTAGCTGTGCGAAAACAGATAAGAAGATTAAGGCCCAGTTTGGTTACGCCACAAGGAAATCACTTTTGTGCAAAAATTTGCTTTCTGGAGAAGTTATTTGACATAGCTTTCTCAAAAAGCAGTGAAAGCGTTTTCCTTGCAGCATTTTTTTCTTTTGGCCTAAAACTGCTTTTTGAATTTGTGTTAAATGCCTAACCCTTTTTTTTTCTTTTTCTTTTTCTGTGTGATATCCAATTGGGCCCTAAGATAGAGCTGAAAACAATCATCAGTAAGCATCAATTATACTGTGGGAGTTTTAATCGTTTTTCTTAATTATGGGTTAGATTTTCCTTTATTTTCTGTTGGGTATTTGAGAAACGTGACCATACACAAGAAGCTCTTACTGATGGTCTATTTTACTCATAGTTGTAGTCAACAAGGCAACCCTAGGGCACCTTGACATTTAGTGTCGCCTAGGTGACCCCAAAGCGATGCTTAGGGTTGCCTTGGTGCTTTAACAATTTCGTTGTATATTATTCCTCTTACACCATATTCTCATTGTGAACGTGAGACTTCGCATAACTGGCAAGGTTGCTCTTTTATTCACGGGTTGAACTCGTGGAAACAACTTTTTTGCAAAATAAGCGAGTTGAAGGGTGTATAATATAAATGAGCCTCCGCAAACTTTGCAAAACGAGGAGTCTTCTGCACTAGGGTTCTTTACTATATTTCTTCCGCTGTTGAATCACTATTTAGTCTTTCACTACCTTTCCTTGAAGCACACCATAATAAACTCTCATAATCACAAAATCTGTCCATAATAGTTAGAATCTCTTTAAAATATTGAAATCACGATTGAGGCAATCTTTGTGTAATGGCCACAGCGTAACGAAAAGTGGGTGTCATTGGGGTTACATAACGCGATGTGGGCGTGACAGATGTGAATTTTTAGGCGTGGCGCACAACTATTGCTTTTTGACATTTTAAATTTATAAATTATATATATATATATATATATGATTTTTAGGCTACTTTTGAGCCATCTTATTTATTTAGTAAATATTATTATATAGGACAATTAGATTTTATATTTATTTATATGCATTGTTGAAAGTGAAACCTATATATATAAATCTTCATTTCGACCATCATAACATTAAATAATTTCTTAAATATTATCACGTGGCTGAGATTTGGTTGGCTTCTTGTCATGCAGCATTTTCCTATAATGGGTATAAACAATGCACATATAACCCATAAATTAAATTATGGAAATTGACCAATAGAAGAATTTTAAAAATAAATTAATGGGGTGCATATTATTTATTATGTGGATCTCTTTATTTTATAGATATTGGAGCCAATTCTTATCACTTTGCCTGCTATTTTGGCCTATTAGACTTTGAAACGCATGTACATTTAATGGCGGTTTGATATTCAATTAGATTCATATAATGTTGTGGCTTATTATTATTATTTTTAAAAAAAAGGTGTAATGGCTGTTATGGTCGTGAATTTTAAAATCTGCGAAATCGGGCCGTTATGGTATCATGGGCGGCCGATACCATTACGACCCTTTTTTAAAACCATGCTATTAACATTATTGCTCATAGTGGTGCCAGAATTGTCCTGTCTGCCCTTCATCAGCCATATCAAAATGAACTTGGATATTTGGGTTATTTGTTGTTCAAACATCCATTTGAAGTGGTCTTTAAAAATTTATGGCATATGGATTAAAGGTTGAGCATTTATTATGCTTTTTTCACAAAGCAAGTATCTATATGTCCATGTCGCATCTCCTTGATTTTTTCATTTATTTGGATTTTTATATGTTGGGGTATTCCAATCTTATATATTTTGATTGCATCTTTATGTTATTTTTTAAGTCTTACAGTCACTTTAATGATGCTAACAGTTTCATGTCTTTTGATATTGCGTCGTGGATACTTCTGCAGACCAAACATGGTAATATTTCATTTATGGCTATTTTATGTTTTTGCATTGACTAGTTGCATTTGATTTTACAACAATAATTTGTTGTTTGTTTGCTAATGAGTTCTTCTATTTTTTCCAGATCACACTTTTGGGTTTTATGTTCTTAGTGACATCTGCTCTTCTTGGATATGTGAGTAGGCAGTGTCTCTATCATTGTATGCCCTTTCATGTTTTTATTGACATTCCCTCAACTACAATTGCTGATATGTATGTGTGTGTGTGTGTATATATATATATATATAAAGGAGAAAAGCAGGGATAGACTAGAGTGACAATGCAAGCTACTGCCTGTGGTCTCACTATAAGTGCAGATTGCTTAAGCTACAACTCACATTTCCGAAAGAAGGGTTAAAATGTTTGGCAGTTCCTCATTGCCTAACCATCCATTCCCTATTCTGCACCATCTCCTCGTCCCGCTTGAACAATCATTGACACCATACAGGATGCTGTATGCAGTCTTTCTCTGGAATAGTTCCATTTTAGTGCCGATCACTTAAACCACAATCCCAATCTCTCCTAAATTGTTCAACAATTCCACATCCTTTACTCATCCTTTATGTATCTCCGTCCCCCAACTCTCCCATCTTCTCTCCCTGCCTGATCAATAGATGAAGTCGAACTATTGGGGATATTGGCATGCTAATTCTTACTCAAAACCCGTAGGATTCCTTTCATTTCTCTACAAAATCCATTTCCAGCAATTGTCTGCATCAAATCCACGAATGATTGCTGTGACTGCCTGAAGGAACTTCATTGCATCTAATTTCCATGTAACAAGACGTCACTCTTCTTTCTGCCTCTGCACGGATGGGTTTCTTTCGGCAGGTCCCCTCCTACTGGCTGGCTGGTGGATCCGTTCGTTGTTGACATGGTGGGGCAGGATCCCTCTTGCTGATTTGGTAGGTGGGCCTCGCTGCTAAATGGCCTGTTTGGTTCACAGGAATGAAACTAGGCTAGAATTGAATGAAGGGTGGATCACGGGGGGGTTGCAGAGGATGGGATACTGTGGAACATGTTTGGACAAGGTACCCTGATGTCCCTTTGTTGCCTTGTAATGCCTAGGTGACAAGGCGATCTTGCCAAGGCGTCCAGGCACTCTAGGAAGGCCTAGGGTCGCCTTGAAGCCTTGACAACTATGGAGTTGTGTGTGTGTGTGTGTGTGTGTTTTGGGGAAACTGATAGTTTTGGTTTAAGTAGACATTTGAACACAACATGATTTGAGACTGAGGTTGGAAGCAGTATCCTTTATTCCCATCTCTTTCATAATAATATTTAAATTGAATTATCTGTGATGATCAATGAATTATACAGGTGGTGAGTATCTTGATAATTAATTCTCGTGTAGTTGTTAGAAGTGTGCCTCTGGCATGGCTATACGGGAGGCACGCTGAGGGCTGTTAGCTTCACAGCCTCAACACGCTTGAGGCACATTACTCCTTAAGAGGCACACATCTCCAGTCCCTAATATAATGCTCGCAGGATCACCCTTAAGGGATTTTGGATCAACTAGGCAGCTTAGTCCTCTGATAGGGTCGATTAGGTGGGGGTGGGGGGGGGGGGTCCTTCTCACTGTCTATTCTCACTAGCAATTTTAAAACATGCATTGATCTACTCATTTATTATCTTCTATTTGAATTTAGGCTGTTGGTATTCCCCAAGGATAAGTTTTGGTTTTCCACTAAGGAACTACAGAACTCTATTACAATTAAAGTAAAAAACCTTTTAATGATTGTGATGGTGAGGACTTCTAGTGTTTAGGATTAGAAATTGTGTTTGCTTAGTATATTGTGCTCTTGACCTTGGCCATGTCTCGCTTTTAGAGGGTTGACCGAATTCTCTTTCAACTTTTATTGGACTGACGTCTTTTGGTAGGTTTAGCTTTTTATTCTTATTTTAATTTTCTGGATGCATGTAGGGTTATGCATTCGACATATAGTCAGTGTTGTGACTTGCACTACTTCAATTTCCCTTGGCTATATGAAATTTGATTGCATAATTGTTGTTGTCGTGTGCAATTGATGAATTATGAGTTTCTTTGAGGATTTTAGGTGATGTTGAAGCTTGGTTATTTATCTGAAGCTCATTACTTGGTTGTGTTTTTAACATTATTTGTTGATTTTACCAAGTCTTTACATTTCAGATATATTCACCTCACTTGGATACAGCTCCACCAAGATGGGTTCATTTTGCTCATGGGCTGCTTCTCTTCTTGTATCAGGTTTTTGCTTAAGCATTGAAGCAGTTCACTTGCTTCCTTGCAAATATGCTAATTATGTCGCTCGCTTACGTAGGTGGTGCATACTCTTCATTCTAACCCTGCTTTACTTTTTCTCCTAATGGAATGCCAGACCTTTGATGCAGTTGATGGAAAGCAAGCGAGGCGAACTAATTCTTCAAGTCCTTTAGGGGAACTTTTTGATCATGGTGATTTTCCTCCTTTGTTTGCCCCTTTCTTATCATTTAAAGTTGCATGTGGATGATGTTTGTTTGTTGGCATTTATATATATTGCAGGGTGTGATGCACTTGCTTGTGCGGTACGTGCTCTCATTTTGTTGTTTTTAGCCTTGCAAACATTTTTGTTCGAAAGTTACTAATGATTTTTATTCAGTTTGAGAGTATGGCTTTTGGGAGTACTGCTATGTGTGGAAGAAGTTCATTTTGGTTGTGGGTGATCTCAGCTGTTCCTTTTTATGGCGCGACATGGGAACAGTAAGTAGTCATGTTAGTGGTTTTTCTTTCTTCTGTAACTCTTATAATACTGGCATATACTCAAAACATTGAAGGAAAATTCTCCCAGATATTTTATCTCTGAATTTTTTTGAGATCGAACAAGCATATTGTGCTTGCTGATCCTTCTTATTAAGGTCTATTATGCTTCAATTTTTTAACTGAAATACTATTTTGTTTTTTCCTTTTCAATTGGAGCCTGTTTGAGAAATGAGGCTAAGATGGATGTTTTCACTCTAACACCTTAAATTTGCTTTCATAAACACTTGCATGATACACGCCTATTAATAATCATCAAAATGCTGGCAAGCTATGCGGTTAATCTGTAAGAAATTGTTCTTTGCTACTATATGTGTTCTTAAATGTCTGTTTTAATACAAGTAAACATTCTATTTTCACTTGAAACCCGTTCCTAGATTTGCTAGCAAACTGATTAAAGAAGGACTGCTTGATGAAGAAAATTCAGGAAAATTTGTCTAGGGTGAACCTGATTTGGCTTCACAGTTCCGCCGTACTGTAAGGCAACAGGCAATAGTATGGTGGGGGTGTGATCTGTATCAATGCATCCTTATTTGTTGCACTTTTAGTGAATTTTTTTTTTCTCTATGATTGTGCTCACACCACACATCCATCCAAAACCCTATTACCATCCCTCTCCCAAAATTCAGTCACCATTCAATAAAGGAGCTCAAAAAAAATAAACTTGTTGGTGGCATTAAATAAATGAAATTGAGTTTTTTAGCATTCCTAAAAGATGATTGATTCGTTAATAGATGATCCAACTAGAGCCTCACAAGATTTCCAAATACCCAGCTCTCAAGCGTAACGCTCCTTGTCTTTGCTGGTATATAATAGAACAGTATAACTTTGATCTTGTTCGTAAAAAATTATGCCATGGCCTTTTATATAGTTTTTTATGGGCTCGTGTATCTCATAAGTTTCATGATTGTCATTGTGAACTTAACCCGGTTTCTAGCATGATGTCCATTTTCCCCCACTTTAGGAGGTTCCTTTTCCTGCATTAAGGTGGTTTAAAGGTGGAAGCTTGTTCCCTCTAATGAAAAATATTCAGTGTGAAGGAAGCCCAAATAATCGCCTTCTATGTCTATGCTTGTAGTCTTTGGTTTACTCTTTGAATTCATAATATTTGCCTGGCGCGCTACTATGAAATACGGTGTTTTACGTCTTGTATGTACACCTCATGTGATGGTGTACAAAATGACATGTCTTCTTATTTGCAGACATTGGATCATCGGGATGAAAGAACCTGTGTAGTAGCCCATCCATTTATGATAAGGCTCCTTCATGTGTTACTGATTAGCTGCTTTAAGTTATAACTATTTGTGCTGGTTACACTGATATTTTTTTTGGCAATTCCTGTTTGTTTGTAGACATAACTACTTGTTGAACAGTAACATATTACTTGTGCTTTTACAAAACTTTTGCTTGGAAGTTTGATTACACGTAATGTTTTGTGCTATTCTGATATTATGTGAAGAATGCGCGTGTTTAACTATTACTTAAACAGCCAATATGGCATCTTAAGAATCCTTTTTCATCAAAATGTGGGGTTGCTTCTGCTAAAAACACTGCTTGATGGTGGGCTTCGCCAAGAAGCCCTGCTGAAAGTACATGAAATGCTTTTCTGCTTCTCATTGGTAGTCCCTTCAATATCTAATACTTCTTTTAAACACTTTTTTGCTTCTCAATAGAAGTGCCTTGTGATTTTGTATCCTTGCATGAGGCAATGATGAAGTATTGTGTATAATTTGTAATATGGCCTCTTACATATCTGTTTTTTATTTTTATTTTTATTTTTTTTATTGTGACTTCAAACATTTATTTGTTGTGATCTTGTTCTCATTTGTGCCCAACCTCAATATGATCTCTTCATAGGAGCTCTCACTCACCGAATTTGGAAGAATTTTGTGGTGGTTCTTATGATTGAAAATTGTGGTAGCAAATTTATTGATAACTTTATTTTCTTTGATCCAGCTATTTCACCAATACTCTTATACTTCCGGTAGTAAATGGACCAACTGAGGGCCTCATGCTAATATACATGTGCCACTGCTTCACTGGCTTTGTCGGTAGGTTCCTTCTGCACCGTTAAGCATCAACATGTGGTGCATATGCTGTTAAACTATATTTTGAATATAATTTATCTTCACCATTCTCATCAGCGGCTTTGTCATTGTTGCCCAATGGTGAAGATCATGAGTATTGTTTTTATGTGAAGTATATTTATAGTTTAAGAATTATTTTGTCCATGGGCTTTGGTCCAATGGCATCCCCTCTTCTTTTAAGTGCAAGGTTGGGAAAGAGGTTGCAGGTTGAAAAACCTGTTGGATGCATGCAACAGTTTTGCCACACTGGGCTCCTTCCTTGGTTTGACACTGGAAAGCTGATTGTTGCACCCGTCAATTTGAAGTTTTTGCTTTATTTCTTTCCTCCTTCCGCTCTGCCTCTGTGTTATTTCTTTCCTCCTTTCTTCTTGTCTCTGTGTCCTCTCTTCCCTGCATTCCCATCTCTCTCTCTCCTCTCTGAACCCCTTCATTTCTTCCATTAATTTCATTCTTTACTCATGGATTGTTATTCTATTCTAAAGAGTGGTGCTGCCCACTGAAAAAGGAAAACAATGTTTTTTTTTTTTTCTCGTTCCTTCATTTCCATGCTCAGGGCAAAGACACTCAGAGAGAACTGTAGGAAATTGAGGAAAAGGATGAAAATTTGCACTTCTTATTCAGTGCAGCAATCTTCCTCCACTGCTGCCTTTGGTGGTCCAGTAGACACAGCGCGGCTGTTATAGTGAGGTTCATATAAAGATGCATGGGGGTGGAGGTGAGGCACCTTATGTAGGAGGTGAAAAAATAAATATAATTGGTAGGATAGTGAAGGATCAAATATGCTCCCTGCACCCAAATCGCTCCTCAAGGAGGCAAGAGAGGATAAAAGTAACAAAAAGGCCAAGGGGGAGGAGACTGAAGATGTTGCTGGAGTTATCATCACTGGTGTCATCTCTGTTCTTCGCTGGTGGTACAGACTGGGTGAAGGGGTGGGACGGTGAGGGAAATAGAGAAGATAAGAGGGGGAGTAGAAGGGGAGAGGAGAGAGAGAGAGTTAGAACGTCCAAGCTTGAAATTGTGTGAGGCATAGTTCTCAAGTCGTTCAATTCATGATTTGACTCATATGATTTGATATGATTTCACCGTGGAGACGATTTGATGCGGTTCACCATGCAAACGATTCGAATCGGTACATGTAGTTTAGTTGAGAGTTGTACGATTCACCATCTGAGTTATATGATTCGGTTGGAAGAATCTAATGATTCAGTAAACCGCATGTATGCTAACTTTTTGGTGTCTAAACAGCATAAGAAAGTATTGGTTGACTAAAATAATTGTTAAAGAACCTCATAAAAACAAAAATGAAAATTCAGGTTGAACGGAGTCCAAATAAAAATAGAAAACTGGCGGATTTTTCCCTAAATTATATTGGATAGTGATAATGAAGTAGGGCAGTTCTTTGAAGAAAAATAAAATGGGGAAAAAGGATATTGGTGCCTTTATTATAAGGACAAGGAAGGATTTGCTAAGGCATTTATTTACTGAATTTTGTGATTCACGATTTGGTACGATTTGCAAGTCTGAAAAGGAGCTTTACGCTTCACGATTCTCTTCACGGTTGAGGATCAAGGGAAGAACACTATATTTGGGACAAAAACAATTAAAGGCTTGTTGAATTGTACCTAGTGGATCATACCAGGCTCCCTTTTCTCTATTATTATTGTTGTTATTATTATCACTACTATGGTGTGATGCATTTCCTTTCATAGAGCTGAGTTCATTCATTTTTTCCCCTAGGTGCGGAATGGTGGGTTCAACAATTACGAAACTCTGTCCCCTTCCTGAGTTGGGTTCCACTTTTGAGTGGTAAGTGTCATTTTTGTAATGGTAAATGTACTGCTTCATTCTTGGTTTAGTTTTTATAACCTTTGACACCTATATATATTTCCAATCTGAACTTACAATAGTTTAATTAACTCTGTTTTTTTTTTTTCCCAAAGAAATTCAAACATACAAAATTGTTGTGTTTCTGCTGGCCGCTTTTGGTGCTGTTCCCACTGTCTTGTTCAAGTGAGTGTTTCTCTATTTTCAAATTTGCAACGCTTACAAAATCTATGAATCTAGTATTTAATGATGTATGTGATGTAACTATTTCAGTGGCCGTCCACTATAAATTGATCTTTGGGCTTAAATGCTTTATTGTTGTAGACTAGGGTTGTGGATGGAGGCTCGGGTTTTACTCATTCCTTTTTGTTTGCTTAAGATAGTAAAATTAGATCATCATTGCTTTCTTGTTACTGATGCTTTTTATCAGGGCTTGAAATCTTTTTGCATGCTTCTTTTTGCATGCTTAGATGTGCCTAAATATCTGGAACGAAGGGCTTTCAATGAACTTGTGGTTGCTTGAAGACCAGCATTAATCTTTATTATGAAAAAGAACATTAATTTAGACAGTTTGATTAATTAAAATTAGTTTAGACTGGTTTGTTTGGTTAAAAGTCTTTATTTGGAAGTGGGTCTGCATGAACTTTCCTTATGTTGTAATACTTTGATGCAGTGTGTACAATGTTTATAAGGTTGTTCAGGCAAGGAAAGGGAGCATGCTGCTGGCGTTAGCAATGGTAGTAACTTAACCTATTGAATGCTTGTTTCTTCATAGAGGGTTTGCTTATATTTGTTTCCTTCTTCTTATCAGCTGTTTCCTTTTATTGCTCTCATGGGCGGAGTATTAGTGTGGTACGACTCTACCCATGACTGCTTATTTCATATGCCATTATGTTTTGATGAAGGCAATGGTTTTTATACTGTCTTCACTTTTTGTTGCCATCTTTCATGTAGGGATTATCTGTCTCCAATGGATTTAATGGGGAACTATCCACATCTTGTCATTTTAGGAACTGGGCTTGCATTTGGATTCCTTGTGGTAAGATTTTTATACGATAATGTTTTGAGTTTTTTGAACTGCTGATTGTTGCTGCTTATATGCTTTGAGCTTTATATATATAATATCAGTTTCCATTTTACAATAATTATTGCTACATATTTCTCATAGTTGGAGCTTGAAAACATGATGTTAAGTCGAATAAAGTTGAAGGCACGAATTCATTAAAAATCCTTGTTCCATGAATGCCTAATAACTTGGAAACTGTATATTTTCCTGATTATGAGTGACAACTTGGTTAGAGTGTTCGCCTGTACTAGGGATTCAGGAAAGCTATCCAATTTCTTTTTTGGTGGTATTTTGCATTTATTTGTTTTCATCATTTCGAGGCAAGATTAGGACCTTTTTTTTGTCTTGAGTTTTGCTTGACGCTGTTGTTTGAGAGGCCAAACTTCCTTCTTGGACTGGAGCAGATTTACAAGCTTAATGAGCATTGAGGTTCTTTATGCTGTATCCATTATATCTTCTTTAAATGTTATTACGTTTGTTATATGCAATTGCACATTTTTATGCTATTTTGGGTTTCAAAGCTTGTAGGCTCAACATTAGGATCTAAGGTTTTACATAACTGTTGAAAGTTGAAGGATTCTTACACTTAGAGAAGAGTAGTATAGTATGTGCATTTTTTGTGTGTAGAACTCCATGCAGTTGAGGTAGAAAAATGGGTTTCAAGAGGAATGTAAAGTTGTAAATTCTGGCTCTATGAACTTCAAAAACTTGGAACTGGGTATAACCTGTGATAGAAAGACTCTGCAACACATTATTAGACCCTTTTATGTTGATTGGCTTGCTGGCCACTTGTTATGATATTAATGCAGTGTGGTTTTGACCTACTTTGTATGTGCATGTTCCCTATGGTCTTGTTTGAGAAATTCTCTTTGTTGCCTAATTTGGATGGTTTAATATGCCAAATTGTTGTTTCATTTAGTCAATACAGACGTTTTATTGGCCATATTACATTTCTGGACTGTTCAATTTTGTTTGTTGCATGTTCTGAAGTCCATGTCTATATCCATCTAACTTATACATACACGGTTTAGTGCAGTTGCAGTTTAAAATTGTCAAAATTGATGATAATAATAATAATAATGATAATAATAATAATAATAATAGTACTTGAACCTCATAATAAATGGGATTGAAACTGTGTTAAACTCCTTGATGTGCTTGTATGCCCTTAAGACAAAGACCTTTTGTGCTTTTGATTCCGTATCAAGTATGGCTATCTTCGTAAATTTCTGTTGTTCTCATGAACATTATGCTTTCATTCACAGTTTGCAATTATGCTGACCATGTTCTTGCTGAGCTTTCGTTTAATTATAAGCTTTCTGTCGATTCTTATGATCTTATTGTAAACCTCCCTTTGTAATGGGTTGGCTCCCTTGTTTGCCTTTCTTCTTAATGAGCTTTTACCAGTCAAAAAAAGGAAGGTTCTTACTAATAACATTGGACTGTCATTTTCGTCATTTATATTCATTAAGGATGCGGCTTCTTTTGGCAGGGGAGAATGATTCTGGCTCACTTGTGTGATGAACCCAAGGGCTTGAAAACTGGAATGTGCATGGTATTTTTCTTTTTGGTTTACATAAATAAATTATTATTATTTTTGTATTTTGTCTTTTGGTCATGCTAATTTGGTGGTTGGGCATGTCTAAATGTAGCCCTATTAGTGAGCTGGTTATGTTGAGTTAGGATAGGGGCAGACCACTTGAATTCAAGTTATAAGAAATGAGGTTATGAAGGAATTGTCTTTTATTGATGTGGGGAAAGAGCATAAAATAGCAAATAAACACGGAAAAATGGGGAAGAAACGTGATGATATCGAAGTAGGAACAATAATAGATGAGTTTCTAGGGTCTGGAATCTAAGAGAACTCCAATATGTTACATTTTTGGATAGTTGTGGATAAACTGAAAACAGTAGCCTCCTAAGGAGGTTTATATAATATGCTAAAGCAAACCCTAAAATCTTATCCTTTAATCTCTCATAAAAGCGTTAACTCTTGGTCCTTTATTATTTTAAAATTAAGCATGTGCTAGTCGTGTGATTGCATAAGAAATAATTTAATAACCTGTTAAGTATTAATTCTTAGAAGGCCCATGCTCGACCCAGTAATAGGCCATGTTGCTATTTTTTGTGCATCTTTTATGTGGTGCTACTGTGACTAATTAGGCACATATATGCTGCAAGAGATAATGTTTTGATAAAAATATTTGGTGGTCGGGCATTTAAGAGTGTGCCAGTTAAGTTGAGTGCGGTCATCAATCTTGGAGAGGTACAACTCTAGGGTTAGACTATTAAATGCTTAGATTTGTCAAGGTCCCACTTCAAAATCAATTAACAATGAGGGAAGTAGTCGAACGGATGCTTCAAGAGCTAGAATAACAAGTATCGAACTAATGTGAGGTTGTTAACAGTTGTCCTCATGTGCAGCCACAACATGGACATGTTTCGGCACAACACAGACTGGGGCAAACACAGATATGTCACTCTTTAGCCAAACAGAATTTTGGGCGACTCTTGGACTGAAACCAATTGGTAATGAGGGGAGTAGCCTATTAAATACTTAAAGCACCAGGATAACAAGTCTCAAAATGATTGTGAGATTCTCAACAAGATGCAACCTGTAATAAAGGAGACTATGGAGCTAGATGAAGACATAATTTTAGATAGGAATGAGGGTCATGGGAAGGTTCAAATTATTGATTATTAAATCTCAGCATTTACAATGGACACCAATGATATAGGGCAAACGTATGTAATGGACAGTAATTAAATAGAGAAGATAGGATGTGACCTTATACGACTCAACAGGGTAATCCTAAGGGAAATTTGTGGTCTTGCCCCACTGAACTGGGCAATTTACGAATCATTAGCAGTCCGAAGTAGATATATTATATTTTTTTTTGGTATTATATATAAGAGCTTCTTTCCGCATTTTATAATTTACGGGATATTTTTGCATAGCAAACCACAAGCTTTTTTTTATATTAAGGTTTAGTTTGTTGTTGAGAGCTTGCATTGGTGATTTATACTTTCTGTTTTGCTAGCATTATACCTGTATACCTTTTGAATTGTAAAAATTGTACATGCCATAAATATTCGAATTTAATGTTTTGACATTCTTAATTGCACTTGTATCATATTGATAGCATATTTGCAAATTTGATGAAAAGAAGTGTACAAAGATAAATGTTTAAAATATAAAAATAAGAGATTTTAAATCTTGTTTTATTACTTTTGAGGCCTAATTTAGAATTTGGATTAAATGAAGTAAAATTACAAGTAAATTTCTCTTTTTGCTTGAATTATCATGAAAAATAAGAAAGAAAGCATGTGTATTTATTGCAATGTTAAGTTTTTCTATTGAAGATCCCTTCCTCCTCTTTCCCTCGTATGCTTCACAAATGTTGGTTCTTGTTGATTAAATTTGTAGTGAACCTGGTAAAATTGTCAAGATAACCTGTTACATTAACATCCATTCATTTTGCCCAGTCCCTCCTATATCTTCCTCTTGGCATTGCAAATGCACTCACTGCCAGATTGAATGATGGGTACGTAAAATCAATCTCTGTTTGCTTAATACGTGCATGGCATTACTAATTTGATTTATTTCCTGGGTTTCTTGTTTTTCTTTCACCCCCAATATTAGTTTGTAATTTGTGCAGGGTTCCTTTGGTAGATGAGGGGTTGGTTCTTCTTGGTTATTGTGTATTTACAGGTACCACTTCTGCCCATCTTTCATTGAGAAGTATGTTTTCTTCATGAAAATTTTGGTAAATTTTGATTTCTGGTTGCTTCACTGCGGCTTGCTTTAGCTCCTCTTTTTTTTTTTTTTTTTTTTTTTTTTTTTTTTTTCAATTTAATTTCTGGCAAGATATTAGTATTTTGAGAATGAAAATGTAGTCATATGTTTAAAACCTAGGATGCACCAACACCGACACCGGTACGGTGACACAACACGTTACCGACACGGGCATGTGATTCTTAAAAAAAATGAGCAATTTCGACACGTTATTTATATATATATATATATTTCAAAATTCAAGTTAACTGTTCAAATCATAAAAGTTGACAAAAGTTCAATAAGAAAATTACAATACTAGAATTTAGGGTTCAAGATCAGGTAGGAGAGAGAGAGAGAGTTGCTGTCACTATCATCACACTCTCAATTTTCCAAGGCAACACATGGAGTAGGGGCTTCCGATGTTTCCTTAATAGAAGAAAGGATAGGCCAAAAATCAGCATGGCCGCAGGCCCACAAGGCCCCAACTGGACGGAATAGCCTTCTCTTGTTCGCCAGAGAGAGAGAGAGAGAGAGAGAGAGAGAGAGAGAGAGAGAGAGAAGTGAAAAAAGGTAAAGGGAAAAAAAGGAAAAAGAAATAAGAAATAAGAAAAGGAGGAAAACAAAACAGGGGGAAAAAACCGTGTCTTACATCGTTTTTTTTTTTGGGGGGAAAGGGACATAAGTGTCCCGGGCGTTGACCGTGTCCGGTGCGTGTCAGTGTCGGGAGTGTGTTGGACACTAGTACGTAGGCCATTTTAGAGTGTTGATAGTTGATAGATTAAAGCAGTTGGCTGCTATTAACATAAGGTCAAATTTAAAGTGTTTCATGTTAGTTTCAGAATTATGAATGTTTTGTTTTAGTGCTGAATTATTCCTTGCTCGTTGTATAGTTATTTCACATGTATTTTTGCCTGACATTGCTTTCTATCAGGGGCACTGTATTTGCACTTTGTCACTTCAGTCATTCATGAAATCACAACTGCTCTGGGATTCTATTGTTTCAGGTAATAAGTGCAGTTTTTTCCCCCTCTCGTTTCATTTGCTACTTTGATATGGTTGGGTATCTAATTTGGTTTCATGTTTGTGAATATGGGGAAATAAGTCTTAGCATGCTATGCATCTACGCCTATAAAATTTGACTAGGTCTACTTCTGTCATCTCCATGAGCAACTTTTCTCAGTTGCATAGTTCAGTTTGGAGTTTTTGCGGGATTTTCATTTAAGCTGCGTGACATTATATTTTGTATGATGTTTACTTTTATTCAGAACTTACTGGTATGGTTACCAAGTTTGCTAATGGTGTTTCACTTTGATCTTCTTGTCCATTACTGTGTGCTTAATGCCAGCACGTGCGTACTGTTGATGGGAATGAGATTCTTTGCTTGTCCAAAGCATTCCTGTTTCTGCTTGTTCTGCAACGAAAGGAAAAAAGCTGGCCCTCTTTCTGTAAATTTTAACTGTACGGATTGAAACATCATTAAAAATAAATGAGACTTGCCAATTCTCATAAAACTTGATGATGTTTCGGGTTCTCAGTGAAAATGTGAAAACTGAGCACTTATGGTGGTTCATAGTTTTCGATTTCTCCATTTAGATGAACACCCTGCGCATCATCAAATCTTATGAAAATTGGCGAATCTCATGAACTTTTAAGGTTCTTTCAATTTATGCGGTTGAAATTTTCCTAAAGAGCACCACATGCCTTGGAGGTTCTTGTTTACAGAATTTGGGTTTGACCCTCTTTCTTTATCATTGGCAGGATCACTAGAAAAGAAGCTTAAATCGTGCCGATGACATCTCAGGTATGTTTCTTCCATGTTCACGCGCTTGATTGATCCACCCCCTCCCCCTTTACTGGGTTTATCATCGCTCATTCCAGCTTCTATGTCTTGTTCTCAATCATGGTATATTATTATCGCGATTTTCATTGCTTGCTCCGTAATTCTTGTTTCCCCTCCGGTCGTGTCATTTTCAGCTGCGGAGTTCGAGACACAAATACCTTCTTGTTTTTGCTAAATCCACTGCACAAGGTTCTGCTCAGTCTATTGTTGTTGAATATTATTGAACAAAATTCTAGTCTACTGGGGGGTCTCTGAAGCATTTTTTCTGGGCGGTGGATTTTTTTTGCCCATTTCTGGATGTGTTTGTAATTTAACATTGTGGGGGCCCAATTTATTGCATCAATTATTTGTAATACCTAAACTCTAATGTTAGATTATACAAGCTGCGGTTAGTAATTTCATTTTTTCACTGCGTTCTTGATAACATTGTAACCGAAGTGACCCAACTAAAGAAGTTTAAAGGAGGGGGAGTCCTTTTATGGTGGAGAAGAAATTTTGTCGGCCCCTTCTAATCTTATTTTACACGAGATCGGGAAGCTCGGGGTATACCCTACAAAGGGCAGCGCACGATGTAATGTGGGATCCCAAGAAGGAGCGGTGTGGGTTCGTGGCAAGCAACAGCTCGACGGAGGATCGTGTTTCCAGTAAGGTATTCATTTTCTCAGTTTTGGTCGGATTTGTAATTTTGCGAGTAAGCATTAATTTGATGCAGTTCATAACGAACAACGTTGAATTAAGTTGATGAATTTCATGACAAATTTAGGGGTGCAGAAAATTTCTCCCCCTCCATTTTCCTTCGCTTGTTATCCCGTGCTTTGAATTGAGATGGATAAAAAAAAAAAGTAAAAAATTATTTTGGTTTTTCTGAATTTGAAATAGTCATCAATATGAATAATTTCAGTCTTTTATTTCTTAATTTTTTCTGTGTCAAGTATCTTTCTATTTTTTTTTTATATAATAAATGGTTAAGATTATTCAAATTCTATAGAGTTTTTTGAGTGGATGATGAACTTTTGAACAATGTTGGGTTATTTTGTGCGTTCACACCCACTCGGTGCACCACTGTAAGGAGATTTTGCACTGATCCTGTTTTTATTTTGCACGCAAGAAGGAATTGGTGCAAGGTAACTACAATATCATCAAAAGCATGACCTAAAATAAAAACAAAATCATAAAGAGGAGTATTATTTGTATATCCTTCACATGTAAAGTGATGACTTAGTAAAATTTGTACTGGCTTTTGTCCTTCATTGTTACTAGACTAATGTATTCTTTGGAAGGGATTATACAAATTTTATTACGGTCTTTATTTCATCAGTGAAGGATGGGTAAAGGATGTACAAATGATATTTACTTTATTGCAGAAGTGCGGTTAGCATGTAGAGGTGGGAGAGGATAGGAGGGGAGGATGAAGTGATTTTTTCACCAAAAGTGCAGGGTTAGAATTGAAAATTACCTTGTATAGACATTTTTATAATTTCGCAAACAAATAGTTTAAAAAATTGAAATTCTGTTTATCTTGTTACTTGTTGAACTAATCTTCAAAATTCAGTGACCTTTCAGGTGTTAAAGGCTTTCACTTAATTTTATGGGACTTAATTTTGGTGCAGCGACTGTATCTTATTTAGGTGCAGCACGCATATAAAAGAAGTTAAAAAAATTAAAATGAAGTTGCTTTGAGTTTTTTTTTTTTTTTTTTAAGTATCACAAGATAATGACTGCACCTAATTTATATTACTGTTGTACATTAATTTTTTTCTTTTATCAATTGTTACTTAATTTTAAAACTTTGAATTTAATTTTTTTAAATTTTCATTAAATAGATTCAATTCTTTTTCTTTTTCCTTTTTTTTTTTTTTCCATGCGAAGGACTCTCTATTTCTTGTGAACGTTGGACCCTTTTTGACCAAGGGGACCCTAATGTGGTGAAAATAAAAGGACGTTTCGTTCTCCGTCTTCCGACTGCTCCGGAAGAACACACACACAGAAACAGAGAAATTCCCTGTTTTCCTCTCTGGTTCGAAAGCCCTAGGGTTTGTTTTTTTATTTACGTAATGGTGAACGTCGTGGATCAAGATCAGCAGTGGCTGCTCAACTGCTTGAATGCTACTCTTGATACCAACTTCGAGGTTCGATCGTTCGCTGAAGCCTCCCTTCATCAGGCATCTCTGCAACCAGGTTCGCCTCTCTCCCTCTCTTTCTCTCTCTCTAAGCTTGATTTTTGTCTCTGCTCTTTGATCTTGGTGAATTCTGCTTGTTTATCTATTTTATATGTGTACGAATTGATTGAGAAAGGCTTCTTTTGATCTGCGTGGTTTTAGTAGAGCAACTAGAGATAGAAATGCTAAAACAAAAAACATTAGATTAGGCCAGCATCTTTGTAACCCTAGCTTGTTGTTAGAATCCCAAGTTCTTTTTTTCTTTTTTCATTTCTCCTTGGCTCATCAGCAAATTGTATATTTTCAGTGATTAGTGTTTCAGTTCCCGTCTTGCTTTCCCGGCCTTTGCCTTAGACCGTGCTATTGTCCCTGTAGCCTTCGCTGGAGGGTTAGGCTAAAACTTCTATTTAGACATGGGAGAAACCATGATAGTGGTAAAGCTCTCTGAAGAAACATGTTTCAACCGGCTGGAGGTTGCACAATCATTGAAATGGAGCAGAAAGACTTACCCCTGATCGATTAAAGAAGCACGTGTCACATTACTCATATAAGTTATGGGGGAATTATAGAGGTCGAGGCACAACCAGCCATTTGTGCAGCTCATTCTTGATATGTAAGCTGTTTATAATTTTGTCGTGGTTTAATTCGAATTCAATGATAGCCACTAGACAGAACAGTTTTGGAGTGCCAGTTAGAGCGAGAGAATATGTCCAGCATATTTTCAAGCCTGGACATGGGGAACCTATATTTGTCTTGGATTTCATTAATGGTTCTATTGGTAATGCGTGTCTTCTATTTCCATCCTATTTAAGTTTAAACTGAATGGGAGCAGCGCGAGAACTTGGGCTGCGGTAATAGCACTCTTGCAATTTGTCTTATTGGAAACAGTTGGCGAGAAATGGAGAATTTTTTTTCAAAATTTTCTGTTGTAATTTGATTGAAAAGGAGATCATTGGAGAGAAATAAGGTTGGTATAAATCAAAATTTATCATCCCACTGAGATTTGGTGGGAAATGAAAGGAGTGGGGCCAAACTAATGTGGGGATAACAAAATTACTCTTAAAATGCTATGAAATTCATCCAATCCCAATAGTAACAAGCACTTTACTCTATTGCAGAGGTTTTGTGCTCTTCAAAATTTAAAAAACGTGAACAAGAAGATGACGACGAAAAGCTAACTTTATATCGTATCTATTCTAAATTGATGTGAAAGAAAAAAAAAAAATTCAAAACCAATAACAGATCTGTTCATCGTCTGCTGTGATTTGAAAGCGACGGTTGTAGCTCTGATCCATCTCCCACTCTGTCGTGGTGGAAGTAGGGATCAGACGTGTTTTCTTTGAATAATTTGAGGAATCTTTTTTCCTTGTATTGAAAAGATCTTGTTTAGTATGTTTTTATATTTCTTTTATGTGAAAAGAGAATATGAGTCCAGTTTTCGCAATTTGCGTGAGTCCGCCCGGAAAACTACATAATTTTGCTAAAAATTCTAAATGAATAGGAACTATCTTTAGCAAAAGCATATTGTTTTAGGGGCGGACTCATACAAATTATTTAAGGATGGACTGATATTCTATTTTCTCTTATTTTATTATAGATCTTTTTTTAGATGGTTTGTCATTTACGTCTTTATGAATTAATTGTTCACTGCTGTTTTAATTTGAAGTAACTTATGAGGTACGGTCCTACTCCGTCTGTGAGCAGTTGGGTTCCTCGACATTGGGACTTCAAGCCTTTTTCGTAAATTTGAACAGGAAGGACGCAAATATATTTATTTATTTCGTTTCTTTTTTCTCATTTTCTTTCCATTTCTATCCAGTCTATATTTTTCCACCTATTCTCTTCCATTTCTCTAACCAAACAAAGTGTTCGTGAGAGCAGCAGCGACCTTTCATTTTACTAAAATGATTGGTTTTCAGCATTTATGATCATGCAATCTTATTGTTAAATTTATTAGTGTGTTTATATAAGCGACCTAATTCTTATGATGTAGAATGTGATCGTTAGTTTATTTATCCACTGGGTTTTCCTTCCTCACATTAATTTTGTTTTACATGGCACTTCTGTAACTTTTTCCTTGTATGCCAAAGTCAGTAAATGAGATGCCTGTGGCTTTGTAGCTTTATGAATGCTGGTACCTGTAGCCTGTTTGTGTTTATGATCTCCTTTTCTACTCTCTTTAAGGATGTACATAGCAGTACGTAACTTTCTTTCAGTTTTGCTGAAGGTTTTGGAGGTGCTTTGTCCAGGGTTGCTGCAAACAGGGAACTTCCATTTGGATTGCGTCAGATATCCTTTTGTCACCATTGACCAAACTTAGTTCATGCTTCATGCTTCCCCATCACACGTGCCATTTTTTCCCCTGATTTTTCTTTCCCTTTTCCTTCCCCTTTCACAACTTGCATGTCATGTTCTTCCCTCTCTTTCGTAAATCTAATGGTTAATGAAGTTACTTCAAATTTTGGTTGCTCATAATCATTTTATTGTATATTGTGATTATAATTTAGTTTCTTTATTCCTCTTGGAAAATTTAACACACTTTTACCTAGCGGCTGTCCTTCTGAAACAATTTGTTAAGAAACACTGGCAGGAAGATGGGGATACGTTTGAGCATCCTGTTGTTTCTTCTGAAGAAAAGGTTATTTTTTAATTTTTTTTTATGTTTTAAATTTCCTTTAACTTTAGGCTCGTGAACTTTCTGTCCTTGCATTTAACTTGCAAGTCCCGCAATGTCTGAGTTTCCTTTAGTGAGGGCTCGTATTTGATGTAACCTATTGGTTATAGATTTTCCAGTGTAGTTTGAGAAGAGGAGGTGTTAGGTGGTTTTACAAGTATTTCCAACGTTCAAGGTGAAATAATGTTTATGGAAATGTATGTGAGAGAGGTTTCCATTACAGAGCTTATTGATACCTATCCTTAGCCTCTTGTTAAATCTGTTCGCACGGGAGGATCAGGGAAGATCAAAATGGATTGTTTGAGTGTACCAAAATAGGCTTATTAATTTAGATGAACCAGGATCCAATATACAATTGTTCCCAAAATAGTATTAAATCATTAAAATGATTGGTTATGCAAATGATACTCCTTTAGAGCATATTTAAAGGTATTTTTATGATTTTAGCTACATTAAGAATAGTGTATGACATTGAATAAGTTTCTTCTATTCTGTTTACAATGTCTGCCTAATACTTTTCTCACTTAAACCTTTTCCGGTGTTGATTTTATTCTTGTCAGGTAATGTTGATGGAACCGCTATATGTATCGGCATAAGCTGTTAAACTGTGGGCCGTCAGGCCTTTATTTTGATGGGTAAAAGGAGAGCTAGCATTAAAAAAGGGCACCAAGTGGGCCATCTGGCCTTATCACTGCACCTCACGCTTGGCTTATCACATGTAGAATAGTGAAACAAATGATAACCTTTGACCATTACCTTCAATGAAATTATAAATTTTGATTCTACCTTTTAAGGGAATTGAAGCTTTTGATTGTTACATTGCATCCATTTTGGCTTATAAACACGTCAACAAGAAGTGAAGCTAGGACCTCTCGGCCTGTCGTGGTGTTCAATACCATTCAAAGAAACCACCTTACCTAAAGGTTTAAGCTGTTATGTTGTGGCCCACAGTGTACATCACCCCTTAACAATTGGCATTATAGTTTAGTTTAAGCTATAGAAGCTCTTGTTTTGAACAAAGTGTGTGAAATTATCTTGGCAGCCAAAAGGCCTTAAAATGTCCATAGATCTAGAGTTCATTTGTCGCTACAAAAGTTAGTTATTTTAAAAGTTTATTGACATCCATATCTAAAGCATGGGTTTAAAATTCTTTTTCGGGGTTTAACTGCAAATATTATGCAGTTACCTTTGTTAGTTTGTGTCAGTGTTCTAAAAAGCGGCATCCATATCTAAAGCATGGGTTTAAAATTCTTTTTCGGGGTTTAACTGCAAATATTATGCAGTTACCTTCGATAGTTTGTGTCAGTGTTCTAAAAAGCGGGGTAGGTAGGCGCTTAGGCATGGGTGGCCCAAAAACGCCTTGTGTAGGAGGAAAGCGGCTTCCTAGGCTGTCAATAGTCGAAGGCGGCTGCCTAGGCAGCTAGGTGGGATCCAAGGCTGCCGCCTAGGTGGCTAGGTGGGTGCTTGGGTAGCTGCCTAAGCATTTTTATTTTTATTTTTATTTTTTAAAAAAGAAAATTTGGGGAATGCACACTTTTTTCCGTGTCACGTGCCACTTAAAAAAATAAAATAAATAATGATATAATAATTTAGAGGAAGTAGAAGAGGATATAACTTTTGAAGGCTCGAATGAAGATAGAGTGATATTTATGGAAGTAGTTTCTGAGAATTGGTGAAGATTTTGAAGACTCGAATGAAGATATAGTGATATTTCTAAAAGGAGATTCTGTGAATTGGTGAAGATGAAGTAATGTAAATTGTGAAAGGATACGATTCATGCAATTTGTTGTGTTTAATTATGCTACTTCCATAATATTTTATGAATTTATGTAGATAGTTGTATATAAGTGCTACTATTTTAAGCAAATAACAAAAAAATTTGCCTAGGCTGCCCAGGAGATAGGTTGAGCGTGTAGGTCTGCTTATTGCTTTTTAGAACATTGGTTTGTATAAAGAAAGGATATTGTTAGGCTTACCTACCAGTTCCTTAATCAGTGATGGGATAGTCATTGTAAAGTGGGGAAGACTGTAAAGTTCCCAAGTCAAAAGCTTAACCTAGTAGGTCGAATGGCCAAAATGGTATGCAACACTCCCAATTCTATATGGGGGATTACTTTAACAATTCTCTTCACTTGTGGATAGAACACCATATATGGGTCTTCATGCGGACCAACGTAAGCTGCCTAGAATGCGAAACGATACGGTATGTAGGATGAAAATAGAACAGGTTATGCTACATGATATGGAATGTAAAACGCTAGGAGTAGGTTCCTTTGGAATGGTTAGTGGTCTGAAAATTGTTGATCCGAAGCAAAAAATATTTTGTGGAGCATTTTAATATAACACAATATATAAACTTACATCTTACCTTTTCCTGTTAAATTTGATCATGAACTTGCCCATAAATAATAGTTGAAAAAAAGGGAACAAGAGGACTGGATGCTAAAATTTCATCTGGTATGTTGTAACAGAACTAGACTTTGATTTCGTTGCTGTAACGCCACATCTAATGTTCCCCAATTTGGATCGATACTCATGGGATGGCAATTACTTGTGCACAAGCTGTTTTTGGCAAGATAGGACCAAACGCAATACTAGTGGACAAAACTGAAGAGCAGGCTAAGCAGAGAAACAAACACTGATACCATGTTAAGTTTCTAACCAAAAAGCTTATATTAGGTGTGGTGACCAAACTAACTACTACACAGAATGATACAAACACTAGGGTTATAAATTGTTGGAACCTTATCCTCTCTGGAGTGCCTATAATTGACCTTTACTTCCTTCAAGCCTCTGGGGATAATGTAGTGAGCATGCTTTGACTATTTTCATCTAAATGTATGATAATGGAGAAATATGGCATCATGGATATGAATTTTTTGACTACCATGTTATGTCTTTATTATTCTTGTGTACTGAAATGGCCTTTGTTTCTTCTTTGAAATCATCTTCTGTTGAAAGTTTATCTTTGATGCTTATATGGTTGTGGACTTAATCCTGGAGTATTCTATTATCTTCTTGTGACTGTTGTGTTTAACAATTTCTAACCAACTATTAGTGTCCATACTGCTTCCCATCTAGATTGCAAGCTACCTGCAGTTATTCACCTAGAATTTAGTCAAGCAGAGTGTTAAAATTGAAGGTTTCTTTTATCTTTTTTATCATCTTTATGATTTAGTCCCTTATTTTCTCTTGCCTCTGTTATTAGGGAATCATACGCAGAAATCTTTTGTTGTCATTGGATGAATCTCATAGGAAAATCTGCACGGCACTTAGTATGGCTGTGGCATGTATTGCACAATATGATTGGCCAGAGGATTGGCCTGACTTGTTGCCGTTCCTCTTAAAATTGATTAGTGATCAAAGCAATGTGAGTGGAGGTATGTCCATATGCCTATGCCCGTGTTTTACTTGATTTTTTTTTGTGTACTTATGCATGAGTATGTGAGCATGTGCCTGTGGTCTTATTGGCCATCTCCTTTCAGATGTCCATTATCTAACTGCTCTGATCTTCAGCATATAGCTTAAAACTCTTGCAAGGATGTAAATTTTTTTTTTTTTTGATTGGAAGCTTCTGTTTATGAATTAGGCGTTATGTTGATGCCCTAGCTTGATATAATGATATCGAGTTTATGAAGAATTTGTTAGTTCATATGCTTCTTTGGACACTATCTGTCTAATTACAGTATTCTACTCTCTCAAAAACCCTTTTCATTAATTTAGTCCAGCCATTTAATTCGAAATTCTTGTAGTTTTGATAGCGTACTGGATGGGGTATTGTTGGTTAGCAAGGCTCAAAGCCCCCCTAATATGCCTATCTCCCGTGATCATCTGCTACTAATTAAGTTTTGTGTGCGTCATGCAAAAAAAAAGCCCTCCTAAACTGGTTGTTGTGTGCTTGTGATTGGTTTTTCTCTACTAAATTTTGTAGCAAGATCATTGACTCCTGTAATGTTGGGAAAACTCATTTTCTGAACATATCTTGTAATTCTCAAGTTTATTATTTAGTGCCAAGAGTTCTACCACACAATATACTGATGAAAAAGGGTGAATCGAGCGAACCAAACTCTACTCATGGAAAACAGATGATTCCTGTGTGAAACAATTGCTAAGCGCCTGAAGCTCATACAACCGTTTTGCGTTCGCTGCTAAGGCAATTTAGTTTGTCATAGGCTTTTGCACTATCTTGATCCTTCATTTGCATAGCGAATCGCTAGTCATTTTTGATTCTGAATTAAAGTTAAGTTTGTAGTTAAAAGCTTGCGATGAGCAACAAGGCATATGTTTCAGATCTTTGCTGTGTGTTTTACCACTAGTGTCAATGATCAGAAGAAAACCTCTATCACACTGAAAGGCCAATTTTTGAAGTTTCCAGTAATGTAATTTACTACATGCATTACCAGTCCTAATATTAGTTTCTTTGTTCAACCTTCAGTGGGCATGAAGCTTGCCAATACCTAATGTTTTGAAGCTTTAACAGTCCTGATATTAGTTTCTTGCTTTGAAACTTTACCATAGGTTCCAACCACATGTGGTAAAGGGGCTATGTGGAAACGTGATATTAGCAGAGATTGGAAAGTTTTTCCGTTGTAATTGTTCATTTTTTTGAGTTTGTGTTTGTTATTTTTTGGCTTTTGCCCTTACAGGATTTGTCACCCTCACTGCTTGCACTCTTCTCCCCCCTTGTATATATTATGCACACATGTCTTGGTAGTGCAAAGCCATATGAAGTTTTGCAATCGCCAGAAGCATGAACTGAAGCAGATGGACAAGCAACGTCATATGACGCATTCTCCCCATAATCAAATCATTGAGGCCATCCAAAATTCATTGCATGTTGCTAGTGCCATCTTAATTTAGTCTCACAATCTTGATATATCAATCCATATTTAGAATATGATGACTAAGTGGATGCATTATGACAAACAGTTAGTGTCTGTGAGCCAAGAATCTGGTTTGATAAGATTTCCTATTATGTTTACTTGGTACGTCACAATACCCATCTACTAGTATTGCAAGCAGAGAAATGAATGATGTGTTTTTCTAGTGGAATTGTTTGCTTTTCTAGAGAGATAAAGTCGATCTTGATGTTGGGCAAGGTCAAGGGTTCAAGCTCTTGTAGCTTCTAAGTTAGATGCATGTTAAAAAAAAAAAAAAGTCTGTCTTGCTCTCGTCCTCTTGATAAATCGATCCATGTCTAGAACAGAAATGTCAGTGGCCACTTTGGTGACAAATCGGGAGTACCAGTGAAACGTAGAATTACCAAGGTGCTGCATCAGAACAATTCCTTTTGTGTCAATAAAATTGAAAAAAAAAAAAAAAACACTTTTGTCCTGTTTTGGTTGATGCATCATGAGATTTATCTACTAGTTGGACAACAAATTAATTCTGGTGTTTGCAAACTTACTTCTAGAGTTCCATTTTTAAATCGGCGATCTCCCTTACCTAACTAGTGTGCTCACTGTGCCCAGATCACCGTGGGGTGATATTTTGCATTTTTCTTGAAATAAAGTCCTTTTGCATCAATGACAGACTAGGATTTCTGCTATAATATTTTGCTAGCTCAATGAAAAGTTTTTATTGCATGGATTATCCATTTTGGGTTCTGAATCTGTACTTGAATGCGTTCTGGATACCCAAATTAAAAAAATTAAAAAATAAAAGGATTCATGGGTGATTCTGCCGGGATTCGTTAAACACAGGATTCTCCCATTTTGAACCCTTATTTTAAATATTTTTTTGAAGCAAAACAACATCATTTTACTTAGACTTTAAAGAGCCGTTTTCCAAGATTCTTTCAAACCAAATGCCATAACACATCCTTGCAACCGTGATTCATCCTTTGAGCATGTCTTGCACCACTACAAACCCTATCAATCCACTTTGCCTTCGGGATCCACTTTCTCCACCACAAATCCAGAGCCCTACGGTACTGCAATTCAACCTCCGAACATGGTAGCCATGCTCTTCGCTGATGATGAAGAAGGAAGTGATGAGTTTGAAACCCTTACTATTTGAATTTTAGGAGTGAACAATGTTTTTAATCTTTTGTGTTAACATAGGTTTTACCTTTTAGATGATATTTGTGACTTTATGGTTACTTTGACCATTATTTTGTTGTGGGAATGGTTTTTTCTTGATAAACTTATAATTATGTACTGAATTCCTAACTGTATGGTTGTTTTATTTCATTTTATTTATATATAAAAAATATCGAATATTTGGGTCAGATTCGCGTCGTGTCCAATTCTCGCGCCTGAGTTCATGCTTCTTAGATAAAAACCATATGCTAGTCTTTTTCCGTCGCTCTATATCTCTCTGGTAAGTGGCTAAGGTTGTGTTTGATAAACTGAAAATTTTAATGAATTTTAAGTGCCAAATAATGAGTACGTTCAGCAGTCAGCATTAGGTAACTTGTTTAATATTTTAGCTCACTTTCTGCCATTTTTTTCACTAAACTTTGAATTTAAAATTCATATAAAACACGCTGAAAATTTAAGGTATGTTGCACATTCAGCATTAAGTGGGGAAAACAAACAAGGCCTAAGTAAATGAATGTCCTTAGCCATAGACCATCCTAGTCTGAACCCTACTGTTTTTTTTATTTTTTTATTTTTGTTTTTTGTTTTTAATAATACAATGTCTCAACCTATACTCTTTAGGCATCCCAGAGTTTCATTATATGATTCAAGTTTTTATTTTTTTCCGGTAAAGAAAAGTAACTATATGATTCCTAAGGTTGGTTTTTTTTTTTTTTTTTTTGTTTGTGGTAAATTATGATTCATAAGTTTTTAATCCCTGATAGTTATAACAATTTTGTTTATGACCCTTGTTCTTATAATGTCCGTAAAGTGTTCCTCCTTTATACATCAAATATCTTCCTATTTCAGCAGATTTTGTTGAAGAGAAATATTAGTCATCTTATCTCTACTCAAACAAGGATTTCTAAACCTTAGTTGGGAGGCCATCTTGTTAGAAATAGCATCCAATTTATGATCGGTGTGTTGTACGTACTTGTTTTCAGGATTGCTTAGTTAAAAGTTGATTTGCTTTAATTTTTAATTGTTTAGTGTCATGATGGTGTTTAATGAGATTTTCAGTCTTAAATTGTTATAAAATTTTGTAGTGAATGGAGCTCTAAGATGTTTGGCTTTAATCACTGTGGACTTGGATGATACAATAGTGCCTACGCTGATCCCCAATCTGCTCCCATGTTTGTATAGAATTGTATCTTCTCCCCAGGTTAGTTTTCAGTATTATCGATGGTTGTTCAAATTGTGATCTAGATGATGAGATCATACAGTCGCTTGATTCGGATTTTGCAAAATGATTCAAAACACGCCACAATCAAAATCTAGATAGAATCGCTATGGATCACAATTTTTTTCAGTACAATCGCTACAAACTTTTGACTTAGATTTTAAAACTAATCAAAAACACTGGGGGGAGGGAATTATTTTAAACAGATCTACATTCTACATTTGGTTTCAGTACAAGTATTACTAATTTATAATTTAAGACTAAATGTTATTATTATTATTATTATATATCATTTATAGTTTAGTGTAATTTATGAAATCTTATGGTCTAATGATTCAAAGCTTAAGTTGTGCCCTGCTGCATAGTTATTAATTCAAATCTGACTGGCCTTTAGGTGTGAGTAGATGCTAGATAAGTACTTTGCTTCAAAGCTTAAGTTGTTAGATTGTGGGAGGCAATTACAGAATTGATGAAGTGAAAGAAAGAGATCCAGAAGGTTTTCTTAGGAACCACCGGAGGAGTGTTATTTTTTTGAGTTTTTCTTTCTTCTGTTGTTACTTCCACCACATGGGTTATCTATTCAGTTTGGAGGATTCATTGTTCTTCTGATTGTAATTTTTCTTCTTTCCATTAATTAAATTTCATCTTCTTTTCAAAATGATTTGTTTTTTTATTTTTTTCCTGGTGCTATTTCTATCACATGGATTTTTGATTTAGTTTTGGGGGGATTCGTTCTCTTGCACATTGTAACTTTTCTTTTTCTTATGGCATAATTTTTCCATTTCTTTTGTGATGATTTCTTTGAAACTTATGTAATTCTTAATATATATATATATATATATATATATAAAGAGCAAATCAAATCCAAAAGAAAGACCACGTATGGTTCATAGTAGTATTTCAATTCTTTGAGAGAAATAGCAGTCTGCATGGAAGTCTATGAGCCATGAAATGTTCCACTTCTCTTCTATACCAAGAAAGGCTAGCTGCTTGCTGGAGCTATTAAGTTGATTTGTTGTAATCAAAATTTGCTAGACCTTTTTTGGGTCCTATCTTATGGTTTTGCTCGCCAAAACCCTTAAAATTTGTAGAGAAGTCCTGATTTATTTCTCAAAGGAAAATCGTAAAAGCTCCTTAACAATTTTATTTTTTATTTTTTTGTGAACTCAACTGATATGGGATTGTTGGTGCAGATTTATGCCAAAGATTTCCGTGCAAAAGCACTCTCTATTGTCTATTCTTGCATTTCTGTTCTTGGAGTGATGCACGGTGCATACAAGGTACGTAATTGTCACTTCCTTGTTTGTGGAGTGTGATTAGGGTTTAACTTATCCCACTCTCAGCTAATAGATTCAGAGCTTTATGTTTAGGCAGAAACCAGTGCATTAATGTTGCCAATGCTCAAACCGTGGATGGATCAATTCTCCATAATATTAGAGCATCAAGTGCAAGCTGATGATCCTGATGACTGGGCCATGCGGATAGAGGTTGGTTTTTGCATTTGAGTCATTGAAAATTTGTGACTTTGTACTTATTCCTTTTGCACAGAATAGGCTAATTCACTTGATCTTGGTAATGTATTTTACTTCTCTTTCAGGTTCTAAAGTGCTTAAATCAATTTGTTCAGAATTTCCCAAGTCTTACGGAAGCAGAGTTCATGAGTTAGTTTTCTTGTTCTTTCAGATGGGTGGTTCTTGGGTTCCAGACGTGCCTGTTTCTTGCTCTTTAATGGCCGTTCATTTTTGCAGTTATCGTGGGTCCCTTGTGGCAGACATTTGTATCATGTGTAAGAGTGTATGAGCTGTCATCAATCAATGGAACAGAAGATCCATATGATGGTCATTATGACTCTGATGGTGCAGAGAGAAGTCTTGAATCTTTTGTCATTCAGGTTCATTTTCCCGTTGAAATTTTGTAGTACTTTGCCTGCACAAGCAGGTGAATGAATGAAACACAGTTATTCTAGCAGCGTTGATGCTGCCGTGTATTATTCCTTATCATATGCATGAACCTGACTTTTTTTCATTTTTGATGAGCACATGTTTAGGAAGTTTTGGTTGCCACTTTTATTAAAGTTTTTTGGCTAATAATTTTTGCTCATCACCCGGGAGGGTTGGCGCCACATTTTTCAAGCTCTGTTGCTGCTTGCTTTGCTGCAAAGTGTAAATTCTATAGATAGTTCTTTGGACTCTGTATTTGTTTTACAAATGCGCTGAGCTCTGAAGTTCATGACACTTGCAATTTTTTGTTGCTGTTATATCAAGAGCTTTCAGTTGTCTAAATTGGGCTATCATTTTTCCAAACAGTATTGTACTTTGTATTTCTGTCAATTTAGATAACTTAGCATTCAGATTTTGTCTCACTGTTTTAACTGAACTTTTTTGGGCTTATTTTTATTTTATTTTATTTTGTTTTTGTGTGCATGTAAATATGTTGGGAAATAGATTTGCAATGAGCCTTCTTTGTTACCTAATGTACTGCAGCTGATCAGTTTAATTCTATTTTTCATTGGCATTCATTTCTATTTTTATTTTTGTTTTCCTGTACAGTTGTTTGAGTTTCTGCTTACCATTGTTGGAAGTGCGAAATTGTTTAAGGTATGTTCAAAATTTATTAGACATGTTTTAACTTCTTTCAGCTTTCTAATTAGCCCTTTTCATTTATCTTTCTATTGGAAATACAGGTTGTTAAAAACAATGTGAAAGAATTTGTATATTATGCTTTGGCTTTTCTGCAGATGACTGAGCAGCAGGTGATTTTTCAATTTTTCTTGGTGCTGGTTCTTTAGTTTCTGCAAATCATTATCTTTATGGCAGATTTTGCATTTTGTGTGTCCTTGTTTCATTCACCTCGTCCTGTATGAATATTTAATGGCATCAATTCTCTTCTCCTGGTGTAGTTTTCCATCTAGCAGTAACTTTGTGCCCTTCTTGTTTCATTCTTTTTTAATCCTTTCGGGGCGGTTGTTTTCTAGGTTCATACTTGGTCACTGGATGCTAACCAATACGTTGCTGATGAGGATGATAACAGTTATAGCTGTCGTGTATCTGGTAAGTTTAAGGTTGCTGTTTCACATTTTATCTGATTATCGTAACAAGAACCATGAGATTTGTGAACTCGTATAAAGAATCTGGTATAAAGTTAACGGGAACCAAAACCGTAGCTAAATAGTGATGGAATTTTTAATGTTATAATGCCTGACAGATTCACATTAACTGCTTGATGTAGTTTCTTGTTTTGGTTCCATGTAGCTGGCAACAAGCTTCTAGGATGAAGGCTTAGGTTGTTTGTTGTATGTGTTTACCATGAATTTTACAAGTTTGATATTAAAAATTATTTGATCATCTAATCCAATTCCATAACCAATATAAATTTCAGAATTCTAAGTAAAAAGACATAAAGACAATTTATCTTTTGAAGCTATTTACACTTGGGACATGGGTCATTGTTGTCCAATGAAGACAGAGTTGCTACCTAACTAGGTACATGGGCACATTGTGGCTAGTCTTATTTGGCTGGTATTTGGGGTTCTGCTACACTTTGAAATACTAAGGTGGGATGCTTATGGTTCAGCAGTGTACTTTCAAGCAAGCTTGATAAGTCAGAAGTGCATGGATGCATGGTTGTTCCAATCGTACGATTCATGACTCAAATCGTACAATTTTATTCAATTTAGATTGACAATTTGAACCATCGGGTGGAATCATTTTTTGCCCTGAATCGTGTGAAAATCACTTGAATCATAACAATTTGATTTGATTCAGTGAATCAATTCACTATAATTTTTGCCCTGAATTGTTTTGTTTTCCTTTTTTTTTCCAATTTAAATTGGGGATATAAGTTGTAAAAATGGGCTCAAATTTGAATCTTTTTGAAACCCACCATGCAGGCTCAATTTTTCAGACCCAAAATTTACATTGCACCAAAAATAGAGTGAGGAAAGAGGATTCTATAATTACTTTTATCTATTTTTTAATTCCTAAATACACCTCCTGCTTTCTTTCTCCTCTAAATGCATTTTAGATTCGTGATTTAGATCTTGACTATGCCATTAAATATGTTTATGGAACTACTTAATGTATTCTGAAATATATTATTAATGTCTATGGTTCTTATATTTTTTAAAGCTATTTTTAATTTGGTTACTGAACCTTAAGATTTTATTGGATTCACGATTTGACAATGCTGTTTGGATGTACAACTCTTGGCCTGCCTTAGATTGATTGATGGTGATGTGCTTGGATGTTCAACTTTCTTGTAGGCTACATAAATTTTCGTGTATCATGCTCTGATTTTTTTTTTTTATAGTGAAAAAGTGAAAAAACTTGTGCTAAATAATTTTATGCTTTTAGTATGGGTTATGCTAGAAACACGTTCTTGTTTGTGTGGGGTGACTGTGATGGTTCTGGCGATATTGTGTTTAATTTACTGAAATGTAAGTGTTCTGTAATTCCTTATCTGTGAACTGTTAGTCAGTATGAAAATGTTCTGACATTATTTTTATGATGTGCTGCATGATTGCTTCGCGGCTAAGATAGAGCAATTTTTTGTTTGGCTCTTTGAGGCTTCATGTCCAAACAAGGAAAAATGCTAGTTTCACTTCTTGTGTTAAATTTTTAAGTATTCTGATCGTTTTGTGACTTTTCTATGCGGCTACTAATTGGCGTTGAATTTGAGATTTCTGTCCACCATGATATAATACCACACTTGCCTGTTCGCTTGGTTTTTTTTTTTTTTTTTTTTGTAGGTTCCCTTTTCTTGGAAGAGGTTGTTAGTTCTTGTGGTATGAGTGCAATTGACGCCATCATAGATGCTGCAAGAAAACGATTTCTTGAGTCTCAACAAACCAAAGCTGCTGGTTCTGCAGCCTGGTGGAGGGTAAGAAAAGCAGAACCTGATGTTGGTCTACTCTTTGATTCATTTTCTTCTTAAAGCATAGAATTTATATGCATGGTAATACATTAAATGTGAATGCCAATTTGTTTCTTGCTAAATTATATGTAAGCGCTGGTGGCTCAACTTCATTTGACTTGCATGTATGATGCTTATCTGAATGGTCAAGTAATTAAATGAACAGCTTCACTTCATTGCAGACAACATTGTTTCTTTTAGGACATGAGATGATCCTTGGAGATGCACTTTTATGTGCCTCAGGAGTTTGTATCGCGTTTTATTATTATTTTTCCTTGTCATAGCATTAGTTAGACCTTGTAATCTTTTTGTTGTTCTATTAATGAGCCGAGGAAATTGCTTCACCATGGCAATAAGTACAACTAATGCGACACAGTCATGATTTCTCAGATCTATGGTATCCCAGTGTTTTATGAGTTAGTGTGCTCTTGTGCACTACCTCCATAACTTTGCCATTTCCTTTGAACCATAGCTAGTTCGTAAAAATAAAGATTTGTCTTGAGTGAATTGTGAACTGTAACGAAGTTCCCAATTCTGGAGCTTTGTTAGGCTTTAGACTTTAATAATTTTTTTCTTCTAAACTTTAAATTACCGGATTATAGATTGTATTGAGAATGGTGCCATGGTTTTATACACACTGCATTATTTGAGTTCCAATAAAGCATATAATCAATCTGTTGGCTACTCGATCATATACTTGCAGTTGCTGTTGCTGTTTGTGTGCATTTTTGGGGTTCCACATGTTCCTTCATTTGTGGTTCCGGCTTTCTGCAGTTGTATTATCCTTGGGAAATTATAACATGTTTTCCTGAAGCATCTTGTTTCGACAGTTTTGTTACTTCTAGATGAAAACGTTGCAAGGGGAAGATGCCATAGTCTTTTGCAAGCTTGCTTTTCAGGAAAAACATCTTGTTTCGACCATTTCATTGATTATATAGCTGAAATCATGAGCAAGAAAATGTCCCTAAGAATTGGATCCAGTGGTGATTAGAATGCATGGACCAAAAAACTCACTGGGAATCATGGTCGTTTAATGGATTTGACTACAATTACGATTCATTTCTCCAAACTATTTGATAGATTAATAGTTTTATTAAGCCTAAAAGTCAATGTACAGATTCTGTACTGTACCCCAAAATTGACGAAACATTTTTGGTTGCTGTAAGAGTGCCTCTTCTTTTTTCCCATTGAGTAGTTGGATTTGAATATGCGTTTCCTATATTTTGAGTCTCATTAAGAAGTGCTCTTCACAGTATTTGCTTCGATATTTTATGTAGCTTCATGCCTATCTGATGCCTGCTTCAGTATTTTTTTTTGATTTGATGGCAGATCATCTGATCCTGGCGCTATGTTAATGGCTGAGGAGATATTTTGCTTTTTCTGTCTTGTTCTTAATTTTCACTCAGTTATGTAAAATAATTTTTGTCAGATCAGGGAAGCAACTGTTTTTGCTTTGGCTTCTGTGTCAGAACAATTGCTTCAAACAGAGGTTTGTGCTGCATGATATTTGCTGTTGTCCTGTAAAATTCTGGAGTGCTTTTATCTGGTGCACGTGCAGCTCTTATGTGCTTTCAATTGTTTGATGCAGAGGTTTGTCCTAATTTTCCTAAGCTGATTTATCCCTTTAGGTATCAGGACCACCTACATCGAAATTAGCGAGCCTGCTGGAGCAAATAATTACTGAAGACATTGGGACAGGTTTTAATTTTAATAAAATAAAATAATGATATTGTTTAAATCTTAGATGCAACTATTATAATTGTTTTATCTTGCAGGGATACATGAATATCCTTTTCTCCATGCTCGTATATTTTCATCGGTTGCTAAATTTTCCTCTGTGGTAACCATTTCAATATCTTATTTCCTTCTTTGTGTCAAATTCTTTAGCAAAATTTTCTAATTGAAATTATTATACTCTTCAGGTCAGCCATGGTGTTCTTGAGAAATTTATTTATGCTGCTATCAAGGCAATTGGCATCGATGTGTAAGCATTTGTTTTGTGTGGTATTTGAGTATTATTGAGCTTAATAAGTCTCATGGGGACAGTGACGGAGTGTTATTTTATTTTATTTTATTTTTATTTTTTGTTACCAGGCCCCCACCTGTCAAAGTAGGTGCCTGTCGGGCCCTTTCCCAGCTCCTACCTGAAGCAAACAAAGAAATTCTTCAGCCTCATATAATGGCTTTGTTTTCCTCACTAACAGACCTTCTCAACCAAGTAATGTACTGCTAGCCTACTAAACTCTTCCATATATAGCATTGAATTTTCATTTAACGCTTGCTCTGGCTTCCAGGCTTCTGATGAAACCTTGCATCTGGTGCTTGAAACACTTCATGCTGTGGTCAAGGCTGGTATGAAGTGTAATTGTTCTCATAGCCCACAATTGCACTGCTCCTTTTGGGTGTGGGATGCAGCAGTACCTTTTCGCATTGTTTTTGATGGTATGCTTGTCTGCAATTTTGTGTTTTAGGACATGAAGCAGTAGAAGCAGTGGAGCCCATTCTCTCTCCCATCATCCTCCACATGTGGGCATTGCATATTTCTGATCCTTTTATTAGTATGGATGCTGTTGAGGTTTTGGAGGTATGATGTCTTCGATGCATTTGATGTTCCATCAGACGCCAGTGTGTTGCTTTGTGTTATGTATTGTATAGATGCTCAACTGACTATCATAAGTTTGCAGGTAGTTAGATACTGACTGAATCATGATGTTCTTTTCCTTCCCTATTGTTTTAACACCAAAATTTTAGTCTGTCTCAGCCTTTATTTAAACGTCTAGAAAGGCTTGTTGCAGAAAATGAATGTTTCATAAAATGTCCTGCCTCTACTAATTTGTGTCTTGGAAGTGTGAGATAATCGTGATGGACAAATCGTTGCCTCCAGAAAACTTTTTTTGAGACCTTTTGAGGTTCCACCTCTAAACCAGTTGGCTATGAGGGGAGCGTTGAACAGATGCTTCATGCTGTAAAATAATATCCCCAACATAGATGGGGAGCAAACACAGATGGGGGGCACTCTTTGACCGAACAGAACCTTGCTTTGATACCATGTTAAGGTTACACCTCAAAACCAATTGGTTATGAAGGGAGTGGTCCAATGGATAATTCAGGCCCCAAAATAACAGGCCCCAAACCAATATAGGATCCTCAACATTTGTATGACTGCATTGTATTCGAGGGACGATTATGAAAGAAGAATTTGGAAGTGAATGTTATTCAATCTATTTATAGAAGTTGCCTCAAATCTATATGTTAGTCGCATCTTTCTTTTGTTTAATGATGATCTATGGGACAGCAATTTGCCTATTGGTTTGAGTTTTAACCTCATGAATACTGTTATTCGATTACTTATGTTCCCCCAATTTACTTCCCTCAGGCAATAAAAAATTCCCCTGGCTGTATTCATCAGCTGGTTTCTCGAGTTCTGCCATATATTGGGCCAATCTTAAACATGGTAGGGTTTCTAGAACTTTCTTTGTATGTATACTATACTTTTTTATGTATAGAGATATGCATACACAAATACCTATGCACATTTATGTTATCTATATAAATATATGCATGTAAGAAATTTTCTTTGTGGTTGAATCAAAAGTTTTTGCATGGTTTAGTTTCTACAAATTCTTATAATTTGTTGTAGGAACCAAGTCACTTCATCAATACTTTATTTATGATACTTATCTAATATAGTTTTAAATAAAATGATGTACCAAAAAAAAAAAGAAGTTTCTAATGTGACAATTTTTAATAATCACTTGTCTCATAGACACACAGACACATACATATAGGAAAATGCTTAAAAGATCGAGCTAAATTTTCTTATTAGAGTCAGCCCTTATAGGGCTGACATTAGATTAGAACAAGACAGAAATCTTGACTGATGGATTTGAAATTCATTACACATTCTACTATCAAATAAAATATGGCCCAAATCTGATGATGGATAAGGTTTCATCTGAATAGTCAAAGTTTATACATTTCATTGTCGACTTCTTTGTTTACCAAATTGAAGTTTAACTTTAACCATTTAGATGAACCTTCATTTATAATCTGATAAGGCTCAGATTTTTCGAGCTAGTAGGAATCATGGGTAGGATATTTAATCTGATGGTACGAATACCTTTATGTACTATTATGTGGGCCCTAAATGGACTGGCTTTTGGGAAAACATGTCTCTTTAGCCCTCGCTAGCGTTGCCTTATATATGATATGTGCAGAGGCATAGTTGTCCAAGCGTTTGGGCAAGGCAAGTGCTCGCCTTGCTTGGCTCCTTCAACGCCTAGGGGTGCCTTAACTAGGTTTTTTTTTTTTTTTTTTTTTCTAGAATAACGGCATAAGAAAGAGATTACATTGCTTGAAAGTTAAATATCCAATAGATAACATAAAAAAAACTTATAAAATACTCTCATTTTGTGAAAACAATCTTAACATTGTCTTTTGTTTTCCAAAGTGTATCATTTCAAATGAGAACTTAGCTTATATTGCTTTATGTTAGTCCCAATATAAGCACTGAGAGGGGGGGGTGAATCAGTGCACTTTAATATCTCGTATGTCTTTTCCAAATTTACTTGTTACGGCAAGTATAAAACAAGTAGGCAAGACAATCAATCGCAAATACAATATTTACGTGGTTCAGCTACACAATGCGTGCAACCTATGTCCACGGCTAGTTCGGGTTCACTACCCTCACCAACGAATTCACTAGAATTGTATGGGCCCTTCACTAGAGCGATACAACGGTCTCACTGACCAATTATTTAGTTGTCGTCCCTTCACTAGGGTTGACAACTTACAAAAGCTTCAACAATAATAAATTTAGAATGATAAAGGCAACTCACGAAACCAAGCGCTTTGTCGTCACACAAAGAGCGCAAAGTACTCGAAGAAGCTCCGGAAGACGTACCAAGGCTGCCACCTTCTCCAGCCACGGAAACGCTACCAAGGGTCACCGGAAATATATCTTGGGAACTCTTACACACAATTCTCACAAGTGTTTCCCAAGCTCACACAAACTCGACCCTTTGAAATCCCAAAAGTGCTCAAGAACAACCAAGGCACTCTACCACCACCTTAGGAGAATTTCTCTCAATTTTCTCACTCAAATGCTCTCTCCAAGCTCATGGAAGGTCTGATTTTTGTCCAAGGGAGAGCCCCTCCTTATATAGCCCTCCAAAGTCTCCAAGACATGGCATAGTGGAGGAATTAATTACTCCAAACATGTTCCATGTTTTAGGGGTGGGAGACTCATTATGGTGTCTCCACTTAGCCACAAACATGGCATTAATTCCTCCACCAATTATGCTCCATGTTTTGGGGGTGGGAGACTCATTATGGTGTCTCCACTAGCCAAAAGAAGCCTCCAAACATGGATGTCCTTGAATGCCAAACAACATTCCTCAAATTAGGGGATTTTGTCACCAATGGTGGACCAAATAGTAGCATGGCTGCTGCCCACGAATTTTGACTTGGTCCAAGTGTATTTGGACTCCTCCAAGTGTCATTGGGCTTGTTTAGTTGCTGCCCATGTGTGCCAAGCCCATTAGTTGGCCCAAATTCGTCACATTGCACATTTAAGCCCAAAATGGTCTCCCCAAAGGCCCACCACGAATTTCATAAGCCCATTGCAACCCATTTAGCCCAACTTTACCTCAATGTAGCCCAACAACTCCAAACAAGCTCCCTTTAAGCTCAACACGGTGCATATGCTCAAATTAGGCCAAACCGGGCCCAATTATGACGCTTCGAGCAAAACTGATTTCCTTTGCGCCGTTTCTGTTCATACCACTTTATTATGGTATATTATAGTTGCTGGTGTCTCCCCATGATCATCGGATCACCCGGAGTGCCTCAAATCAATAACCGCTCCAAACTAGGTCAAACCGGGCTCAGAATCGCTTGTTTACGCTGTTTTTGGATACTTCACTCCGTCACTGCTTCTTCTTCATTTCCATGCTATTTCGACATCATGAAGTCGTCTATAGACAATAGGCATGATATTCCGGTGATGCGGACACCCAATTAGGCTTGCCAACAATGACAACACCATAACATTCCAATGGGAACAACACTTTATAACGTGAAGAAAACATTAATTCTACTTAAAATGTTGATCTTAAACATATATGTATATGTATATGTATTTATATGTGTATATAAGTATATGTATATGTGTTATCATGTCTCTTATAAGCGCCTTGAGCGCCTTGTGGATGCCTAGGTGTTCACGCTCCTGGCTAATGCCTTACTTCGCCTTGGCACCTTGACAACTATGTGTGGAAGCTCATTTTGGCCATGAAAATGATATTTTTTTTAATTTAATGATGAGAAGGTGCTTCCTACTTTATAAATATATGGCATTTGAGTGGAAGCTCATTTTGGTCATGATAATACTATTTTTTAATTTAATAATGAGAAGGTACTTCATTATATATAAATATATAGCATTTGAGGGGAAGCTCATTTGGTCATGACAATAATTATTTTTTTTAACTTATTAATGAGAAGCTACTTCATAATGTATTGTATTTGTCTGTGTTGGATTACGTAAGCCTTTTAGGCTATGTTTTATTTATTTATTGGGCCTTGTATTCTGGGCTCATTAGGGTTTCCACTATGTTTCTTGTTCGAGGGGATAGGGTTTCCTAGTAACCCTAATATTGAATATTATAAATAGATAGTCTTGGTGCCCGTATTAGGGCATTCGATTATTCTCCCAAAATTTCTGTCCTCTATTTCTCTCCTGTCTTTCACTACATGGTATCAGAGCTATGATTCATTGGGTACTTGGCCTCGGTTTTCTGCCGATTTGGCGTTCTCGGCGATCTTGTTCTTACTTTTCGGGTAATCTCGCTCAAGTTCGATCGACGATCAAAGACGTAATCCTCGATCAATGGCTGCCCTTCCAAATCAGTCAGAGATCGACGATAAATCCCTTCCGATCTCTCCTATTATTCTGCCCACTGTATCTTCACCACCAGTAATTCCTACATCCAATGATAAGCCGAATATTTGTATCACATCGGTTCTGTTGGATGGATCGAATTACTTGGAATGGTCTCCGTCGGCGAAGATGTATATTGGAGGGCGAGGGAAGATCGGTTACATCACAGGGAGCACACCTGCCCCTGCTTCGACGGATGTAGGGTATGCTAGGTGGGAGCAAGAGAATCTGATGGTTATGTCTTGGTTGATAAGTTCCATGCAACCTTCGATTAGTCGGCCGCTGTATTTTCTGACGACCGCGAAGAAAATCTAGGATAAGGTGAAAACAGCATACTCTCAGAGGCGTAATGCTGCTCGCATACATCAAATCCATCAGGCGATTTCTCAGTGGCTGCAAGAGGAAAAATCCCTATTATTCTATTTTACCACTCTTCAGGGCTGGTGGGAGGAATTGGATCATTATCGGATGCTCCAGTGGGATACTGATGATGATTAGGAGCATCACCAGAAACAAATTGATGAAGACAGAATCTTCCAGTTCTTGGCAGGATTAAACGTCGAGTTTGACGTTATTCGAAGTCAAATTCTTGGTCAATCTGTTCTGCCTTCTCTTGATGAAGTATTCTCTATGGTGCAAACTAAGGATAGTCGTCGTCGAGTAATGTTGCCTCAGTCTCCTTCTTTGGCCCTTGTTTCTCAAAGGGGACCAAGTGCCAATGTCCATGTGAAGGGAAATATTGCCAAAGAAAAATTGGTATGCTCCTATTGTGGTAAAAACAAACATACCAAGGAGACTTGCTAGGAACTTGTTGGAAAACCAGATTGGCTGCGGGAATTGAAGAAGCAAGGGGGTCAGAAAAATGCTTGTGGTCATACCGCTAACACTGCTGCTTCGGAACTTCCTGGCACTGTTGACCTAGCACCTCTTCGACGTTTTTTTACACCAAGTGGAGTCTTCTGGTGCTTCTCAGACAACCCCTCCTACTGCCCACCATGCTGGTGCATCTTATCCTTTTTCCCATGAGTCATGGATTATTGATTCAGGGGCTACCCACCATATGACTGGTATACCCTCTCTATTTTCCTCTTATAAGCTCAAGTCTGGTAGGGATAAGATACGTGTTGCTGATGGTTCGTTTTCCACCATTTCAGGAGAGGGGACTGTTCCTTTGGATGACACCTTATCCCTCCATTCTGTTCTCCATGCACCAAATTTTACTTCCAATCTTCTATCCGTTAGCTCTCTTACTAAACATCTCAATTGTAGTATGACTTTTTATCCCTCTTCTTGTGTTATCTAGGATCTGGTGACGAAGAGAATGATTGGGAGTGGATGTGAAGCTGATGGTCTATATCTTCTTAATGTTGGAGCACCGTCACCAACAACACTTCGGTTTAGTAGTCCTAGTAGTGTGAACTTGTCTCGAATAAGGCTTTGGCATGCTTGCCTTGGTCATTTGTCGTTTTCCTCTCTGCGTCTCTTATTTCCTGACCTGTTTAAATTTGTGTCCCTCGAATCCTTGCAGTGTTCAGTTTGTCAGTTGTCGAAACACTCTAGAACTACTTATTCGGTCAGTAATAAAAAGAGTTTACGTCCTTTTGATTTAATACATTCTGACGTTTGGGGTCCCTCTCCTCATATTTCCCTGGATGGTATGAGGTATTTTCTTACGTTTGTGGATGATCATACACGATTCACGTGGTTGTATCCTTTTAAATCTCGTGATGAGGTGCCTAAATTAGTTCGTCAATTTCATCAGCTCATCCTCACTCAATTTCACAAACGCATTAAGATTCTCCGTTCTGACAACGCTAAGGAATATTTCTCCCATGAGTTGGCTGAATATCTCCATTCTTATGGGGTTATTCATCAAAGTTCATGTGCCTATACTCCCCAACAGAATGGCGTGGCCGAGAGGATGAACAGACATTTGCTGGAGGTCGCTAGGGCTTTTACCCTTGCTATGCATGTCCCTAAACGCTATTGGGTCCCTGCTGTCCGCACTGCTGCTTATGTAATACATTGCATGCCATCTCGGGTACTTCAACTTCAAATCCCATTTCAACTTTTATATCCCTCTGAGAGCCCTGATATTCTACCCCTTCGTGTCTTTGTCTGTGTGTGCTTTATTCACATCCATGGGCCTTCTCGCGATAAACTTGATCCCAAATCCATTCGTGGGGTCTTCCTTGGGTACTCTGACACTCAAAAAGGGTATGTTTGTCTTGAACCTCAGAACCGCAAAATTATTGTCACAAAGGATGTTATCTTCTTTGAAAATCTCTCATACTTCCCTCCTTCAGGGTCCACTCTTCAGGGGGAGAGTGATTGGTGGGAAGAGTGTACCCTTTCGAGCGACCTTCCACTTTCGGTCCCTACCCCTATTCCTATGTTTGAGTCCGAGCTCGATCCTCCTCCTGAGGTGGCTCCTCCTGAGCAGCCTCCTCATCCTGAGATGGCTCCTCCTGAGCCTCCTTCCCCTCCTGAGTTGGCTCCGTCTCTTTCCCCTGCGTCCAAGCCTAACCTTGAAACTGTTGTGCCTGAAGTGAGGGTGTATACCAGGAAGAAGAAGACACATATAGACCAAGCAGTGGAACAATCACTCCCAGCAAGCTCTTCGGAACCAGGTACTATTTTCCCTGATATTGATTTACCTATTGCCTAACGTAAAGGCCCTTGTAAATGCACTCAGTACCCTTTATCTAGTTTTTTATCTTGTTCTAAATTGTCACCATCGTATCAATCTTTTATTGCTGCCATATCATCTGTTAAAGTTCCATCCAGGTTGTCTGAGGCATTGGAGGATCCCAAGTGGAGAAAAGCAATGAAAGAAGAGATGGATGCCTTTGTAAAAAATGAAACGTGGGATCTGACTGATTTGCCGGTTGGAAAGAAACCTGTAGGGTGTAAGTGGGTGTTTACTGTTAAACACCGGGCCGATGGAAGTGTAGAGAGATGCAAAGCCAGATTGGTTGCAAAAGGTTTTACTCAAAAATATGGCATTGATTATGGGGAAACTTTTGCACCAATGGCGAAGATGAATTCTGTTCGGGTGTTATTGTCCCTTGCTGCGAATGAGGGATGGAAGCTACACCAAATGGATGTAAAAAATGCTTTTCGCAATGGGGATTTGCAAGAGGAAGTATATATGTCACCACCTCCAGGATGCAGAGTTGGAACTAATACAGGGAAGGTATGTAAGCTCAAGAAGTCTTTGTATGATCTTAAGCAGTCTCCGAGGGCTTGGTTCGAGCGGTTCAGCTTAGCTGTGAAAAGATTTGGATTCAATCAAAGCAATGCTGATCATACACTATTCTTTAGATGGCAAGGTGCTCTCATTACAATCCTTATTGTTTACGTTGATGATATTGTGGTTACTGGGAACAATGAAAGAGAAATAGCCCAGCTAAAGGAATTTTTAGCTTCTGAATTTGAGATCAAAGATCTTGGAGAACTCAAATATTTTCTTGGGTAGAGGTTGCTAAGTCCAAGAATGGTATCTTTGTCTCTCAGCGCAAATATATTCTTGATCTCTTGCATGACACCGGAAAAACTGGATGTCGACCAGTGGATACTCCTTTTGATCCAAATGTTAAATTGAGTCCTACCGAGGGACAACCAATTGATGATGCGAGCCAATACCAGAAAATAGTTGGGAAGCTTTTGTATTTATCTCTTACCAGGCCAGATATTGCATTTGTGGTTAGCGTCCTTAGCCAGTTCATGCATGCTCCACGGGTTCCTCACATGCAAGCTGTCGACAGGGTGCTTCGTTATTTAAAATGATGTCCTGGTAAAGGACTTCTATTTAGCAAGACATGACCATATGAAGATTGAGGCCTATACTGATGCCGATTGGGCAGGCTCGGTTGCTGATAGATGCTCTACTTCAGGATATTGTGTTTTTGTGGGAGGGAACCTTGTGACTTGGCGTAGCAAGAAGCAGCCCGTTGTAGCTCGGTCCAATGCAGAAGCTGAATTCCGGTCCATGGCGAATGGAGTCTCCGAGTTAATCTGGATACGTCGACTATTAACAGAGTTGGAGATCCTGTTTGAATCTCCAATGCGACTCTATTGTGACAATCAGACAGCGATAAGTATTGCAAATAATCATGTTCAGTATGACCGTACTAAGCATGTTGAGGTGGATCGACATTTCATTCGTGAACGTGTGATATCAAAAGAATTATGCTTACCGTTTGTGCCTACTGTTCAGCAGTGTGCTGATATCTTCACCAAAGGTCTCTTTAAGCCCCAGTTTGAGTTCCTTATGTCCAAGTTAGGCATGGGTAATATTTATGCCTAACTTGAGAGGGAGTGTTGGATTATGTAAGCCTCTTGGGCTGTGTTTTATTTATTTGTTGGGCGTTGTATTCTGGGCCCATTAGGGTTTCCACAATGTTTCTTGTTCGAGGGGCTAGGGTTTCCTAGTAACCCTAATATTGAATATTATAAATAGATAGTCTTGGTGCCCGTATTAGGGCATCCGATTATTCTCCCAAAATTTCTGTCCTCTATTTCTCTCCTCTCTTTCACTATAGTCTGTAATTAAAATCTAATAATAATATATGATTTATAAAATTGGGGAATAGAACGTATGCTTGCTTGTTTTATTACCCTTGATGTGTCAATGTTGAAATTTTCAGCCCAAACAGCAGCCTGATGGATTAGTGGCTGGATCATTGGATTTGTTGACAATGTTGGTGAAGGTGAGTTACTCTTATACCATTTCCTTTGCGCATTTCCTGTTGAGGTTTTCAAATTGTAAGTGACATCAATTTTTTTCAGAAATTTTGCTAATTACAGTTTATGTTTTTTTTTTTTCCCTTCTTTTTTTGAACAGAATGCTCCTTGTGATGTAGCAAAAGCAGTATTTGATGTTTGCTTTAATTCTGTTATTCGAATAGTCCTTCAAACTGATGATCATAGTGAAATGCAGGTTGTAGTCTTTTTCCCTATACCTCTGAGATCTTCTAGGTTTTTATATCGGAGCTGTGTTGTACAATGTCTAGAAATGACAATTCTTTGTTGCTGCAATGTACAGAATGCAACAGAATGTTTAGCTGCATTTATCTCTGCTGGGAGAACTGAAATACTTACTTGGAGCAGTGATGCTGGATATACAATGAGATGTTTGCTTGATGCAGCTTCAAGGTAACTGCTTAGTCTTATATTTTGTTTCACAGTTCTTTGTCAACCTTCAAAACGCACTTCTTTCAAAATGCACTTCTTTGTCAACCTTCAAAATGCACTGCTTAGTCTCATTACCTAGCTGATAATGTTGGTTATTAAGCAAAACTTCACCTAAAAGCTTAAGTAGTTAGGTTGTGGTTCTGAATATTTGTTAAGCCTTTCACTCACTATAGATGGCAATTCATGCTCGCTCAATTAAAAGCCAGTGCCCACTTAATATATGGGTTATGAATGGGTGACACAAATGAACCCATTTATTAATGGGCATAAATGGACTATAAAATGGGCGTCCATTAAGCCTATTAATAATGCTTTATTATATTAGTAGAATAAGTTAAGTGAGAATTTTAACATGACAATTTTTTTAACTAGTTTATTTTGAAATATATAAAAAAATCAATTATATATTTATTTTAAGGCGAAGCAATGCCTTTTGTTTTTTATTACCCTAATGCGGTGTCGGCATCGCTCCCGACTCTCGATACCGACCAGATTTTGATGTTGGTGTCAATGCCAATACCTGTTACGACACCGAACCTGATGACGACATCGATGTAGGCTCCAAGGGTGGCACCGATGCAGTCCTGCAGTTCCCAACACCAATTGCGGTCCCATGCCTAATCGAAGGTGTTCGGATCAAATCTGGTTAGTGGGGTCAATTTGTTGCAAAAACATGAGTGAACAAGTCCAATCATGAAACACATGAAGATATAATTCAAGAAAATGGAGCATTGGAATTACATACAGGATTTGTTGTGATGAGAAGGGGACTGTGGAAAACTTGTTCTAGCAGCAGCAGTTCCTGTGCCTGATGAAAGGGCCAATCGGAAACCGGATTCCACCATAGCCATCCTTCTAAATCCAATTAATCAGATAATTTTATGTGTATTTAAAGTTTGAATAATAAAATTGTGAAATGCAAATTTTTAAAAGCTTATCCCATTTAGGGTTGCCCAAGCCCGCCTAACCCAGTTCGCGCCCATCCATTCAAACCTATATAATAGTTAGCGCATTTAGGCTCACCCATTTAAACTCATGACCCATTTACGCTTGCCCATGCCCGCCGAAGACCACCCATTTACTACCTCTAGCATCCACACACGTGGAGTGGATAAAAACAACAAAAGTATGTTAACACTCTTGGATGGAATATTAACATCCATTTTAGCTAATAACTGTTGAAAACTTAGAAAAAAATATGTAGGTCACAACACCATATAGTCAGGAAAATGATCAATTTAGAATGTTCAATATGGTTGAAAAGAAAGGGAATAGGATTTCCACACATTTTTGACATCCTTTACAGACTTTTGAACAAAAAATTATATATAAAATATTTAGTTCTCTTTATGCGTGTCAAATGTTTTTGCTTTTGCTATTTATGGTAGATACAATGCATTTCAAATTTTCAATTTGCATTTTTTTTTTAAATTTTCGGCAGAGTTAAAAGATAATATATTCAATTTATTGGAGTGCATTTGATTTGTTGAAATAACTAAAACAGAAGCTTGTGCAAAGGTGTTTACATACCCCAATAGGTTAGTAATCTTGTAAAATTGTGTGTAAAGACAAAGTAAAGGAGACAGTTTATGTATAAGAGAGATTGGTGGTGTATCCATAACCCTAGAAGGTTATAATAAAGAAATTAAGATTTTATTAATAAATAAAGGTTCCCTTTGCCTGCCACCTACGGGTGTGGTTGAGTAGTTGGTCTATCTACTGCTGATTGATTGGGTTTGTTGACCTGTTAGCTTCTGGGAGGTTGCTGCAACCAGCAATCTACTGACGCAGCCCAAGGAGTGTAAATATCATGCATGTGCAGCGTGTTAGATTACAACCCAAATGACTCCTACCTAAAGCCTTTGTGAATATATTTGCAAGTTTGTTTCCTTTTTCCACGTGTCCTGTAAAAATGAGCTTTTGTTTGAACTTCTCACAAACAAAATGTAAAACAACTTTGATATTCTTCTCTTTCATGGGAGACTGAATTGGTGGCAATTTAAATAAATGGATGCATGGTTTCCTCACCTCAGCTTCATAGGATCTGAGATCTTACAGTCAAACTTTAGTAACATTTAATTCAGCCAGAGTAGCACACTTGCTGTCAGAGCCGAAGCTCTACATTTGGACTCGACAGTTGAGTGGGCTACTACACTCTCTTTCTTACTGATTCACAATCTAGACTACCTCCAACAAGAACACGATAGCTAGTGGTATAAACTTTTTAAAGCAAGTGCCTCCCAATCTTCATCTGTCAATCCCTCTATTCCAATATATGCCTATTATCTTGTCTTGTCACAGCCTACTAATTAAGCTGCCTAGCGAGCCTTCAGCATCTCTCTATTCTGAAAAATATGTTCCCATCTTTTGCAGCAAGCTTTGTTTTGGGATTCATGGGCGCATCCCCAGCAGACCAGGTTTTTGCAAGAAGTGAACTTCTTCTCTACATGTGCTGCCTCAATTTCAAGGAAACACTTAAGTTTGCTCAAGTTAGCTGAAGCATGAAATTGCATTTAAAGAAAGGATTTCAATGCCTCCCTGAAAAAAAGAGAGAGAAAAAAAAGAAAGGCCATGTATCAGTAAGACATCCACTTGGTGACTAGCAAAATTTTGTACCTTGAAGATGCATACTGGCTTCAAACCACCCAAAGATCATATATGCTCAACTATTATCTATGTTCATGGACTCTTCTATCATTTCTTATGTGGAGCAACTTGTTAAGCTCCTCAAATAGTGTCTTGAAGACAAAAAATGTACTCTTGACCCAAGTGACTGCCTTCATGGCATCATACATCAGACATGTTATAGGTGTTGGAACTGAGGCCGAGATGCTAGACACTTGTTGTAAGAGCAACCAAAACCTGTATCTTTCAGCCATGAGTTGCACAGTTGAATTAATATTCGAGAATCCTCTGGTACCTGGCACCTGGCACCTGGCACCTGGCACCCATGCTTTTTATGCTGGCTCAATTCCTCTTTAACCAAAAGCACTACCTGACCATTTTACTTTGTCATATACCTGCTTAAGTGAACATTACTAATGTCATATTAGTTATCCTTGATTCTAGAGACTGAATTGGATTGCTGTTTTGCAGGCTTCTAGATCCTGATTTGGACAGCTCTGGATCGCTTTTCGTTGGAAGCTATATTCTACAGCTTATTTTGCATCTTCCATCACACATGGCGGAGCATATCCGAGACCTTGTTGCTGCTCTGGTTAGGCGCATGCAATCTTGTCAAATAGCAGGATTGAGAAGCTCGTTGCTGCTTGTGTTTGCTCGATTGGTACTTTGCTTATTTACTTTTGATGCTGATATTGATTCCATTAATGTTTTTTGTGCTACCTATTTCTTGTTTTCAAATGGATTGACATCACATTTTCCGAGAGTGTTGTGGTATTTTAATTTGACATTACTTATTGAGAACAGAGAAGACATGGGTCTCGTAAATAAAGATTTCCTTGTCATAGTTAATATTGGTAATTTTGTTAAGAGTGAATATTAGCTTCACTTTCTCAGTTTTGTTGTTTCTTATTTTCGTAGTCTTCTTTAGAATGCCTAACTACACCCATGCATCTTTGGTGGTCATTTGTAAATTTTTCCTTCGCTTTAGTGCAGGTACATTTGAGCACCCCGAGCATAGAGCAATTTATTGATTTGTTGTTGACAGTTTCAGCTAAGGGTTACGACAATTCCTTTGTTTATGTGATGTCTGAATGGACTAAACAGCAAGGTAAGCATCCTTCATGTGAGCAATGACTTCTAGAGCATCGAGAAATATTCGTTCTCATGTTGCATGCACTGCTGAACCTTTTTTTTTTTGTTTTTTTTTTTTGGTGTGTGTAGTTACCACTTACTCTCACTAAGATGACCTAGAGAACTTTCTTCAAAGCGCAGTAGCAACTTGAGCCATGATGGTAAATTTCTTATAGGTGCCAACATGTGTTATCAAAGGTGCCCAGGCATCATGAGGTGATACACTGGCGCCTCAAATGGTCCCGATCAAGGCACCTTCACATAGAAGTGCTTGTCTGGGAACAGGCGCTCAGTGCTTCAGGCGAGCACATGTTGCCTTTTATATAGGTCAAGCTTACATTACTTTTTCATCTTCAGTTGACTTTTAATGTTTAAGTGGCTCGAGGATAAATACGTCAAAGAAAATAATATTGCTACTTAGAAACAATGAACAGATTTGCCTTTCACAGATAGATGGCAAACTAGTATTATGGAAGCCTTTTCATAGGCTGATTACTTTGGGAACAATCAAGTCGAATCTGAAATGCTAATTGAAATCTAATGCTAGTCTCCACAACTAAAATATATCCAAGCAAATAAGGTATTTACACATTGAAAACTTCTAAAATAATGAAACAGAAACTCAAATTACACTTTCAAGTATTCCCCATAAAATTGTAAATAATAATAAATTAACTCCATGCTTTTAAAATATTTCTCCCAAAACATGCATCTCAGTTATTTTTTTTATTGGTAAATAAACGCAGATAGCAGGTTTTAAACTTGCAAACCTTTCCCACATCCTTTTACTTACAAGGGTGGGTTGGAGATGCGATTGGACCAAAGACCCTTTGACACACCCTCAATATTTATCCCCCTGTTTGCTATCAATTATAATAGGCTTTCTATTACCTCATTTTGTTTTTTGGCACTAACATCTCTTTTGTCTCAATTACCTCATCTTGTCAATCTGCATCCGCTATCTTGACTTGTGGTTGTCGACACCCTTCACTCTGGCAGGATTCAAATTATAGATAACAAATAGCATATCTAACAAGATCCAGAATATTTCTGTATGCTTAATTGTGTCATCTAAGGATGAATGGCTTGAAAATTCAAACTGGATAATCTTAGTTAATATTTTCTTGAATGTTGTGATTAAGCCATATCATTTTTTGTGGCACCCACTATTGCCACTTACATTGCCAGTGATAGGCCATGCACCAATAGAACGTCTATTTCTGATCCTTTTGTTGACCTAACTCAAAATACCATCCATATTCCAAATTGACTAGCGCAGCTCACCACACTCTACATTTGAAACTCCCAAGCAAGGGACCGTTAAAAGCCCAAAGTCTCTATCATAACATGTTTGAGCTCGATTTTCTGATTGAGTGTTTTTATTTCGTTTTTTGATATTGCCTTTATTTCTTGATGCTGTTTGATGTGTGATTTGAAGAAGACGACAAAGATCAGGCTAGTTTGGGTGCATAATGAAAGAGCAAAAGGACAAAGAAGGCCTATAATAGGAGAAAAAAAACCTTTGTTTCACATTCATGGGATTGTACATTTTATTGTTACTGCTATGCTATTTGATAGATGGCACTAATAAATGCTATGTTGAAAATTTTCATACGTTAGGGGTGGTCCATGTCTTTGATCTTTTGATACTGAAATGGTCATATTTCCCAAATGTTCGAGTGCAGGGGAAATACAAGGAGCCTATCAAATTAAAGTCACGACAACTGCTTTGGCACTTCTGCTGTCCACAGGGCATGGAGAAATGGCCAAAATCAATGTTCAGGGTCACCTAATTAAGGTTAGGATACACTTTGAAGTGCAATCTTTCTTTATATAAACACTTGTTATAATTTTTACTCTGCTTCATTTGAAGACCAACGCAGGGATAACCACTCGCTCCAAAGCTAAATTTGCTCCGGACCAATGGACGGTAATGCCACTTCCTTCAAAGGTACATGTTTTCTCTCCCTTTTCTTCCACTCCTTTTCCCAGTTTATGGTTAACCCCTCTCTTTTTCTTATTTTGTTTCACCCCATTTTATCTCTGACTCTGATTCATGCTGTTGTTGAGTTTAACCTAATGTAAATTCTGCAATCACACTATCCGCATCCTTTCCAGATACTGGCTTTATTGGCAGATGCGATGATTGAGATCCACGAACAAGTACTGGAATGTGGTGATGAGGTAGTGATGGCTTTTTTTTTTTGTGAACCTTCCATTGGAATAGCTGCTCCTCACCTAATTCACTTGTGGTCCATTAAATAGCTATTCCATTTTGCGACTGTATTCCATTTTGTGAACCAAATGTGCCGTAAATTCTCAAATTTTCTCAAGCTTGGAACAATTCTATCGTGGCAGGATAGTGATTGGGACGAAGTTGAGCAAGGTGATGTTAATGCTAATAAAGATTTGCTGTACTCAGTCAGTTCTACATCATTTGGGAGGCCCTCATACGAACATCTAGATGCAATGGCAAAAGTATTTAATGAGGTTTGGTCTGGTCCAAATACATTTGATTTCCCCCTCCCCCTCTTCTTTTCTCGGTGCAGCTACTGATTCATCTTTTCTTCTTTTTTTTTTTGTTTTCCTCCTCAAACTTTAGAACCAAGAGGATGGTTATGAAGACGACCTACTGTGTTCTGCAGATCCACTTAATACGGTGTGCACTTGTTGTATGACCATCTTATTTTTATACATCTGATGAATCATAAGTTTATTCTTCACTCCCTGTGTTGCACCTCACAGATTAACCTTGCAAGTTATCTTGTGGATTTCGTCGTCAAATTTTCTCAATCCGACAGACATCTTTTTGATCATCTTTGTCAGGTCCGCTGCCCCTTTCCTCATTTTAGCATTTTGAAAACTTTGTTGAAGGCATAACCTGAGTTCGATGTTGATTTATGGGTTATTCTGCTACGGCAAGATTACAGCATGTTGTGTTTGTTCTTTGATCGAAAGTGCAGAGTCTGACAGAATCACAACGGAGCGCAATTCAAGCGGCGGTAAATCAACAAGGAGTCTGATCATTGTACAATTTAATGATTTTGTGGGTGTGAAGATTTCTCATCAATTGGGTTCTAAATTATTCTTCTATTTTTTTCCCCACTAGGTTTTGGCTTCTGGGTGTGGAAAAGCCCTCTGTTGAGTTGTAAAGTTCCAATTTTTTTCCTATCCATTTTTTACTATCCAAAAAAAAAAAAGAAAACTTAAAAAAAGAGCCCATCTGGTTTTGATCTCGAGCCATTGTTTTGAGTGCTAAATGACCCATCTGTTCTTTCCCTAATATAATGTTATCTATTTTTCCGGGAACATGGAGAATTATTTCTAAAAAAATTGAGATAATTGGATGAAATGATAAGTGAAAAAAAGCGTCTGATTTATTCACATAAATGTTTTATTTCCCAACTGATTTTCCGATCCTAAATCAAACTAGACCCAGTTTAATCTCTAGCTGAATTTATCGACTGGGAGGATATTTTTCAGAAAAATTCAAATTTTCTCAAAGCATCCATGCATTACTTCTCATTTTTTAAGCGTTATGGTGCAAATTTTCTATGCATTTAGCACCGTCCTATATTGGAAGGTCTAAAGTTGTGTTTTGATGGTGGGAAATGAATAAGGAGGTGCGCGCTTAGCACTATTTGATATTAAAGGTCCAAGGTTATGTATGGATGTTAAGAATGAAATGAGAAGGGAAATGGGTTATCGGAATAATGAGAATATGATTAAAATGGTCATTCATTTATAAAGAAAATATATATTATTAGGGAACGACGATTCATAACTTCCTTTTGTTGCCGAAATGAAAATCAATGATATTTACATTCCAGCCATCTAAAAGAGAGCCCCAAGTCTCAAGGGCACCCTCCTTTGTTTCTGCCTTTGCTGTCGTAAATTTGAATCTGTGGGAAATTATTTTCATTTTCATTTTTTTTTTGCTCCTCGTAAAGTAAAGAAATCAGCTTTGAAATTTGTTTCTTTCATGGGGACAACCAGGAGGGATAAAAGAACAATGTTTAGGGTCCATAGAAGACGTACAAAAAGGTAAGTCCATATTTTTCATGCAGAGTGAAGCATAACACATTATATTGACGAGATTTGTCTCACGGCCAGTTTGGTTCGGAGAGCCATTTTGACCAAAGAAGTGCTTCTTGAGGAAATTTGGGCATTTGTTGAGAACTCGCAAGCTGATTTAAACCATTTTAAAAAGCTGATTTGACGTGAAAAAGTACTTTTTTGGAGAAATCTTTATTCGTCGACAGTAAAAAAAAAAAAAAGATTTGTCTATGAATTTATATGCATTTTTTAAAGTTAGAATTGTCTTAAATATCAGAAATTTTATTTTAAGGATAATGACTGAGCATCAAACAAAACTTGTAACAAATTAGGATGTTCCCATCGAGCGTGAAAAACGTTGGACGAGTTGACAGCGAGTGAAGTTGAGGTGAAGTCATTGTTCGTTGGGGTCTCACGAGTCTCTATGCTTAAAATAAAATTCCTGACATTTAAGACAATTCTACCCAGATTTGAGGATGTTGACCCCATAAATCTAAATATTAAGTTTTTAGCATAGTTTTAGAGGTGTTGATTTGATGAATTTCAAATTAATAAAATATATGTACACTTTAAGACAAATGTCAAGAATATAAATATTTCATGATATGATAGAGGGCTTGATGAATCTATTGTAACAGAAATGAAATTCAATATGTGATGAAATTGCATGAAAATTAGTATAGCATATTGATGTAGAATATGATATGTGATAAAATTCACTCATACGTGCTGTCACCGTAACTCCACCATTTCGTTATTACATATATATATATATACACACACATAGATTGTATGCTGATGCTGGGCAAAATTTAATTTCAACATCACGGGAAGTTTAGATTTATTAGCTGCGCTCACTTGAGCCTGTTATTTTCATTGGTTGTTATCATTATTTTCAAAGCTTTATTTGATAATTTGATTGCTATTGAAAATATCTATCAGAACCCATTAACTCCATTATTATTATAATAATTATTTGGAATCCAAATTGTTGATTTGATGTTGTTGGGCACCACCCATTTGCATCCGTACTTCTGTTGGTTGTTAATATGAACTTGTGGGATCCCGATCTTTATTTTGAGCATCACTAGCTACGTTGGGTTGAAATTGTGACCACTCGGTTTGTTTGCAATTAATTTTGTTGATAATAATCTTGTGTAAATTTCTCTTTTTCATTGAGGGACAATCTTTGTACCATGTCCTTATATTTCCCAATATTTGGTTGAGCCATTATATCTATTGCAAAACAAAATGGTTGATTTGTGTTGGATGATGTTAGATTGTTGGAGTATGTTTATTGTTGTTCTATTTAAATTTGAATGAATGAAAAAGTTTGGTGCTTAAAGCACGTAATTGAGGTTTGATGGAATTGGTGTAGTTTACGGGCTCGGAGATGAGTTTGTTTATACCTAATTTTGGGTGATTGATGGTTTGAATCCAGGTGCTTTGTGTTAAAAGCATACGTTTTCTAACGGGTATGGTCGTTAATTACTTCATTTGGAATAAACCGCCGTTGGTTATTTTTTAGTTGATGATTGGTTGTTTTAATTTTTTGTTATTATATTGTTGTGTGAGTTTCAACTTTATTGAGCAATTTGTGCTCACCCTTGTTATTTCTATTATTTTCCTAACCTAGGGAAAGTTGAAAATGAGGACTCTAATGATAAGGGCACGAGGTATAACAGTGGTAAATGACTTGTGTTTGAGTAGTTCGATGTTTAGGAAAAATTCTGTATAGTTTTGGAGGTAACTTTGATGCGATAGAGTGTTGGGTTTGTAATAATAATGATTTCATACTTTGCTTTTCTAGATAAATGCTTTGTGTGGTTGGGGTTTGCTCACGGGCAACCCTACGCATCCTCAACAGTATCTGACCGTTTATAATAAATCTTTCATCCATAGAGTCTAAATACTTAAAATAGGTTAATAGTTTCGATGTCTTGATTGTTCGTAATATAAATGGAAATATCATCATTTGGATTTCAAGATTTTTCTTGTTCACCTCCGAAGAGTGTTTGCATCTTGAACATTCAAACATCCTACTAAGATTCCAGCTAGAGGTCAACTGGCAAGGAGATAAAAGACCCAACAAATGCTTCAAACTCTACAATATAACAAATCTCAAACCCATGCGAGATTCTCAACACATCCCTTATTGAATTGATGGTTGATTTTTCTTTAAATACCACTCGAGTAAATTTAACTTTATTCGTCCGAACAAAAGATTTTTAATCGCACTTTTGCATGTGCGATGCAAGAAAAACTTAGGCAAGGCGATGACGCTTCAAGTGGTTCACAAAATGCCGCCTACAGCGGTACCAGCTTCACTGCTGCCGGTGTAACGGGGCAATCTGTGACACATTTAAACGCCGCCGTAACTCTTAATGCAGTGGCATTCGGGAACCAATATCATGTCAAAAGCATCGAAACAAATCGATCAAAGCAGAATGAAAGATATATTTAATTAGGTTGACTCCACGATTGAGTTACAGATTGATCACTCTATGAAAATGGATCTATGTAGGGTTTGCAGAATCTTCTGCACACATACAAATACCCCACTATGCTATATGTATGGTGCAGCACCATAGTAAGTATGGTCCTATCATTTCATCTCAGCCACCACAGGTCTCTATCGCCAGACGTAAACGAGGCGAACTTGAAGACGACAACTTCCTCTCCTAGCTCAGTGAACAGCCTCCGCGGCGCCGTCGGATCGTCGCGGCACAAAGGGCACGTTGCGTGGCGGTTATACCCAGCCCATCGATCGAAGCAGTCGCTGTGAAAGAGATGGTCACACCTCATTTCCTTCACCTCGTCCCCTTCCTCGATTCCGCAGAGGCAAACCGCGCAGTCGACCTCCTCGTCGTCCGATTCCAACGCCGACCGAACCGGCTTCTCGTAGCGCCTGGCCCTGAGGTTCTCTGCAGATTCCGGCATGGCGTGCTGGCGGTGGTGGAAGAGGGAGTGGTGGAGGAGGAAATTGCATGCCCATTTCAAGTTGGTGGCTATTAGGAGAGTGTAATTGAGGATGGCTGAGGAGAGGTAGAGCGAGTTGGAAATGATTATAGTCAAGAGGATTGGAAGAGAGCGAGAACCGATCCCATAGCCAGCGCCAAAGCCCATGGTTTGTGTTACTAATTCGGTGATCGTGTAAGTCCCATTTCTCTCTTTTATAGACAGATTGGGTTTTGGTCAACAAGTTGAAAGAAGACCCAGCCTTACTTCACGTGAATTTGCATAACCAGATTATTCTGATCATTTATTATCATAAAAAAAAAAAAAAGATAGATAGAGAAAATGAATGTTTAAGATTACTTAAATTCATAAATTTACGGTCTTTTTAGATTAAGGTGGTCCTTATCGTACATTTAGAAAGGAGATCCTCTTTAGTTGGACTGTAGTCATGACACATGTTTTTAGAGTATTTGTCTATTGTTGGTAATATTTTGTATTCTATTATATATGTCCTAAATATGTACTACATAGACATGGACCGAGCCATACGAGTTTTATGGGATAAAACTCGTTAATCCAAAAATCCTAAATATACTCATGTATACATACTGGCTAGAGATAAAGATTTAAGTATTTCGAACTTGATACGTTAAGTATAATACTTTAAGCGATTAGTTAAACCTAACATCCCTTTCATTATTATCTGGGTTCCATCCACCAATTGTGAGTGGCTGAGACTATTTCATTAATTTTTTTCCACCATTTGTGAGTGGCTGAGACTATTTCATTAATTTTTTTCCACCATTTGTGAGTGGCCGAGAGTCTGTGTTCGGATACTCGTATGAAGGTCCTCAGCACGGCTCTTTGAGTAATATGGGCACCGCACCACTCTCCTTGGCGGACCCGTACACTCCAAACGGAGACGGGGGTCCCTCCCTTGAAGTCAATTGGTCAAAGCGGGTGTTAAACGTTTTAACGACCATCGTATCACGTGTTCCGTTGTCTGCTCGAACTCTTGTTTGTGGCCAAGAATTCATCGACAGTTAAGGGAGCATTTAGGCCCTGAATTATTTGGATAGAATTTAGAAGGTCTTCTTATAATTTTACTCTAAAATTATAAATTGTAAATTAAAATAAGAGTAAAATTTTGAATTCGATCGAGAGCAGTCTGATCAAAGGCGTTAAAAACGTCATCTAAATGTTCTGAATTGTCTTTTCGCTGATCGAATTTGTAATTGAGCTCATTTAGAACCTAGTCAGAACAAACAATCGTAGCCATATAAATGGTACATTGAACTTTACAATTTAAATAAAGTTTTCAAAGAAATAGATAAAGGATATTTATGGTCATAATGTTCTGGTGCTGGACTGGGTGAAGGGGTTTGAACCCTTAGCGGGACAAAAGGCTGAATGTGTGGCAATGGAGGTCGCGTTATTATGATACGTATGAGTATATTCACTTGTTTGATTCGTGAAATAAATTAGGTATTTTATAAAAATATAAAGTATAAGGAGTAGCAGTATGAATCGATAGAACTTGAGGGAAACAAACAAGAAATAACTATTACCAGTGGTCATTGATGTAATAGCCACTGGTCACATATTTTAGGTATGGGCCTTGATAAAAGTTATTCCCCGTATGCTTCTCTCATGATTCACGTTATATTTGTGTGGAATATTTAATCCTATTTGATTTTGCGAACGAATCATAAGTCTCAACCTTTTAATGTATTTTCTATAATTAGTGTACCCTACACTCGACAAGTTTCGAACTTGCAATGTTTATTCGATCTTTTTCACTTAAAAGGAGACGAGATGTCGTGATATTTATAATTAGCATGGGAAATTTGTTTATCACCTGGTCTAATAAAGCCAGAATATTGGGCAAGATTTCAAAGTTCGAACCCTCATAGTTATTAAATTTGGCGTCATCATATTTAGCCATCAAAAAGAAAACCACACAACAATTTTTTTTTTTAATAAATAAGATGGTGATTAACTGGCATGATACACGTGCCCAGAAAATAAAATCTTGCGAGAGTTGTGTCATTTACCAACATAAAATGTTTTACACGATTTTTGAGAATTGCAATTTTTATTTATTTATTTTTTATTTCATTTTTGAGGTGTTAACATTAATGAAGATGAGACTGGTGGTCTCACGACGGGACACGTTTTTAATTTATGTTTTGGCTGTCGGCCAATGGGATTTCCGGGAAGATGCATTTAACCTAGTTCTCCGTTAGTCACTTTCTTTCGCATACTTTAAGAAGAGCGCACGATGAGGAACACACAAAACAAAAGGGACACAAGAGGGTGAGAAGGAAAATTCCATGCACGCGTTCAACAAAAATACACTAAATGCTTTTTCTGTTAAATAATTTTAAAAGAGCAACTTATGTTTTTTATCAAAATAATCTTGTTTTGAGATCTATTCATGCCTAATTAAGAACACTATATAAAATATAGGCCCATTATATATATTCTTATATTGGTGCTCTCAGCCACACCGTTTCTTTACTTTGATTTGTTTCTTTGGTTCACTAGAGAGGGCTTTTAGTGGGATAAGGATCACGAAATTTGAAAAAGTTATGAATTTTTCGATCTAAACAATGTTGACCAATCATTTTTTTCCATCTCTTGTTTCACTCTCTTTACCTTTTGTTTTTAGGAAATTACACTTAACCTCCCTATGGTTTCACCCCCATTACAGGAAACATGCTTATGAATGAAAATCAGTATATAACCTTTATGTGGTTTCAATGAACTTATAAAAGTTAACTTTTTTATCAAATCTAACTGCTCGTTTGTCCAAAAAGAGAGAGAGAGAGTTTAATATAAAAAAATAGACTTTAATTTCTCAAATTACCAAAAATTAACTCTTTACTACAATCACAATAGCTTTCAAAGAACTAGTCATTTTTATAATTCTTAGATCATGAAAAAGATATATTTATTTTACAAAAAAAAGAGAGGCATTTGTGTGTGTATCTACCTAGATGCTTATAATATTGGTATACATGTTTCTCATCATCATGATTAGTGAGATTATGAATGTACCTCTATAGAATATATAATTTTTCAACGTACAAGAAGTATAAAAGCATCCATTTATTTGGGTACCGCGATGATAGGGGTTAAGAAATTAGCTTATAGGTAATTTAGAAAATTAAAATCTTTTTTTGTCATATTAAACACTAAAAAAATTGTGAAAGAACAAATCGTTAGATTTGATAGAAAAGTTAACTTTTGCAAGTCCATTGAAATCACAGGAGGTTGATGTGCTGATTTTTAAATCACACGGAGGTTTTTTGCAACTCGGTCAAACCATAGGGGGGTTAGATGCAATTTCTCTTCTCTCTTTTTTTTTTTTCAAAAAATGAATGGGTAGAATTTTTTAATTGCATTGATCCTTGACTTTACAAATTCAAATAATTTGTATCATTTTCAATGAGATATGACCTATATGTTGATACCTTTAAGGGTTTTATTTCTGAGATTTTATGTTGAGCATCGTTTATACTTATTTTATGTTTTTTTAAAAAATGTTTATTCATTACTTTTTTCGCTCTAAAAAAAAGAATGTTCCTATTTATTTTGAAAAGGAATCATGCATGGATTGGTAGGAAGGGTCACTTCTTTGTCTATCGATGCATCTCGTTTGGTGTACGGATGGAGCATAAAAAGTGTATAAAAGCTTCCGTGGCAATAGAGTACATAAAGAATAGTTAAACCCATAGGATCAAGAGCAGATAGCTATTAAGAGGCATGCGAGAACAAGTATTCTTGATTGGAATGGGGGCTTTAAAAGTAACAAATGAAGGAATAGCTGCCCTGTGTAAATAAGTGCGAAATGAAATAGGTTTTTCCGTAAATCAAACATGACACAAATTCTTGAAACCAAATGAGAATCGATCATTACTTTCATTTACTCGTTAGTGAGTACAATACAAATCCAAGGATCAATGATTGGGTCTATCAAGTTTAAAATTGAAATGATCTATAAAGTTCATGTACTTTAGATAATACTTGGTGCCCTATCTTCTTTCTTGCTTAAGCTCGATTTTGAAAAAAAAAAAAAAAAAAAGAGTGTACCGTTGAAAACTGCATGTCCAAGTGGTTTAACCAGTGTCACCTCTTTCCCCTCAACCTATCCAAAAAATTACTTTTTTTTTTTTTTTTTTTTGAAGTGGGTGAACGATAAGCATAGTCAAACCTTTAAACTCCTAATAAGATCAACTGTCTACCAGTGGAATTAGAAAATAAAAAAGGCGCAAAAAGTAGCTAAGTCCGAAGGAAAAAAAAAAGACAAAGAAAACGAAAATTAATATGTGGCTTGCAAGTCAAAATAGCTCACTACTTTGGCGGTCCCCTTACGGCTTCTAAACTTGCAATAATCCTCCAATTATCCTTAATATTTTTAATTAATTTTATATAATTATATATCTTATTTTATACTGGGGGATCGTCAATTATTATTATTTTTTGCGTATACTCCACGGCTCTCAGAAGGGTGAAATAATAAATAAAAAAATCAATTGCATTTTTAAAAATGGAAGAGGACAGATCATGACCTGCTCATGTTAGGTATGTCTGGTGCGAATGACCTATATAACAGGGAAGAAAAGGTCAAAACACATGCTTAATATAAAATAAAATAAAGACTATTCAAAGATGAGTCAGGTTCAATTCTCCCACTATATATAATCTTATAATATCTACCGATTTACTTGAAACCTAGCTTCAGGGATCAGTTCAGTTCTTCTTCAGTCTGATCATTTCGAGCTCCTGTAGTTTGGACTGTGCGGGAATTTGGGTTAGCAAAAATAATAAAAAGAAAAAATATATATTTATATATATACACAAAATAAAATAAAATATATGGTCATGCTATATGAGAAACTAACTTTCGTGCTTTCACTTTACAATGAAGGATTTCTTAATTTCCAAATGGCTTCATTAAATAATGTTTAACTTTTTTTGAAATTGTTTATGATTGAAAGAAGTACATCACATGATCATGCATGTGAAGGTAATAATTGTCAAAGTAAGTGGCTCTTAAACTGATACACTTATGTCATCTCATTTGAAAACCATTGCTTTTTCAATAAGAGGGAGTGTTTGTTGACTGAAATCTCTCATATTAATATCCAAAATATAAAACTTTGGGATCATTGTTGGGACTGGCTCTTCTGTTGGTCCAAATGGTGTGGGTTCCTTACCGATTCATCAATAATTTAATCCAATTTTTTTTATTGATAAATTTTAACGGCACATAAATTGATGAATCTATTAAATTTATATAATTTTAAAATGTTTAACGCACCCATCTAACGATGGAAATAAAATGCAAGAAGATTATTATGGTTCATAAGCTTTATGATTCTCTATCCTTAGATAAATGCTCCAAACACCTTAAAATTGTTTGAAATTTGTTCATCAATGATGTAGTTCATTTTCAATCTATATATGCAGTTAAAATTTACAATATATAAAGATTGAGTTAATTTATTGATGGAAAAGCAGAGAACTAGCGCCATTTAAACCAGCAAGGAGGCCAGTTCCTATATCTGCTCATAGCAAAAAAATTATAAGAGTTGAATTAAAATTAACTTAGTTTAAAATGCTGCCATAAATTCATTTGTCAAAATTTAATTCTAAAATAGTCAAAGTATTGTGCATAAAATAAAATTACTCTTTTAAACATAAAATAACTACTGAAGATTGCCCTCATTAATGAATAAGAGCAAGATTGGCAATTTGAAAATAGAGGTCCGATGAGTTGAAATGAATTACTTAAAATTAATTAGATCACAATTCTTTAGACTACCCTTTTCCCAAAAAGAAACATAAAAAAATATATTTAATTTCTAATATCCCATCAAAAAGCATAAATGGAACAATGCCTTACTAACCTCAGAACAAAACGCATGCAGATAGAGATTCAAATTTTCTAGCATTACCAAATGCACTCGGGAGTTCCCCCAAACACTTCAGTGGTGAGTCAAATGCCAGAAGCAGCCCTCCAATGAAGTGCTTAGGGGAACTCTAGAGAACACTTGATCAAGTTTCATTTTTCTCTCTTTCTGTTTTTGGTTTTGTATTTTTTTTAATAATTATTTAATGCCACTGCTACTGCAATTTATAGGGACATGCAGCTTCTGAACTTAGCTTCAAATGTGGCCTATGGGTTTGATAAATCTTGAGCCTGGTAAGGCCAATGCCCTTCAGTGAATGAACCTAGTCGCAGCTGTAGGGTAGATTAAAAGTCCGGAATAAAAATAAAGCATCTTTTTTTTCCCTTAGCTTCAGATTGCAAAAGTGAATTCATGTTAACAGGAATATGCTAACCCATTGTCAACCGTACAGAGAAGAAATCAAAATAAAATGGAAAGTAGGAGATCCCTTCTTTGATCCACTAGGGTTTGGTTTCGAGTATCGTGCTTCTTTTGTTGCCTCATCCAAGCACCAAATGGGGCTGTTTGGACTCAGAGATCGTACTTCTAAACTTATATGTGCGATTGAATTGCCCATTTTATCTATACCACGTAAAATATTAGTCACTGAATTATCCACTAATGACGACCTTGGTGGCCGAGGAAGAAGAAAAAGAAAGCATATGCATCAGTTTTCAATCGTGAGTCTACGCATAGCTGCATGTACCGCACATGCATCAAATTTCCAACTATAAGAAATTTAACTATTTTTTTTTGGGTAAAGTACGTCGGGTTGGTAAAAAAAACATAAAACGGAATAGATCTTTTAAAGTTGTGCAAACTAACCACTGAAGTCATAAAATTAATTAATAGATGGTTACATAAGCTTAAGAGAAATCAGGGGGGATTGAAAGGTTATTTTAACCATCTAGAAAGGTCGAGCCTTGTGCAAGTGGGGAAAAGTGGAGTATTAATTAATAGCCGTTGGATCTCGGTCTGAGCATTTGTGATGAAAAGTATTATTTCCCAATAAAAATACATGTTTATTACAACTAACATACATTAATAATGTTTCTGCAATGTATAATAAGGTTATGTGTGTAGAGTGAGGCTTAGTTCCTAATTTAGGATCTGAGACCCCCTAAGGTGACATCGTTTCGATAAACATGTTACAGCATTCCGATTAAAGAATACCAAACACTGTATCGTTTTGACCAAAACGATATTGATTTGGGACCTCAGTTTTTAAATTAGGAATTGAGAGTTGGTTTGCCCACTTTTTTTCTACATAATTATAACTCCACCGTATAAAATAAAGTCTCCAAATGAAATGCAATGTAAGAAGACGAGGAATTTAAAAATCGGCCACCCCGAAGATCAAAATAAAATTTTGTTTACACGAAGTATAATAGGAAGTTGATATATATATATATATATATATATCAACTCTTTTTCGCTTTTTTATTCTTTTTCAAATTCTCTCAAACCTCATGCGAAGATATATTAGTTGAAGTGTAGGACCTATTTTTTTTAGTAGTATCACCTCTTCCCCCTCTAACTTAACCAAAAAAGAAGTACTTTTTTTTTTGACGAAGATCAAATGAACATATTCAAACCTTTTACCAACCCCTGATCAGATTGACTGTCTATCAATGGAATTTAAGAATAAAAAATAAAAAAATCTCAGAAAATTGCTAATTCCAATGAAAAAAAGATAAGAAAGCAAAAAGAAAAATGAGACTTGGTTGTCAAAGTATAGCTCACTACTTCACCGCTCCTCCAGCGGCTTGTATAGCTGCAGTTCAATAATCCTCCAATTATCATATATTTCTACAAGGTTTTTGTATGCTTATGATGTAGCAAAAAGAATTGAGATGTCAGAGAGTTCGGGGTTGTTTGAAAGGCATATTGGGAAGTATGCGACACCCTCAATCTAGTAATTATAGCATAGTTGTCAAAGTGTCAAAGTAAGCCGAGGTATTCTTAGGGCGTTTGAACACTTGACGGCAATGCGACAAGGGATTAGAGGACGTCTTGAGGCATTCCTAGGGCGCTTGAACCCTACGCATTCCTAGGCATTCATCGATGCATAATTTTCAAATGAAGTCTAAGGATGGGAATGGTTTGAACGTAAAATCTATTTTGAAAACAAACTCACAGCAGTCCTGATGTGATCAAGCATTATTCCAAACTACTACGATGACTAAAGTTACTCAGCACACCAGTACTAGTAGGAAAAAAAAAAAAAAACCAGAAAATTCAATTTCTCCTAATAAAACAGGGGAATCTGAGAAACTTTGACAGCCGATTACTTTGAAGGAGAATGGCGACTTGGACGTTTCTTCCATGCATGAACAAGAAACTTTGATGCCTTTAAATTGATAAAGTAGAGGCCTACAGATTAGACTCAAGTGTGAAATTTTTTAGGGTTATCTATTCTGAGATTTAGTCGTTTTAGGTGACTAGTTGGCTAGTTATTTGAGGATTGGGATAAGTCGAGATAAGTTACTAATTGAGTCATGTCGCGGCAAATTGACTTTTTGATATCCAATTTTTAAATTAAACCTTATGAATTGAATGAACATAAGAAAACAAGAGATAATGTAAATTTTCATACAAATTTGTTATATATAAACCTCACATCCATAGAGCCTAAATATTTTTTTTGGGTTACAATAAAACCTAAATATTCAAAACTGTTGAACGGTTTAGATCTCTTGGTTGTTCATAATATAAGTGAATGTCAAATACATGATAAAATTGTATAAAAATTGTCATGACACATTATTTTTCTGCAATCAATCAGTGTGATTGAAATGTAAAAAGTAGATAACAAAAAGTTATTTTAGGGTGATATGTTAGGTATCTCGTCACAAGACAAACACTTTTTTTTTTCTTTTAATTCCATATAAAAATATTAAATTTTATCAATTTGACCCCATCAAATCTTGCTAATCCGTTTTAGGATTGACGAACTTGCTGAAATGCTGAGCTTGAAATCATGAGATTTTTCTAGGAAAATAGTAAAAATCTCATCATAAACTTACCGCAGCCTGCCAAGCAAATGCTAAAAGAAAAAAGAGCATCGGAAGGACCGACATAACATCTACAATTGGGTTCAAAAAATCATACGGGTAATGTTTGTTGACAGTGAAAGTTTTCATAAGATTGTGAGGCCAAACTGCACCTTGAAGTGGTTATTTGATGAATAACACATGTCATTCAGAGATCTTGACTGTCTTTTATTTTTTCAAGAAAAACTTTTAAAAGTGGCATTCTGAGAATCTTGTTTTTACAACCTTACCCTTACCCATTTTTCTGTGAATGGACTTTCAAGATCTCTGAATGACACGTGTCACTCATCGAACAGTCACTGCAGGGTGCAGTTTGGCGGCATAAAGTCAGAGGTGCTTTATCCCTAATTACAACTCTTTCTTTGTTAGTGCAACTTAACTTTCACGAGTTACTTAAAATTAACTTTTAACTAGATCATGATGTTTCTTTTGAGGTGCGTGTGTACTTATCCATCAAAAGAAAACTTTAAACTTACTAGATTATGATATATTTAGGCTTTATTTTTAAAAATAAAAGATAAAAAATAACTTTTTTTCTTTAGTAACCTTACTACGAACGCATGCAGATAAAGATCATTTTACCAAATGCACATTGGAATTCCCCCAAAAGTGGCGAGTGAAATGCTAGAAGCAGCCTCTAGTGAAGTGTTTGGAGAAACTCAGCTGATCTAGTTTTATTTTCTCTTTTTCCTCTTTTATGGCAAACCCGTGAAAATAAGTGTCATCATTTTACCAAATGCACCCCGGGGTTCCCCCAAACACTTCAGTGGTGAGTGAAATGCTTGAAACAGTTCCCAATGAAGTGCTTGGAGGAACTCTAGCGAACACTTTGATCAGTTTCATTTCCACCCTTTCCTCTTTTTTTTTTTCCGGCCGGGGGGGGGGGGTGGTGTTTATATTTTGGTTATTATGCAGTGCCATTGGTATTGCAATTTATAGGGCCATGAAGCAAGTGAATTTAGCTTTAAAGGTGGCCTTTGGTAAGGGCTATACCCTACGGTGAATGAACCAAGTCGTAGATGTAGGGTAGGTTAAATGTCCAGAATAATAAAAAGGGCTTTTTATTTTCTTTTCTTTCCTTCAAATTGCAAAAGTGAACTGCTGTTACTAGTAGGAATATGCTAAAGTACGCAATTGCAACAAAATAAAAATAAAAATAAAAAATCCTTACTCTACATTAAACGAAGGGCATCAAAACCATTCGAGTAAAATTTTCTATATTTTTATAGAAATGTATGAAAAATTACCACATATTTTTATAAGAATAAAAATTAAATCAATTCATGATTGCCTTGTAATGTTATTGATTTTTTTTCTTAACTTACCCTGCTTTTACAAGTCATTGCTAAGCATATCTTACCTTTTTAAGGTTTTCTCAAAATACCCCATCTTTCTAAACTCGAGGTTTCAAACCTCAATTTTTTTTCAGCCACACTGACACTCTTGCAGCATTGACACACGTGTCACTGTGCACTTTTTGAACTCGCGATTACAAAGCTCGAGTTTTTGCAACATCGAGTTTAACTATGGAACCCATACCCACGGTTTAAATTTTTTTTTGGACTTCCTTTCATTCCTTATTTTGTAATGAATAATATATTTCTAGTAGTATAATTTTGAAATTTTATCCACTAATTAATGTATCTATAAAAATTAAAATTTTTGTTTTTATTTAAGAGTCATTTTTAAATGATAATATACTTTGTTAATGAATAACATATTTTTCGTAATAAATTAATTTGTACATTCTAAAATAACTTACAATCTTGTTTTAAAAATTTATCTGCCAATAACGGTATATATAAAAATAAAATTTTATACTCTTATCTAAAAGTTTTAGAAAATGAAAAGAAACAAAATTTAACAAACTTTTGATTTCATTTCCCCTTTTTTGGAATCCAACCCTATTTAGAAAAGCAATATAACATTTGAAAAAATCGAAAGAGAGATTTATTTTTCAAAAAAGGTTCCCCCAATGTTATTTTTATTTAATAAATTCTAGTCATATAAATAGAAAGTGAGTGTAATTAAATAAAAAATTTATTTTGTGAGAAAATAAGTATAAATAAGGTGAAAGGAAAAAAATGGAGGCTTCACAAAAATATTTAAACCGTAGCTATGGGGCTACGGTGAAACCCGAGGTTTCAAAACTTAAGTTTAAATTCGAGCTTTGAAAACCTAAAAAAATAAGATAGGTTTACCAACAACTTTTAAAAGTCGAGTAAGTTAAAAAAAAAAAATCAACATTATTCCCATATCATACAAGCTTTTTTTTTTTTCCCAATAAAAATGAAGGGGGTTACACTTTGAAACTTGTGGTCACTTGATATCAAATTGCCTCGTCCAAAGTGAATAATGAAATTATTTAGGTCCCAAAATGTCCTTCTTGCGTCATAACTTAAGCGGGAGAAAAGTAAAACGACGGTGATCGTTGTGGGCGGCACAAGAATTTTTACCGTGCCCGTGACAGGTAAATGTCATATCAATTTTATAAATTTTAATCTGATGGATTCGGCTAGGAGAAGAAAAGGTTTCAATTTTTATAAAACCTTATAATTTACATAAAATTTAAATATTCAAAAAAATTATAAGGTTAAGATCTTTTGATGGTTGATAATATAAATAAAAATTTAATACATAAGTAAATTTTATATAAATTGGTATGTCATCTTGTTTTCTTTCGTGCTCATTTAATTTTGTACGGTTGACCTATCTCTTTTTAGTAAAAACGATATTATTTTGGGGTGTTATCGCAAGTGATTTACCTACTATGATACAGTAAATTCAACAGACCCAAAAATCAATAGCGACCAAATGCTCAAATTTAGACTTTAATTTGGTTAAAAGAAGTCAATAATAAAAGTCGGAATCTTCAACTGTTTGGATGAAACTTCATCCGTCATAGGATTAGGCTCACAAGTTAGTAGCTAGTATGATATGTGTTGAATTTCTAACCCGACACCTAGAAGATACTCTTTAATCTTTTGTAAGTGTTAGCTCTTATGTAACCAAAAATAAGGTATAGATGCATCCAAAATAATATCAATTGTGAAAAGCACAATAAAGTAGTGGAATTGTGTAACCAAAAATGAAAAAAAATAAAAATAAAAAGCAGTGAAATTATTTGGAGCTCGGTGGTGAATTTATTGTGTCTATCATAGGAAATTTTATTATTGTAGCATCCTAAAACAATATTAAACTTCGTTATTGTATAAACCCCTCATTAATATATATTCAAAACTATTATAAGGATTCATATTTTTTACAGTCCTCTCTATAAATATTAACTTTGCACATAATAAAATTATGTAAAAATTAATATATTTTTTTATTATTTTATGCTCCTTCAAAAATTTGCCACATCACAAGGCACTTTCCCACTTGTTTAAATGATTTTCTCTATTTTACATTCTAAATTGATCAATTCCAAAACCCTAGCTCCTCCCCCGCTACTTCCCGCAGAAAGATTTCTCCTCCGTCGCCGCGGACCATTGCTCCAACGGGGCTCCTTCTAGCTTCGTCCGCCTCTGCTGCATCTGAAGCCGGCGTCCAGGTTTTAATTTCTCCCGTCACGGCTATTTTATTTATTTATTGATCACCTTTTATAAAGTTGCATGGTTATATGTGCGTGTCGGATTGTACCGATGGGAGCAATGTTCAGTTGTTTGAAACGAAATATGGCTTTTATTGATTGGTGACAGAGATGGAGGGAATCAAATGATGGGTTATTTGTTTGATAAATTTAGCGAATAAGGGTTTTTTTTTGGACATTCACTATGATTACTGTTCTGTATTTTCATATATACGTATACTTGTTTAGTAACTCGTCGCGCGGTTAGGTATGCACCTTAAATGCTGCATCGGGAGACATTGGGTTGCTAAGATGTTATTGATGAACGGATAGATAAAAGGGAATGGAAATTATGGTTTTACACATCGAGTTGTCGTATTTTGCCACAGTGATACAGAAAAAGTAAAAACTTGATTTTGTTTTCCCCTGAATTGAACTTTTCATTTTGTCTACTCAACTGTTGTAGAGAATAAATTTTAGCTTGCCTGCTTGTTAGAATTGGTCAATATGATATGTTACAGAAAAGAAAACTCGATGCTCCCCCTCCCAAGGCCTGAGAAGTCTAAATAATTCATTTTAGTTAGATTCATGCAAATATTGTTCTCATTACAAGCTTTGAACATTCTACTTGTTCTTGTTTTAGATTGATAAGGGACTCGAGATTCTGAAGAGGAACTCCAGATTTCTTTTTTTCTTATTTATTTTTTGGATTGCATATATGGTTCTTATTTGCTCGGTTTAAAGCAGTTAAAACTTTAGTATTGAGTATGTTTTTTCTTTCATTCATTTCTACCCTTTCGACAGATTACGTATGGTACAGCTCTTAAATTGATGGATGAGAGTACAGGGTTTAGACTACATTCTCATGATTCACCATATGGTTCTGGCTGCAGGAAGCAATCATTTTCCAAACGTTATTTGGTATGCTTTCTGCCTGTTTCTATAATCATCAAATTAAGAACAAACAGGATGGGTGTAATAACAGTGCCAGTTAGTTGTGCATGTGTAACAGTGATAATGAGTGACACGCAGTCCCAATCAATCAACAGCCAGTCAGCTAGTCTTTTGGAGCCTTAATTTCAATGATCAATGGTTGATAGTAAGTATCGTTGAATTTTGTGTGATCCATAGGGGTGGTCAACTGTTTAAGTCTTAATTACAGTAAACTGTGTTTCGTTGTAGTCCTTGATAAATTGGGGAAGATCTTCACTTCCCTTGGTCCGGTACCAGAACTAGGCACACACTTGGACAGAGGGAAGCTAGAGACTAGAGAGAGTTGAGTGTGTATGAACTTGTATTGCACTAGAAATGACCTTAAAGCAATCCTTTGATGGTTTGGTTGAATGAAGCCTTTCCTATGTATTGCCTTCCACTCCGCATTCGATAGTAGAGATTAATTCTGGGAAATTTCTTGGAAACATGTTGGGATCTCTATGAAGATCTAGAGAACTCTCCAGGATCGAAGGTCTTCTATAATCTACTTTTCACTTCTTGGATTTATCTTTTTGCTTGTGGAGATGTTACATCCAATGTGCGGAATAAAATTGAGCTCATTAGCAATAACTATTCCCAGGAGGAACCAATCAAAAAGGTATTCTACCCAATTGCATTTTCATATGTCATTTCCATTTACTTGTTTGAAGAAATTTGTGTGTACAAGTATGAACTATTTTTTGAAAAATCATTAAGGAAAAATATTTGGTCTTTGTTCTTGAATTGTTGAGCAACAATACTCATAAAATCTTGTGAGTATTTGATGCCCAATGTTGCTTTAGTCTTCATCATCCACTTCATGGAAAGGAAGTGGGACTGTCTTAACAGCTCTAAATTTGCCGGCATTATTTAGATGCTCATTCTCCAACCTGTGCCAGCATAAAAAAAAATTGTACATAAGATAATATAGGAAAGAAAACATTAATGGGATGTGGGAAATCAGTTATTTAATACCTGTAGAAATTCCACTGGCCCCTTCTAATTACTTCAAGGGCAGCTAAAACAAGTCCAGTTACTCTGTAGTCAATTCCTCTGAAACTCGAATGAATAACAGATTGTAGCCAAGCAAGCCTTAAAATTAGGTTCAATCCCTGCATGACATTCAGAGTTTTGGTTCAAAATTCTCTTAAATTGAAAGGACATAACTCTTTTCGGGGGAAGAAAAATAGCACCTCTCTCCCTTAGATTTTCTGAGGCCCGTTTGGCTGTTTTGTATGCAAGTATCTTCATTTTTTTCTAATTGAATGAAAGAAAACAGAATGAAAATCAAATAATTTGGAGTGCCCTTATGCACATTTGGTTCTTGGACTGAGTTATGGTGGAAATGAAATAGTTCTTACATAAGAATAAAATATGAAAGAAATAGCTATTTACGTGGATCATGGTGGAATAGATAAGGAGTAGATATTCCCAAGGACCATTAGTGAAATATACATTCTTGATTGGGATAAGAGCTTTCAAGTGAGACAGACAAGGTAATATACTATTCTATAGGAATAGGGCTGAGTGGAATAGCTATTAGCATGAATCAGACATGATTTAAGTGATTACTTCTAATTTGCTTTAAAACTCCGTCATTGCATTGGGGGAAGCCTAGCAAAAAAGCAGGAAAAAAGAAAAGCATAGTGGGAGGAGAGAGAAAGTAATCATATAGTACCATAGAGAGGAAGTAAACGACTTTTTGACGAAGCATCAGTTCATTCCTTAGCCAGCGGTTCTTGGAGTGAGGTTGTAGCAAACCCCAATCTTTTACATAATCCCAATACAACTGATACACAGTTGCAGCACTCGACACGGCAATGAAAAGACATAGCCACCCAACACTCTTTTTCTTCTCATAAGCCACTCTGGATACCGCCGCTAACATGGCTGACACGTACTTGCCTAGATTCACAAGGTGACTTGTCTCCCCTTCGTCGAACCACCTCCGAGCACACTGAAGTACCAAGTTAATCATTATAGGTCATTTTCTAGTTGCATAAAAGTATAAGGCTGCAATTGGTACGATGAAAGTTAACGGATTTTAAAGGAAAAAATTGGTTTTCCTTAGAATGCCCTGTTCCATTGTGATTCCTATCATAGCTTAAAATGAGATAAATTATTGGATTTAATATTCCATTGATGAGGATCGAATGTTCATTCTCATGGTTTAGCTTTTTTGGAACTATGATGGGAATGAGGATGGAATGTGGCAATTTGACAAAAACTATCTTTGCCCTTTAAAATCCATTCCATTCGATCCCATTTCATTTCATTGTGCCAAACATGTCATAGGCCAATGGTAAGTATCATAGTTTGAGTAGATCAGTGATTAGTACTAACCTGCATAGCCCTCCAGTAGTATGGCAAGAAGGAAATAGCATAGGATAGATCCCTATAATGCTTAGTCCTCTTGCAGTATCCATAATCCTGATTTCTGTAGCTTCCTGTTATGTAGTAACAAGCGATGTATTCGAGGTTTCTGAGCATTGGAACCTATTTGATTTATAGAATTAGTGATGAAACGTGCTCAATTCCCTCTTTGTTTATGATCATTTACTAGATGTGGAACTATTTGTTCTATGATGGAATGAATTTTGAGTTGTACCTGACTACAGAATTGATCAGCCATGAAGAAATCTAGCATTGCCACCTGCAGTGTGCAGATGTGGTAAGAGATCAATTTTGATGACAGAATCTGTTCAAATGAAGAATATTTGAACCAAGTGGCTTTTCTTTTATTAGAGAAGTGTTTATAATGTGCCACACTTTGCATGCCCATTTTTCTCCATCTGTTAAAATAAAAAATGTCATTTTGGGTGCTGCACTAGACAAACCCATTCCTTTATTAAGTTCTTTTCTTATAACGTATCACTAAGCTTCTTGTCTAGTGTGACACCGCAAAACGCTGTTGTTCGATGGGGGAAAAGGCTCCTAGTTAGCAAAATGATGTTGTTTTATTAAAAAATTTCCCATCTGCGAGTGCTACAGAAGGCAAATGCCTACCATGACACATTATATCCACCAAGCCCTTATTTTCTTCAATGTTTTTGCACCTGTTTAAGCTTTATGGTGACTAAAAGTGCTGAAACAAGGGAAGGGAAGTACGACAGTACCTTATAGAGAGGAGAAAAAACTATATTCCTTATGACTCGTAGGAAACGGTATCGGCTTGATCGGTAGATGATGTTAAAGGGGCAGACCAGCAGTAGAAAAAAGACCTGTAAAAAATATTTTCCTAGATTATGAGTAGTTTATGCATGAGATAAATGAAAATGTTCCAAATAATGGAATAATGTAAAAGGGGATTACCAGCAGGAGAAAGCCTGGTATAGCTGTAATTTGGGTGGAGGAATACCCTTTTGCCAGGAGTGACAAATGAAGGAACATGATCCCAACCACAGAAGTCATTGAGGTGGTGCAAATTAAGAACACATCTCTGTATGTGATATTTTTGGTTGGCGCCAGCTCAAAGATGAAGCCATAGTTGATACGAACCTTCCTCCACATAAAAATGTTGCATCCGTACAGAAATAAGTGTAGAAACATTAGGCTGAACATGCTGCAACATAGATGAACCTTGTAGTTAGGTGGTATTTTGGGATATTTTAGTCATTTTTTAACACTTCTATGTTTCTGGATGGGCATTTTGAGCAATTTGGTCACTTTGAGCATTTTGAGACATTTTGGAAGTTGTTCAACATTTTGCACAATTTGGGCACTTTGGACGTTTGTCACCTCAGTGATTTTTGTCAATGTATTCATGTATTGTGTAGTATTGGCTCACAATACTAATTTCATGAACGTGTATAGACAAAAAGAAAAGAAAAGTGAAGGTTAAAACTCACCTGAGCACAGGGTAGGCAGTCTCCATATAGACCGTGTCAGCCCGCTGTTGGTACATCCCCGCAATATGAGCTGTGATGACATATCCAGCAAATAGGGCAACAAAGCACCCAGTAGAAAGCCCTGATTATACAAGCAAAGCTACTTTTAATTTTATTAATTCAAGAAATAATAATTAAGAGACAGAATAAGGTAAATTTAATGCATAAGATCCCTAATGGTGACAGTATAACATTATTGTGGGTACAATATTCTTTACTAAGCACTATTAGAAAAGAGAAGATAAGTATTGAGTTTATGGAATAGTTAGCAGAATGGTGCAACATGATAATGTGGGTACAGTATTCTTTACTAACCAATATTATAAAAGAGAAGAAGTATTGAGTTTATGGAATACTTAACAAAATGTTTTAAGCTTTTAAGTTTGTGAGTATTCAGAAATTTTATCATATGCTTGATTCATGGTTATAGTTATTCTACCCTGTCCCTATTCCCACTATTCCCATGCCATATTTATCTTCATGTTTGGTTCATTTTTGAGCTCTCCATGCACTTTAGAATACTTATTTCACTCATGGCGCTTTGGGAATAGTTCACTTATAGTTTGTGATAGGACCATTTCTTAAATTTCTCTCATGGAAATAGCTATTCCTTTTATATTCTATTTTTATAAAATAGTTATTTGATTGTTACTTTATCTCATTCACGAATCAAATTTACCGTTAGCTTCCTATATCAGGTGGTCTTGCTATATGTTCTCGTAAGCTATTTTGACATGCTGTGTGTATGTTGTGTGTGTTTCCAAATTAGCAAAAGGGGGAAAAAAAAGTGGCATTTTTGTGGTTCAAGTACATATTTAGCTGAGCCTAAGAATTTCTTTGATTTCTTTACCTCAACTCAAATTGGTTAAAACAAGAATATTTATAGGGGGGCTCACCGATGAAGAAGGTTACGGTGTGTGATTCTTTATGTTGATGGGGCTTAAGGTATTTCATAGCCTTTCTCCGATCTTCATCGGCAAAATGCTTAGTGAACAGCTCATCAACCTCATCGGTTAGCTTCATTACCTGTCATTTCTGGTACTGATTAGCCCAAGTTGACTGGTTAAAGAAAGCACTCATTGTAGTGCCAGACAAGAAAATATAACTTTGATTCATGAGAGTTTTATGGGGCCAAGGCATTCTATCATTCAAAAATAAAATTTCCCCCTTAGGGTTTTGGAGCCACTTTTCTTTTGTTTTTGGTCGGCAAGAAAGCATGTTGTGGTGTCATTTGACACTGTTGGGAGAACAATGCGGGGTCACCCAAGGGGGGTGGTGCTCGACAATTGTATCGACCATGGGTTCCACCTGTGTTAGTGGTTCTTACAACTATTGGTACCCATCTAGGTACCCAGCATTTCTCTTGTTGGAGAAGCATGAGATGAAACAAAATCTTGTGTCCAACATCACACTAATGACGTGGTTGGTTCATGATGATAGTTATTTAAAGCTTAGGGACGTCAATTCTTATTCATCCCTTATTTTGGCCTAGTCTAAAAACATTCATTCATTCTACTCTGGCCTATGGAGATAGCTTTTTCTTACCCATTATTCTTTTTCGATTGAATGATTATTCCGTTCCTTCTCCATTCCGTCCACTAATCAAACATGTTCTAAGGGATCCCAGTTGTGATTTCGTTTCAAGTGTTGTGTTTATGGCATAGCACTGTTTCAAAGAAGCTAAAGTTTACCATTTTTCTTTAAACCTTGTCATGGATGGAACAATTTACCTTGGGTGAGCTATTGAAATAGGAACTCTCAACAGCCTTCAGATAAATGGGTAGAATTTGTTTACTAGTGACCTGGGGAAAAAAAAGAAGGAAAAAGATTAATATAATTGATCAGTTAAAAAAAGACTGCAAGTGCCTTCAATAGTGTGAGAGCTGCAAAAAGACTAAAAGGATTGCACATCACTCACTCACTTTGTCAAACTTCTTCAAAATCTTTGCAAAAGCAACCATGTTTAGATTCCTGAGATGCCATGTTTGTCGAAATTCACGACGTAAGATTCAATCCCTAATAGTATTGTTCAAAATCATAACATAAATGCTTGAAACGCAATACCGATAAGTCTCGAGATAGCCTAGTCCCTTGTAGAGCTCGATGAAAGCTCCTTTAATCATTTTCTCTGCATGATGCAGCTTTGCTTTGTTGATGCGAAGTCTGTTTCTTTCGGAACCGCATTTCTTTGAGGATTGGTTCACCAAGTCTTCCCAAAATAGGTAACGGATTGCCGATAGGGTTCGAGATGGCGTTGTTAGGGGAATATTGATTTTCAAGCTCCTCCCCTGGCAAATGGAAGTTTCATCTGAAGGAGTCTTCATTTTTGCTTCCTCTTCCTGTTCGATTTTGCTCCCCACAGAGTCTTCCTCTGCATTCAAGGAAAAGACTGACATTAAGTGGAAATAATTTCAAAAATCTAAATCAAGGTGGGGATGGGGGAAAAGAATTTATGCCCATAGTTTTTTAATTAAAAAAATAAAGACCCACTAAGGATAATGGATATTTTTTATGCCATTGAGGATCAATAAAACATGGTAGGTGTTGTATATGCTCAAGGAATCATTTAAAATGATAAATGCAATATGTTTTCACAAACAAAAAAAAAAAAGACAAAAAAGGAAAAAAAAAAAAAAAAAAAAAAAGAAGCCAAAGCTGGCATTCCCATGTAATGGGGCATATTAAGAAAAATGTGATTTCGTATAAGCTAAATAAAAAAAAAAATCCTAATGTTCAAAATAGAAAATAAAGGATGGTTCTTGCTACGTGCCACGAATGTCGCAAGAAATGAACATTTTAAAGATTCCCCTTGAACATGGGAAGGACATATGCTGGAATAGAATCAATCCGGCATTCTATTCCATGAATGATTTCTATGAACCAAACGTGATGTTAGGATAGACGAAAAAGTTGTACAATACCGCATGAGATGTGACATGAAATCGAGGCATCCTCCTTGGAGGAGTCCTGGCAAGTGTTCCCTTTCCCATGTCGTTGCTCCTTGAGCGTGGTTCTGAGTTGGACAAGGATCTCCAATTGCTTCTTCAAGGACTCCCCCCTCTCGACAAACTCCCTCTCCTTTGTCTTGTAAAATTGGTTCACCTTGTTAAGTTGGAAGTCCAAGCATGCGAAAAACCGCTTCACACCTTGTTCATCTCCCAATTGCTCTAGCATTTCGGTCTCGTAAGCGTCTTCCGTACTCGCGGAGGATGCCAGCCTTCTGTGAACCTGATTCAATTGAGCACCATGAAACACATTAAACCATGACTTAGTTTCTCTGTGTAACCAACAAACCAATTCTGAGAGAGAAGGGAGAAAGAGTACTTTAATGAGTCCATGGCTCCTGGTTTGATGAGTATATAGAGGGGAGAATTTCCTTAGGGAGGGGAAAATTGAGTTGGGTGGAGAGTTGTGCAAGGGGTGGATGTTGTGGAGGTCTTTTTTGAGTTGCCTATAATCAACAAAAGTGTCCTTCCATTCTGGGACAAGTTGTCCCTCAAACTGCTTGGAGAACTTCACCATCTTCCTTCTTCTCTTCCTTTGATTCTTGAACTGATTGCTATGAGGTGAGTCCTGAGTAGCTTTGGGAGGGGGTGTCCCAAATGAAGTCCCCGGGCATGTTTATTTAAAGGCGAGGAAAAGGAACTAAAATGAATGAAGTGCTATAGTACAGATGCTCTTGGGAGCACATTCTGAAATATCCCATGTTATGTTCCATCCACTTGGGAGGGGGAGTGTCCCTGCTCGCCGGAGAATCCCCCGACCGCTGCGGGATATGTAAAAGCCTCCTGGCTAGCATCTGCCCATTAAGATTTTGAAAACAAATGATAGAGGGGAAAAAAAAAAAAAAGATGTCAAGATGGAATGGGGCCAAACCCAGGCAAAAACACATGTGAAAACAAAAGCCCTTTTGGAACAACTTGCAAAGTTTTCACTCATATAATATGCATAGCCACTTGAATTGTGCATCTCTCTTAAAAACAAGGTTTTGTGTTTGAATCTTAACGGTAGCCAAATTTCGTGGTGGTTTGATTCCTATTTCCTCTTTCCCTACTATGAAGTACTTTTATATATATATATATATATATATGTGTGTGTGTGCGCGCGCGCATACTGATTTATCTTTGTGCAAGGAGACATGGGAATTTGTATTGTCTTAGCTTTTTGTGGGTGTATTATTGGGCAGTTTAACAATGAAGAAGAAAACACAAAGCTATGCTTTATCACACTGGTTTCCACTACCTCGTGGATGACTAAAACTTTTCAATTGTATATGTTTTCATATCAATCCCTACTTTCACGGCCAAATCTTTATGTGTGACATATTATATATATGCAAGGGAATTCCATTATGGTGTGTACTTAAACGCCGAGTCAGGTACTGCTGTGGCTCAAAACTACGTCGTTTTGGACTTTTCTTAGTACAGAGAAGGCTGCGAAATCGAAGGAATGTTTCTGAAATATTTGGTATATGATCATATATCCTATGCCTGTCCACGAGTCCTCCTGCCATGATGCAACCTAAGCAAGAATTTTTTCAGTATACTAATGAGAAATAATGAAGAATTAGATTCTTTATGTCACATGAGAGCATACAATATGTATAATTGAACTACTTTATTTATTTATTTACTTTCTTTTTGCTTGTTTGTGTAATGTTAATCTTCTCAAGATAAGAAAGGCATCAAACATGAATACGGAATGCTGGAGGTATTATTAAATGTATTGATGAGGTTCCAAAGTTCCTATTCTCTTGTTCCTTTCCCACATTGTCACCTATTTGTTTATATTTTATGCAATTTCTTTACAAAAATTCTTCGAATTCCCCTAAATATGAACTCAAAAACACAACTTGTGTATTATCCTTTTAAGAAATCTAGACTAAATTTCAAAATCTTGATTATTTGAAGACAGAGGGTGTTACTAGGGGAACAAAATTTACTTTATGAAACAACATGAATTAGTTTTTATAATTTTTAGAATTTAAAACCAAATACCCTTGTTTTGAAAAACTCAAGAAATTTGAACGGTTTGATCTAGTATGAATTTTCTCCCGTTTAAATGAAAGGTGTGTGTTAACATGGATCATATAAAATTAATAATTTTTCATATTTTTTTCATGCTTTTTCAATTTATATTGTTAAAATTTTTAGTTCGGGCCTTCCAAATTATTTTTTTATTTAATTTTTTGAGTGGGGCATAGAAATCTTAGAAAAATGAATGAGATATAAGTCATAGCAATGATGGTCCTAGTAGGATTGCATTTTTGTCCCCCTCGTGTGGCCAATCATCAGTATTGTTTTCAACTTTTTAATAATTTTTGGGTCTATGTGTGAAAAGCTGTTTTTTTTTTTTTTTTTTTTTCCCTGTTATCCCACCAAAAAATTGCCTCATTTTTGTCCACATCATTTAGGACAAATATTTTAATAAAATAAATTGATCAGATGCCGCATCAGGGAATATTGAGCTAGAATTAAAAGTTTAGGAATAATATCGGATTAAAATGATTATGGAATAAAATATTTTATGATATAAGTTTAAGGGCTAAAAGTACTTCTGTCTATAATTTAACAAGAATGTTCCCCCTTTTTTATTTTTTTATTTTAATAAAATGAGAATACTCCACGTTTCCTCTTTTAAAATGGGTAAGTTAAAGCTGCTCCTCCCCACCTTTATCATGAATGATATGATTCACCTAGGGCATATACTGCACTAACTGCACTTTCAAGACTTATTTAATCTTTCTTGGAAAAAAGAAGGATCCATTAAACTTTCTAGGGTTTAAAAAGAGAAAATCCCTGGCCTAGGAATTTTCGTAATCTAAAAATCAATATATTAATCTTGTTTTAATTTCAATGGGCTTGCAAAGATAAACTTTTATGACAAAGTTTCCTTAATTTTATCTCTCTCAATTAAAATATAGAACCTATTCATCATAACCACTGAAAATTAGGAAAACTAAAGATTTCAAAAAATTAAAAACATTATGAATTTTTAATGCGTAAGATGGATAAGTTTTGCATTTTCAAACCATATTGGGTTATGTGCTTATTTCTAAATAAGTTGAGTCTAACCATCGGGGATAAAACCATATTGAGTTATGCATTATGGGAGGTTTAATTGTTATGGGCGGGTAGTTGTTTTATTTTATTGTCCTTTTTTTTTTTGAAGAAATCGAATCATTGTATTGATAATTTATTATAACATTAATTTAAGAAACTGAAGCATTGATTGAAAGTGGAGGAAGTGTTCACAAAAACACAATTGGGTGCCACATGACAGAGAATACTTACTTTCATATATTATATAATAGATAATAGATGACATCAGAATTAGATATGTGGTCAACTTACTTAAAATGTATCTAAGATTAGGAGTGGCAATGGGTATAAAAAGAGGCGACAAATGAGTGGGTCAATACGGATCACAGGTCAAGATAGCATGGGTCAAGACTACGCTGCTAGTTGGGTCGAGTTGGATTGATCAGTACAACTTATATTTATTTCAATATTTTCATAAACTAGTCAACATTTAACAATAAATCCAATTTTAACCTCAAAAAAGAACGTAAAAAACCTAATTTATAAGGATAATTGGAACTAGATGGGCATGTGGCACATGGGGCATGGGTCAAGATTGTGAGCCGGTTAGGTTACCATATTAGCAAGTCGGGCGGGTTGCAGGCCGTGAGTTGTGATTGCTAGCTCTTGGTATGAGTAAACTGGTTTGCTTGTCTTATCCTACTCTAATTTTTAGGGGAAAAGGAAGAATTTCTTATCTATTTAAGGATAGAATATGAGTAAGAAATTTTTACCAACTTACGTGGGGGCATTTTAGTAAGTACATAATAAATATGGATATACAAACACATAAATATATCATATAACATGATGTCAATAGCTATTCTTAAGGTTTTAAGTCAGACTTTAATACAATTAAAGTAACATACAACTATACGGAACACACTTATAAATATATGATAAATGATGGGACTAATTGTTCCTATACGTTGCTAAGGCTAAAGGTACTTTTGTCTATATTTTAACAAGAGTATTCGTTTTTTTAAAAAAAATTTTTCCCTTTCTTTTACAAAGGGAATTTATAGCTTGAGGGAATAAAATAAAAAATTGCTCCGTAATTCAATTTAGTAAAAACTCAAACCTCTAACTTTCACAATAAAAAGACAAGTCACCATCAACTGAGTTTTTATTTACCAACAAAAATGAGTTACTCTAAAACGACTCCACCTCCTTGCCACCCTGATATGAATGATATGACTCGCCTTGGGCATATACTACATTAAGTACACTTCCAAATATTTAATTAATCCTTCCCATAGATAAGAAGGATCCACTTGGTTCAGGACATTATTTAGTTGGACCCATGTAGCTTAGGGCATTTTTAGACGAACTCTTTCTCCACTATCTTTTGAATATAGAATGGAAGGGTTCTAATTGCTCGTTGGGCTCATTTGATTCGCGAAATATGCTCGAAAATGGCATATTTCAGCATCTGGTATGCTCTACAATGCTAGATTCCTTCAATTTCACGTTCCTAGAGTCTCACATTCATGAAAAATGGAAACTTAACATTCATAAGTTGAGAAGTGGGAATCTAAAATCCCAAGTAGGCTGGAATGTGCAAATAAAATAGAATGTAGAAAGTACCCTTACAAATGAATAGATTGATAAAATTTCCATTTAAGTACATAGCTAAGATAACTTAAAATAATAATAATAATGATAATAATAACAATACCAGTAGTAAATAAATATATTATTCATAATGCAGAGTTGATAATACTCTTTTTAGAAATTTATTAATATGTTACATAAATTCTATTTTAGTTAGTAAATGTTTAAATAAATTCTTCGTCCTTTAAAATTAAAAACATAGGCAAAACTTTTGTTTTAGTGTTAACTTTAAAATAAATATTTTTTTATCAAGTAAATAATTTGCTATATTTTATGCGGTGAATGTTATATATATAATTTTTATAATAAAAAAACTATAACATTCATTGAATTTAATTATTTGTACCAAACATAATAATAATGTTATATTTCAGGGAATTCAACTAAATAAACAGAAGAATGTCACGCTCCGGTTATTACATTCACAAGTATCACATTTCGAAAAATGTGATGTTGAGTGAGAACATAAGATTTCGTGAACCAAACGATCAGACAATAAGAAAAAAGTACTCGCTTCTTGACGAGCATCGATACTAACACTCGTTACTCGTAAAAATATGGATAATCACGGATAGTAGTCGTTATGTCGGTTCTAAAGTAGGATTTGACAAATGAAGTGTACCCTGAGCCTACCCCTGAACCGAAGGATTGGGTGCGCGGGGTTCGGTGTGCGCTGTCGGTGCCCTAGCACTGCTCTTCATCAAAAATCATGATGAGGTCAGTTTTGTACCTGAAACGCAGGGCTTCGTCACAGAGGATATGTCGAAGTATATGCCTTTGCAGTCTCTTAGGCACAACGATTCCATTGTTTCTATAAGTGGCTTCGGATTCTTCGAAATTACGTAACATGAAGTGCAATATCTTTGGGTATAAGATGGAAGTGGTTGAAATAGATTTATACGAATTGAATTTGTACTTGTTGTCCCTTAGCTTTATTTTGATTTTGTCGGTTAATTTTCCTTTTATTCTTTTTTAAATATATTTTCTACTTCAACAGTAATAATTCTCTTAGAATTATAATTTTTAAGAGCGTGCATGGATTAGGTGCTCGAGCATCTACTATATATAGCGGGGGAATCTGAGTTGTATCTGACAAGGCAAATGTAGTTGGGCCCACGACCAATTTTGCCTTGTCGGGTGCAGCATGAGTTACCTCTGTCTGTTCCTTCAAGTATTTTTGTAAAAGTAGTTTGATTGATCATTGATTCAAATGTCATAAAAATTCATAGGCAATATAATTAATTAATTAATTAATTAATCGATTGTTCTTCCCCTCAAAAGTAGTAAAATTATATTATCTTGAATAAACCCATCCCATCTCGCCACATTGCAACACATCTTGTTTTAATAATTTAAATTTTTTATTTTTTTATTGTTCTAAACTCATATCCTAAATGACATCTTCAAGCAAGAGAGGAGCAAGACGTTGCAGACCGATCCTTATGTTGTAAGTTACACCGTTTATTATTTTAGGGCATGTTTGTTAAAATAAAAAAATTATGTATTGAAATTTTAGTCCTGAAAAATATATGTATTGAATTTGAAGAACTTGTCCGTTAATATTAAGAAAAACATTACTGTATGGATACTGAAACTATATAGTTAGTTGTTTTGCCATTATAACTCAGTAATGAATTTTTCAATCTACATACTAAAAATATAATACTGTGTAATAAATTCTTACGCAAAGAATTCTTATAATTAAATTGCTCAAATTAACTGAAATAATTATTAATAAATGGTTCACGTTATAAGTCTATAGAAGCAAGCTTAGGAAGCTGTCGAAATATACATCCAAATGATATAAAAATCACATAAATCTAATAATGGATCAATCTAGAAAAGTTACTTGAATATTCAGATCAATTAAGTTAAGATCTCAACAAAAAAAAAAAAAAAAAAACACGTGATGTTGTTCCACATTCTACATTTTCACACAAAAGTTTATATACCTTCTCATAGAGTACGATTTATGGGGAAAAAAAAATTGAATCCATCCTTTTTTTTTAAATTTTTTTATCAAACAAGCAGAATACAAAACTTAAATAACATATTCTAGATCCTATGATTTTAAGCTTTATCAACGAGCCCTTAGCAATGGCTTATGAAATACAAAAATAAAAACTCTAAGATTGTAGGAAATATGTTTAAACCCTAGCGTTCGAAAAGAAGCAAGAAATCTCCTATAACTGAACATGATGTAAGCTTCTGCAGAACATTTATCGGGTGGCACGAGTACAAGAAGCTCGAATTGATTGTTTTATATATTTAAAATAATTTCTTTCAACGGAAATGTAAATGCTCAATAATATATTAAGCAGGCCTACTAATAAAATTTTAAAATAATTAAAGTATGCAGAATTCGGGAAATTTAGAATGTTCTAAAACATTTCCCGATGTTCGAGAAATTCAGAAACTTGAAATAATTTTAGGAAAATTTGGAAATCGGGAAATCGATCAGGAAATTTTTTTGAAAATTCAAAATACCCGAATTTTTTGAATTTTCTGAAATTGCATAAGAATTTTAAGTTCTTTTCTTGAATTTTACACTCTTAACTTTCATTTTTTCCTAAATATTATGAAAATGCAACTTAGGAAGGAAAATTCATTTGGGAAATTAAATTTCCCGATTTTGGTGACATAACTTCCTCATAAAAGCTTCGTCTTTAGCATGCATCTTCCGGCTCTCGAGCAGGTTGTGTACATAGAAGAGTCTTCCTCTTTAGGTTCTAACAACTCCAGCTAAGTTTATACTATCACTTTGGTTGTGGAGATTGATTTCAAATCTTCACTTATTCACAATGAAGCTTAGTTGGTTGCTCAAGCTTATCTTAGATGAGATGAAATTTGTATCACTGTAACACATCTATAGCTGATGTACCTCTATTTAAACGGACACGAACTGACTAGACAATTGAGTTTCACTCCTAATTACACTTCAATATGGTATTAGAGCAGTGTACATGCTAGACCAACGTCTAATCTTAATTGGTCTTTGGGCTATATCAGATTTTAGACCCACGAAATATTGGCCAAATATCTATTTTCGGTCACGGTAATTTTAATGAGACCGTTGCAATATCATTCAATGGCAGTTTTGTCCAAATGACATAATATGGAATCCTAAGGGTTTTAGTTTTTGATGGGAAGACGAAACCCTTCATGTTCTCGTTGGGAGTTTTGGTCCCAGTTATCGTCCCTTCATTTTTAGGCTCTTCATATATTCTCTTAACTCAAGAGAAAATACACCCGAAAAATCCATCCTTACGGTTTGGGACAGACAACTGAAGGCCAGCAATCTGTCGAAAGCTCTACATCAACATGTCTGCCTTAAACAACTGTGAGTTTACTATTTGATTTATCGTTCTTATATTATGCAAATTTACGATCCGTAGATTGTGTTCTTGATGTTCTACCGAACACCTAAATCTATCAATTGGTATCAGAGCGGTTTAAATTTGCATATTATAGAATGTCTCTAGTTCTGATATGTTGAATCCATTTGTATATTTCTTTCTCTGATTATGTGATAATTTGATGAATAAAACCCTAAAGTCATTTTTTTTTTGTGAAACAATTCGCTGGTTTATATTGCAGATTGATGGATTTGTTCAATCGATTTTCGAATTTAAAATTTTAGATCTAGATTTAATAAAATTCAAATAGGGTGGTAATATATCAATAGAAGCGTCTCGACGAGATGATCTCATCCATCACTGGATGGCGGCGGTTCGACGCGGGACGCGCCTTCACGTGCCGGTCAAAGGTGGCGGGCGTTTTGCTGTAAAATTTGACTTTTGGAATATTAATTGAAAACATTAGAGGAATCTGTTTTTTAAAATAAAATAAAAGTCAAATGACGACACAGTGGGGGCGGATGCGTTCTTTGATCACTTTAACTTCTAACTTTCCAACTAAATTTAATTTGAATCTAAAATTAGTCTTTTGATTTCCACCTAATGACACGTGGATTGATTAAATAAAATAAAGTATTGACCTTTTATCATTTTAATATTCTTGTGCATATGAATTGTCTATGAAATTGTCATTCAGTCTGAAAACTTGTATTGGAATTTTTAAGGCATAAATTTGATAATTTCGATTCGTATGCATGACTCTCTTATTGTTCCGGGTAATAATCAGACCAACGTATGGTTATTATTTGGAGCAATGGGGAAAAGGTAAGTGTCACATGATGTTACATTTAATAAATTATGATCATTAATTTGACCAACGTTAATTACTGGTCATATTTATTGAATAGAATTTTATTATGCTGAAGTGATGAAATTTAGACATGGTTAATTTTCGTTTCTGCCCAACGGTGACTCGATTTGAGACTATGAATGTATGCTATTAACAAGTTATTAATCAGACCAACGTATGATTAGTAATTTATGCATAAATGGTTCACTAAAATTTTATGTGGGTGTTATTTTTCAATTTCAGTGCGACTGATTGTTTGCCCTGCAATTAGTTTATAATTTTATGTATTTGTGATTCCTTTTGTGGATTTACAAAAAACAAAAAAAGGTTTTTGTGAGCATTATAATTATTGTGATTGTACTGCAACTTTGAGTCCATCTGTGATTTCTGGATATGTCTCTGGCATTGAACCTCTTAATGGAACTAATTTCAATAACTAGAAGGACCAAATAGACATAGTTCTGGGTGTGATGGATTTGGATCACGCTTTACGAGTAGACGCTTCTGCTAAAATCACGGCTGAAAGCTCTTCCGAGGAGAAAGCCGCTTATGAGAAATGGGAGCGTTCTAATCGTGTATCTCTTACAATTATGAAAAGCTACATCACAGTAGCTATTCGGGGAGCCATCCCCGAATCTGACAATGCTAAAAGTTTTTTGGTCTCGGTTGAGGAGCAATTCAAGGGTTCTTCTAAGGCTTATGCAAGTACCCTTATTATGAAGATGCTCACTACCAAATATGATGGGACTAGTGGCGTGCGTGAGCACATTATGAAGATGAATGACATGGCAGCTAAGCTAAAAGCGATGGAAATGACCATCTCTGAAGGTTTTCTTGTCCACTTTATTATAACCTCCCTCCCTCAACAGTTTGGTCCTTTTAAGATCAACTATAATGCACAGAAGGAAAAGTGGGCAATGAATGAGCTGATTGCCATGTGTGTTCAAGAAGAGGAAAGGCTGAAGTTTGAAAAGCCTGATTTTGCTCACCTTGTTGCTGCTGGTCCAACAAAGAAGAGGTTCAAAAATAATGGTAAAGGTAAAAGGAAAGTCGATTCGGCAATTCCTGTGGATAAATCAAAGATATCTAGTACGAAACCCGTGCAAGCTCCTGAGTGTCATTTCTGTAAGAAAAATGGACACATAAGGAAAGATTGTGCGGGATTCAAAGCTTGGCTCGCTAAAAAGGGTAATGATTTTTCCTTTATGATTTATGAATCCTCCTTAGTTGATGTTCCTTCAAATACATGGTGGGTTAACACAGGTGCTACTGTACACATATCTACTTCTTTGCAGGGATTCCTTTCCGTGAGGAGGCTCCAAAGGGGTGAACGAGTTCTCAAAGTGGCCAATGGGGTGGAGGTTGAAGTTGAGGCCATAGGAACTCTTCGTTTGGTTTTGAAGAGTGGTTTCATTCTCCACTTATATGACACTGTTTATGTTCCCAGCATGAGACGGAATTTAATTTCTGTATCAAAACTCGACGCTTATGATTTTACGTTTGAGTTTGGAAATAAGGGATTTAAACTTTATCATAAATCTCAAGTTATTGGCTTTGGCACTTTGGAGGATAACGTCTATAAATTATGTTTGGATGTTTCCTTTTCTGAATCCCTAACATCCATGAATGTGTATAATGTCACCCCTAAATATGGAATTAAGAGAAATCTAGTGAATGAGAATTCATCGAAATTGTGGCACCGTCGTCTAGGCCACATTTCTAGGGAAAGAATACAACGTCTCATAAAGGATAACGTTCTACATTCACTAGATTTCTCTGATTTTGATCACTGTGTTGAATGTATTAAAGGAAAATATGTAGAAGGAAGTAAAAAAGGAGCCATTCGTAGTACGGGACTTTTGCAAGTAATCTACACTGACATTTGTGGACCTTTCCCTACTCCGAGTATAGGTGGGTATAAATCATTCATTACGTTTATTGATGATTTTTCCCGCTATGGTTATGTGTACTCGATTCATGAAAAGTCTGAATCACTAGATAAATTTAAAATTTTTAAGGTTGAAGTTGAAAATCAACTTAACCTGAAAATTAAAGTGGTAAGATCAGACAGAGGAGGAGAATATTATGGTAGATACTCCGATACGGGCCGCAACCCAGGTCTATTTGCTCTATTTTTATAGGAAAATGGCATCATCGCTCAGTATACAATGCCGGGTGATCCCCAGCAAAATGGTGTAACTGAGAGACGAAATCGTACCCTTATGAATATGGTACAGAGTATGATATGCAATTTGAATCTGCCTGAATCGTTGTGGATTGAGGCATTAAAAACTGCCACACACATTTTAAATCGAGTTCCCAGCAAGTCTGTTCCTAAAACCCCTTATGAGTTATGGACAGGCAGGAAACCCAGTTTAGGATATTTTCGAGTGTGGGGTTGCCTGGCTGAAGCTAAAATTTTCAATCCACAAGTTAAGAAACTAGATCCGAAAACCATTAGTTGGTTTTTCGTTGGCTATCCAGAGAGATCAAAAGGTTTCCGTTTTTATTGTCCCTCGCATGCCACTAAATTTGTTGAGACAAGACAGGCTAAATTTTTAGAGTATGGCAACTCCAGTGGGAGTAGTGAATATACAAAGACAAACTTAGAGGAGAATCGGGTTTATGTTCCTGTCCCGATAATCCGAGAAGTTGTGGTTCCCACGTCTCATACCGTGAATGTTGGAACAACTAATCCACTATCTAATGATGAGCCCCACATTAATGAATCCCCTACGATACGTGAAGAACTTTTACGAAGATCACAAAGGGAAAAGAGAGCTGCTATACCTAATGATTATGTTGTGTACTTGAATGAGGAGGGAACTGAGATGGGGAAAGGGAATGATCCCAATTTCTTCAATGAAGCCATAATGAGTGACCACTCATCTAAGTGGCTTGAAGCCATGAATGAAGAGATGAAGTCTATGGAACATAATGATGTCTGGGAACGTAGTTGAGTTACCTAATAGGGTTAAGCCTGTTGGTTGTAAATGGGTTTATAAGACCAAATTTGACTCTAAGGGAAATGTTGAAAGGTACAAAGCCAGACTAGTTGCAAAGGGGTTTAATCAGAAGAAGCGGATTGACTATAATGATACTTTCTCTCCAGTTTCGACAAAAGATTCAATAAGGATTGTTATGGCCTTGGTAGCTCATTATGATTTAGAGCTACACCAAATGGATGTAAAGACAGCATTTCTTAATGGTGACTTACACGAAAATGTTTATATGACACAACCAGAAGGTTTTGTTGTTAAAGGCAAGGAACATATGGGGTGTTGACTAAAGAAATCCATATATGGTTTAAAGCAAGCCTCTAGACAGTGGTATCTTAAATTTGATGAGGTGATTATAAAATATGGTTTCAAGGAAAATGTTAAGGACCAGTGCATATACTTCAAGGTTTGTGGGAGCAAGTTTATCATTCTAATTCTGTATGTTGATGACATACTGCTAGCCAGTAGTGACTTGGACATGTTGTATGAGACAAAACGTTTTCTGTCAAAGAATTTTGACATGAAGGATCTTGGTGAAGCCTCTTATGTTATAGGTATTGAAATTCACCGAGACAGGTTTCGTGGGATGTTAGAGTTGTGCCAAAGAGCATATATTGACAAAGTGCTCAGATGATACAACATGCACAACTGCTCTCCTACACCTGCCCCTATCGTCAAGGGTGACAAATTTGGTACGTTTCAGTGTCCTAAAAACCACACGGACCGTGATCAGATGGAGCAGATTCCCTATGCCTCAGTAGTTGGGAGCCTTATGTATGCTCAAGTTTGTACACGTCCTGATTTGGCTTTTGTGGTTGGAATGCTTGGTCGATACCAAGCAAATCCTGGTATAGATCACTGGAAAGCAGCCAAGAAAGTTTTACGTTACTTACAAGGTACTAAGGACTATATGCTCACTTATAAGAAAATAGATGACCTTGAAGTTATTGGTTATTCTGATTCTGATTTTGCGGGGTGCATTGACACCAAAAAATCCACATTGGGTTATATCTTTATGCTTGCAGGAGGAGCGATTTCGTGGAAGAGTGCTAAGCAGCATGTAACGGCTTCTTCCACTATGCAAGCAGAATTTGTTGCCTGCTATGAGGCTACCGGTCAAGCAACTTGGCTAAAGAGTTTTATCCGGGGACTTAAAGTGGTGGATAGCATTTCAAAGCCACTCACTTTGTTCTGTGATAATGAGGCTGCAGTTTTCTTCTCCAATAACAACAAATCCAGTGGTGCATCAAAGCACATTGATATCAAGTATCTTGTTGTTAGAGAGAGAATTCAGGATCGAACCATTGTTGTTCAGCACATTAACACGAAGTCTATGTTCGCTGATTCCCTTACGAATGGCCTACCACCCAATCTCTTCAAGGAGCATGTTATCAACATGGGTTTGGTTCATGGGTTTGGTTCATGGATTTTAATTTTGGGTGATTGTGTTAGAAACAATAAATTTGAGATCTCAATTATGACATTGATTCTGGCTTATGTAATGAATAGTTTGCTTTTCTCTAATGTTGTGCGCACGGAAATTCATAAGTAAACAATTAAGGTTGGACCTTATGAATGAGTTTAATTATTACCGCTTATGTAAACTCAAATTTCATAAATATTATGTTTGGTGGAGATCCATGTTGGGAAGAGTACTAATGCTATAATTGATGGGGATCAAGTGATAATTGATAATCACTATGATTACATCAGTTTGGTTTAGTGCTTCCAACTGAACCGGGTCTAGTTTAATGGACATTGTTTTAGTTGTGAGTCTTATGTTAAAATTTGGAATAGCCTTACAACCAAGTGGGAGAATGTTAAACCAACGTCTAATTCTAATTGGTCTTTGGGCTATCTCAGATTTTAGACCCACGAAATATTGGCCAAATATCTATTTTCGGTCACGGTAATTTTAATGAGACCGTTGCAATATCATTCAAGGGCAGTTTTGTCCAAACGGCATAATATGGAATCCTAAGGGTTTTAGTTTTTGATGGGAAGACGAAACCCTTCATGTTCTCGTTGGGAGTTTTGGTCCCAATTGTCGTCCCGTCATTTTTAGGCTCTTCATATATTCTCTCAACTCAAGAGAAATATACACCCGAAAAATCCATCCTTACAGGTTTGGGACAGACAACTGAAGGCCAGCACTATGTTGAAAGCTCTGCATCAACATGCCTGCCCTAAACAACTGTGAGTTTACTATTTGATTTATCGTTCTTATATTATGCAAATTTACGATCCATAGATTGTGTTCTTGATGTTCTACCGAACACCTAAATCTATTAGTACACACTCGATAGCTTTAATTTCCCTTCCCCCTCCCCCTCGCCCCCCCACTAGGGCTGGTGCTTCCTTAAGGGAGGCGTGCGCAGCCAGAGAGAGAGGGAGAAGAGAGGCAGTGAAGAAAAAGAGAGATTCAGAATTTTAGGCAGCCTTACGACTTTTGATCAAACCAGGCGATCGGAGGTTGATCCGTGGTCCGAGTTTGCTGAAATTTTATCAGCACGTTCGTGACTCATTGTTCTACATTCTGGACGGTTGGATTGTTGTTTGGAGCTTCCTACACTAGCAGTTTTGTGTCAGAACGTGTTGCTACGTTTTGAGTCAGGTTTTTCTGATTTCTCCTTGTTGGTGTTGTTCTCTTGTGCTATATTCTTCACTATAGTTGGATGATTCTTGTATTTTGAGAATCATGGTATTTGCCATCACGTTTTGGTGATAGCTAGGCTGTTTTCCTAGTTGGAATTAGGTTTTGTACCTAAACTTATATAGTGGAGATTTGGGTGGACTCCGAGATCGGTTCCGTGGTTTTTCCTCTTCTCATTGGAGGGGTTTTCCACGTAAAAAAATCCTTGTGTTGTCGCTGAATTTTTAGATCTGTTGATATCATTGTCGATATATATTGCTTTGCGCGTATTCGGTTGTTTCTTCACAGGTTCAGACAATGTGGGAAGTGCGGTTTTTCCCAACAGAGTGGTATCAGAGCATTGTTGGCTTGTTTGAACGATGGAACCGACTCCGAGTAGAATGGTTAATTTGAATGGGAGGAATTACCATATCTGGAGTGGTAAAATGAAAGATCTGATTTATGTGAAGCGTATGCATCTGCTAGTTTTTGGTAATAATAAGCCTGATAACATGCCTGATGCTGATTGGGAACTTGAACATGTAGTTGTATGCGGGTTCGTTTGACAATATGTGGATGACAATGTTTTGAATCATATTAATAAAGAATCACATGCTCGGACTCTGTGGAGTAAGCTTGAGGTATTATATGCTCGCAAAACTGGCAACAACAAGATGTACTTGATGAAACAACTTGTGGGTATGAAGTACAAGGATGGCCAGCCTATTTCTGATCATTTGAATGAGTTTCAGGGACTTATAGATCAACTTTCAGCCATGAATATTAAATTTGAAGATGAAGTCCAAGGACTTTGGTTGCTTGGTACACTACCAGATTCTTGGGAGACATTTCGAATGTCTTTGAGTAACTCTGCTCTTGATGGCGTTGTCTCCATGGAACTTGTTAAGAGTAGTATTTTAAATGAGGAGATGAGAAGGAAAACTCAAGATTCTTCTTCATTTCAACCCGAAGCTTTATTCACTGAAAGTCGGGGGAGAAGTCAGAATAGGGACCCGAGACCTCAAAGCAAGAGCCGAAGCAAGTCGAAGTCAAGGTCATGGAAAAAGAATGTTGAGTGTCATCGTTGTGGCAAGATGGGTCACATTAAGAACAATTGTTTTCAGCTTAAGAGGGAGAAGAAAAATGGTAGTAATAATGATGGTGAAAGAAGCGATCAACATGGTGATGATCGAGTTGCCACAGCTACCGATGATCTCGTTATTATTTGCTATGATAATAACGTGAATTTTGCAGGTAATGAGACTAGTTGGGTCATTGATAGTGGAGCTTCACTTCATATTACTTCAAAGAGGGAGTTATTTGATTCATATACTGCAGGAAACTTTGGCACATTGAAGATGGGTAATGATGGTGTTGCCAAAGTTGTTGGCATGAGAAATGTATGCTTGGAGGCTGGTAATGGATCAAGAATAGTTCTCAGAGATGTCAGACATGTACCCGATATCCGTTTGAATTTGATTTCAACTGGGAAGCTTGATGATGAAGGTTATTGCAACACTTTTGATAATGGATCATGGAAACTCAGCAGAGGCTCATTGATTGTGGCTAGAGGTAAGAAGGAATCTTCTTTGTATTTGTTGCAGGCTAAGATTTCTAAAGACATGTGTAATGTTGTGGAAAATGGCAGTGCGATTGATTTATGGCACAAGAGGCTTAGTCACATGAGTGAGAAGGGTATGAGCTTGTTGGCTAAAAAGAATTTACTCTCGGGGTAAAGAGTGCAAAACTTGAAAAGTGTGCACATTACTTGGCAGGGAAACAGAAAAGAGTTTCATTCAAAAGTCATACTCCTTCCAGAAAATCATATTTATTGGAATTGGTGCATTTAGATGTTTGTGGTCCAATAAAACCAGTGACACTTGGTGGTGCAGCATATTTTGTTACCTTCATGGATGATCATTCAAGGAAACTTTGGGTTTATACTTTGAAGACAAAGGATCAAATGTTGGATGCATTTAAGCAATTTCAAGTTTCAGTGGAGAGACAGACTGGAAAGAAGTTGAAATGTGTTCGCTCCGATAATGGTGGTGAGTACATTGGTCCATTTGATGAGTATTGCAGAGAGCACGGTATTCGACATCAAAAGGCACCTCCCAAGACACCTCAGTTGAATGGCATAGCGGAAAGAATGAACAGAACATTGGTGGAGAGAGTTAGATGTCTCATTTCAGATGCTAAGCTGCCGAAGACTTTTTGGGGTGAAGCATTGAGTACTGTGGCACGTGTCATCAATTTATCTCCTACCGTTGCTTTAGATGGTGATGTTCTAGACAAAGTTTGGTTTGGCAAGGATGTTTCCTATGACCATTTGAAAGTGTTTGGTTGCAAAGCTTTTGTTCATGTTCCGAAGGATGAAAGGTCCAAGTTGGATGCCAAGACACGAGAGTGCATCTTTCTGGGTTACGGTTCTGATGAGTTCGGTCACAGGCTTTATGATCCTATTAAGAAGAAAATTGTTGGTAGCCGAGACGTCGTATTTGTTGAGGATCAGACTATATCAGATATTCTGAGGGCAGAGAAGACGGTATCTCCTGATTCTAATGTGATAAGTGATGTTGATCCAGCCCCGTCCACCGCTTTGCAAAGACAGATACCCAATCAAGTTGAAGAGGGTACTCAGTATGATGTTCATGAGCAAACTGAGGATCAGTCTCAGAATGACCAGCAGGGTACAGATAGCAGTGATGCTTAGATAGATGGTAATGTAGTGTGATACCCCTAAATTTCTATTTAATTTTAATTTGAAATAAGTGGTAAATATAGAACTGAAAATTGATCGATGGATGTGGTACTTGTGTTGATTGAAGGATCAGAGTAGTAAAATGATGAATTTAGGAACCTAATAATTATTTAAGGATGGAAAAATATGGTGAAAAGTTGGATTGATGGACTTATGACACGTGATTTTCTATGTATGCACAGGGTGGATGCGGAAGAAAATTACTTCATACGTATAGGATGCATTAATATAATGTAATGTATAATAACTTAACTTAATATAATATAAGATAATATATATATATATATATATATATATATATATATATAGTAAATCCACGTGTGGGCAGGGGGTGAAATCCTAGTGACTAAGCTCACTAATGCTAGTCGGCTAGTTGGACATAAATAAATATATATATATATATATATATATATATATATTATATTATATTATAACAACTCATAACATTCAATGCACAGCAACCATTGAAAGGAAAAACAGTGAGAGCCGAGGGTTGCGCGGAAGAAAAGGAAGGGAAAAAAAAAGGAAAGAAGAAGAAGCCGAAGAAGAAACGAGAAACAGAGAGAAAGCTGAAACGCGCAGAGGGGAAAAAGAAAAAAAAGAGAAGAAGAAGGGGAAGAAAAAAAAAAACAGATTAATCTCGACCCCGCGAGCTATCCAGGTAAGGATAATCCATTCTTTGTAAGGATGATCTATTTTTGTAAGAGAAAGTTCATTCTTTTACTTTGATTTTATTATTCTGTGAAGAATTTAAGTTCTTTTGATGAACCGTCTTGATTCCTATTAAATCCAGTTGAATTTATTGGTATTTGAGTCATATTTGTTGTTTTGGGCATTTCCTGATATGTCTACAGTGATTTGTTCATCCGATTTGTGGCTGTACGTATTATTTGAGCCTGAACCGTTGATTTGACTGTGAGTGGGAATAACCGTTGGAACCCACTAACCAAATTATTGCCATTTTAATTGTCGAGATTCCAAATGTTGATTTGAATGTGGTTGGACCTATTTGTTCAGTCCCACTTGTTGTGTTGATTGTTGAATATTGCGTTTGAACCAGTTGACTGAGATGAACAACCGCGAAAGCGGGAATGGGAGACCCCATGCTTGGGTTAATGCACGTATGAGCCGTAATGGCCAGTTGACGGGCCCCGATACGTTGAGTAGACCCCGTGCTTGGGATAATGCACCAAAAGTCGGACCCCGTGTCTGGGTTTGAACAGACACACCGTTCATGACCTTAAGGGTCTCTCAATGGTTGTTGCTTTGAACTGAAATATGTGAAATTATTGTGTCGACTCTTCCTGAGCATATTTCTGACTGATTGTCTCTTACTGAGTGTTCATTCGCACTCACTCTTGTTAGTTGATCATTTTCAGGTAAACTCTTAAAAGATGAGCCGTATGTGAGCGGTGGTGGCGACAAAAGGAAAGGGGTCGCCAATAGTTAAATATTTAAGTTTTTTTTAGCTTCGAGCTATCCTTTGAGATATAATATGTCCTGTGTTACGGTTTGAGTGTGTTGGACATAGTACCACTTTTGTGATAATGACCAGGAACTGTTTAATGGTTGATGGATGAGTGCACCCCTGTACATTTGTTGATGTGTAAAATGTAGGGGTGTCACATGTAGACACTCAACAACAAGTACCTATAGCCCCATCAACCCAGCACTTTGGGGAGGTTTACTCGAAACCGCCATCCTTCTACTAGATACTCTTCTAATGAGTATGTGTTATTGACTGATGCAGGTGAACCTGAAAATTTTCAAGAAGCTACGGAGGATGTGAATAAGGCAAAATGGTTTGATGCCATGCAAGATGAGCTAGATTCTTTGCATGACAACCACACTTTTGAGTTAGTGACTTTGCCTAAAGGTAAGAAAGCTTTGAAAAATCAGTGGGTTTTCAGATTGAAGAATGATGAAAGTACTTCATAGCCTCGTTTTAAAGCTCAATTGGTCGTTAAAGGTTTCAGTCAGAAAAGAGGGATTGATTATGATGAGATTTTCTCACCAGTTGTCAAAATGTCCTCGATCAGAGTTGTTTTGGGATTAGCAGCTAGTCTTGATCTAGAGGTTGAGCAGATGGACATGAAGACAGCTTTCCTTCACGGTGATTTGGAGGAAGAAATATACATGGAGCAGCCTGAGGGTTTCAAAGTGAAAGGAAAAGAGAACTATGTTTGCAAGTTGAAGAAAAGCTTGTATGGCTTGAAACAGGCACCAAGACAATGGTATCGAAAATTTGAGTCTTTTATGGGGGAGCAGGCCTATAAAAAGACAACTATAGATCATTGTGTTTTTGTGCAAAAGTTCTCAGAAGATGATTTTATTATTTTATTGCTCTACGTGGATGACATGCTAATAGTTGGTCAGAATGCTTCTAGAATCGAGAAGTTGAAGCGAGATTTGAGCAAGTCTTTTTCAAAAAAAGACTTAGGGCCAGCAAAGCAGATTCCTGGTATGAGAATAAGTCGTGACAGAGAAGCCAGAAAGTTATGGTTATCACAAGAGAAGTATATAGAGAAGGTACTTCAGAAGTTCAAAATGGATAAAGCTAAAGTGGTTAGTACTCCTCTTGCTACACACTTTAAGCTTAGCAAAAAAACAATGTCTATCGAGTGAGAAAGATGTGAAAGAAATGGAAAGTGTTCCTTATGCATCCGCAGTGGGTAGTTTGATATACGCAATGGTTTGCACAAGGCCGGATATAGCTTACGCAGTTGGAGTAGTTAGTCGGTTTACTTCTAACCCTGGCAAGGAACATTGGAAAGCTTTGAAGTGGATTCTTAGATATCTCCGTGGCACTTCCAGTTTAAGACTTTCTTTTGTGAGTGAGCAGCCGGTTGTTGCTGGATTTACAGATTCAGACATGGTAGGGGATGTTGATGGTAGGAAGTCTACATCAGACTATTTGATAAACTTTGTAGGGGGAGCTGTGGCTTGGCAATCAAGATTGCAGAAATGTGTTGCTTTATCTACTACTGAGGCGAAATTTATTGCAGCAACAGAAGCTTGCAAAGAGTTGCTTTGGATAAAAGAGTTCACACGTGAACTTGGTGTTACTCAAGAAAGGTGTGAATTGTTTTGTGATAGTCAAAGTGCTATTCATCTTACGAAAAATTTTACTTTTCATGGAAGATCAAAGCATATTGATGTGAGGTATCATTGGATACGAGATATATTGGAAGCCAAGGCTTTGGAACTTCAGAAAGTTCACACCAAGGATAATTGTTCAGATATGATGACAAAGGCACTGCCTAGAGAGAAGTTCGAGTTTTATCGGCTTTTGGCCGGCATGGATTCTACTTGTTGAATCATTGATTGGAATCTCCTCATTGGGCTGGAGGGGGAGATTTGTTGGGCCCTTGGCCTTTTGGGTCCAGCCCAATTATGGGCCTTTTGTTTTTGAAGCCCACTAGGGCTGGTGCTTTCTTAAGGGAGGCGTGTGCAGCCAGAGAGAGAGGGAGAAGAGAGGCAGTGAAGAAAAAAAGAGATTCAGAATTCTGGGCAGCCTGACGACTTTTGATCAAACCGGCGATCGGAGGTCGATCCGTTGTCCGATTTTGCTGAAATTTTATCAGCGTGTTCGTGACTCATTGTTCTACATTCTGGACGGTTGGATTGTTGTTTGGAGCTTCCTACAGTAGCAGTTTTGTGTCAGAACTTGTTGCTACGTTTTGGATCAGGTTTTTCTGATTTCTCCTTGTTGGTGTTGCTCTCTTGTGCTATATTCTTCACTATAGTTGGATGATTCTTGTGTTTTGAGAATCATGGTATTTGCCATCACGTTTTGGTGATAGCTAGGCTGTTTTCCTAGTTGGAATTAGGTTTTGTACCTAAACTTATATAGTGGAGATTTGGGTGGACTCCGAGATCGGTCCCGTGGTTTTTCCTCTTCTCATTGGAGGGGTTTTCCACGTAAAAAATCCTTGTGTTGTCACTGAATTTTTAGATCTGTTGATATCATTGTCGATATATATTGCTTTGCGTGTGTTCGGTCGTTTCCTCACAGGTTCAGACAAGGTGGGAAGTGCGGTTTTTCCCAACAGTTTCCTCCTATCCTTGGCCATTTACTACTTTATCTGTTTCAACGACTCTTGCAGCCAGAGCTCTCTCAACTCCTTCCAGCACACTTATCACTATTAACACTGCATTGCAATTGTCGGTTAAACTGAATTCAACCATTTACCTCTCTTAGCAAGCTCAATTTTGCACTCTACTCTAAGGGCTTCTTGATCTTCTTGGTTATGTCAATGGCACATATCCTTGCACATCAGAAACCCACCCTTACTATTGAAGGAGTTAAGACTCCAAATCCAGCATTTTGATTTTGGTGCTGCCAGGACCAGCTACTTCTCAGTTCTATTTTTGCCTCAACTTCTGAAGGCATACAAGCCTTTATGGCCTCGGCCTTAACATCTCACGATGCATGCAGCAAGCTTGAATCTTTATGTGCGAGTCCTTCTCGCTCGCAGATGATGTCCCTTGAAGAAAAATTATCCCTCATCCCACTCAGAAATCAGTCCTGCAAGCTCCCTCTGAAGGAAATGGTTGTATGTCCTCTCCTCAACAGTCAGGGGCTTCTCAACCACTGGCCTCCTCACCTGCACAGTGCCACCTCCTGGCTCAAAGTCAGCTTGTCAGATATGCAAAAAGCCTGACCATATTGCAAAGACAAGTTATCACTGGGAAAATTTCTATCATGCCCCGCCAATTGCTCCACTCATGGCTCATCATGGATTCCCCACACTTTCCTACGCACCACTTGCTGCCCACCATGCGACATCGTCCTGTCCACATCCAGGCTGGTTGCTTCCCACCATGTCACGCTGTACTTATAGAATCTTTCTTTGTACTCTGATTATTTGGGGACTCAGAGGCCGCTTGTTTGCGCTTAATAAGTTTTGAATGAATTTATTCTCTGATTTAGTTAGAGGTAAGCCCATTCAGAGCATTTGGTGCGTGCTTTGAATGAGCTTTAAATGTTTCTAATCGAATTAGAGGAAAAATTTGTCTAAATTCGTTTCGGACTCCCATTCAGAGGCAAAAGACGAAATTGCCCTCAATTTTTTCAGAAAATTACAGCATTGCCACTCACTTTTTTCTCCCGCTCTCTCTGTCCCCCGAGCTCTCTCCTTTCTCTCTCAATCTCCCGAACTCTCCTCTCTCTCTCTCTCTCTCTCTCTCTCTCTCTCCCCTTCCCTCAATCCCTCACCCGACCTCTCCCTGAACTCTCTCCTTCCTCTATTTCTCTTCCCCCTCCCTCAATCTCTCGAGCGATCTCTCTCTCTCTTCTTTGTGGGTTTGGGGTTTGATTTAAGGTTTGTTTTTCCTAATTTACGAAGATTTGGGAGATTTGAGGTTTGGATTTAAGGGTTTTAAATTTCGGGATTTTCATATTTTAGGGTTAGGGTTTTTAGGTCTGGGGATATTCGTTGAACTTTTCAGATTTGGGGATTAGGGTTTTAGGTTTGGGGGTATTCTTTGAGATTTTCTTTTTAAGACTTAGGGATAAGGGTTTTTCGAAATCTTGGGTATTCTTGGGGAATTTCAGATTTGGGGATATTCTTTAGGGGTTTTAAGATTTGGGGATTAGGGTTTTCAATTTTGGGTTTCATTTTACAACACAAGGAAGGGAATATGCAGATTTGGGTTTGTGAATTATTTTTTCTTTTTCAAATTTGGATTTGACTTTCCAAATTTGGGTTTGATTACATAGCACAATGAGGAAATTTGCATATTTGGATTTTATTTTCTAAAGTTTGAGGGATAATAGGGAAGGCAGTAGAAGATGAAAAAGAGCAGGGAATGATTAAAAAAAAAGGGAAAAAAAGTATTTTTTATTTAAATTTATTCTACCAATAAAGATTTTAATCTATCATTTTAGGTTTATATATGCTTTAAAAAATATAGACAATGTTCATTTTTGTACTTATTATTTAATTTATTCAAAAAAATTCTTTTTCTTTTTTTTTTTGTTATGATACGGGGTACGATTGGAAAATACAATTCGTTCATATATCCAGGTAAATGGTAGTCAAAAAGACGGAAGTATTCAGATTCAGATCCTGTAGTTACAATCTATATCATTCAGCATTATATTCAGCATTCAGAACTTAATGCTTAATTTTGTCAAACGTGGACCTAACACTATCAATAGTTGGCTGATGATCACACAGGTCTGAATATTACACATGTTGGTTTAACTCATATCCTGTCCTCCCCTGCATCCTTTTATCTTTCGAATGTTCTCCCTGTACGTTCTATTACTTAAAATACTTAAAATCTCATTTCGATATCTTTATTTTGTCACACAAACGGACTTTTTCTTTCCCCTCTCATGGGGTGGTCCTCTTGCGCGGCCTGAGTAAAAACGGCATTTATGAGTTGACCACCTCGATCCAGCCGTCCTCCTCTCCCATGGTACGTGTCACTACCTCTCCTTCTTTCTCATGGCTGTCTCCCTTCCACATTCTGTTTGATGTAGTCTCCTAATTACAACAAGCTCCGAATCTTTGGACGTCATTGTTATCCATGGCTTCAATCACACTCTCACCATAAACTCAATCAACGGCCTTGCTCCTGCATTTTCCTAGGATAAACTCAATCACCATAAACTCCGCATGACTCTCCTATCCACTTAATCCCTCTTAATTCCTCCATTCCCCTTCCACGAGTTGCTCCACAGCCCATTACTACCTCAAGTAGTTCTCCATCCTTCTCTATTGATCGGACCCCATTTTCTCCACTTTCACCTTCACCGATCCAGCGAAGTGAATCAGCCGCTCCTCCACCCATTGCTCGTGGTCGCCGCACCCACTCTATAGTGACCTATCCAAAATAACATTCTTTGTCCTAAATGCCTATTTGCTGCCACGAAACATCCTCTCTCTCCTCTATTCAGCCAACATGTGCAAGTCAAGCCGTACGTGATCCGAACTGATGAGCCACTATGTTATCCAGGTATGATTCTCTCATTCACAACGGAATATGGGATTTAGTCCCTCCTCCGTCCAATACCATTCTTGTGGGGTGCAAGTGGGTATTTCGTATCAAGCATGACTCTGATGGCAACATAAGCTGCTATAAGGCACGCCTCATGGTCAAGGGACTCCATCAGCACCGGGGGCATTGATTACGGCCAGACTTTCAGCCCTGTTATCAAGCCTACCAAAATCCGTCTTGTGTTGTGTTTGGCTCTCTCTCGTGGGTGGGCTTCATGGCCACATAAAGGAAAAGGTTTACATGTCCTGACCTTTATTGATTCACAGCATCCCACTCACGTATGTCGTCTCAAAAAGGCTCTCTACAGCCTCAAACAAGCTCCTAGTGCTTGGCTTTACAAGCTGCATGATTTTCTTCTTGCTGTTGGTTTTCGGAAGTCCACTGATACCTCCTTACTCATATATAGTAATGCTGATATTCTTATTTATTTTTTGGTCTATGTCGATGATATTATTATTACAGGCAGTTCTCCATCACCTGTTTCTCAATTTCGATTCTTCATAAAAGATGTCAGAGCTCTTCACTATTGTCTCGGTGTGGAAGTTATTTCTACCTAAGCTGACCTTTTCCTATCTCAACATTACTATCTTGGAGATATCCTGGCTCATGTGAACATGGATGTTGCCAAATATGGAAGCACTCCTCTCTCAACTTTTGTTGCTCTTCATCTGTATTACCGCAAGCCAACGCTCACGAATATAGGCGTCTATTCGGTTCCTTGCGGAATCTCTTGCTCACTCGACCGGATGTTGCATATGCCATCAATAAATTATCTCAGTTTATGCTTGCTCCAACCCAAATGCATTGGACGACTTTCAGACGAGCGCTCTGCTATCTCAATCGGCGTGTCACGATACCGCTATGCCTCGCTTTGGCGTTTTGAACCCGATTCATGGCCGTAGCGGCCGCGACGCCCGCTACGGCCACTATAGCGGCCGCTACGGCCGCTACGCCCGCTACGGCCACTATAGCGGCCGCGACGGCTGCTACGGCCGCTACGGCCAAATTAATGAGGGAAAAAAAAAATTGCGGATATATTTTTACATTGCTAGATCTCCAAGTTCGAGAGGGTCCAGACTAGCATTGCCGCTGTGCACGGTAGTCAACGTTTTGCGAGGAGTCGCCGCCTCCTGTAAGAGTTTGTTTGACCATGTTATCAATGATGATGAAATGAGGGTGGTTCGTGGTTAGGAACTGTAGTCGAAACAATGTCGTTATCGTCCCTTACCGGATTTTCAAGTTTTACCAGATTTTCAAATTAAACCAATGAGGATGACGACGTAACGTTGAAGCCGCACATTTTTACTTCGAAAGGTATTTTGATGAATCGAGAAAAAAAAAAGTGAAACATTACATAATTATTATTATTATTTTGGTTTTCACGCTATGTATGGTTATATTGTGAATATGAATAAGGAATTAGGTTAATGCTTTTCTTATGTGAAAAATAAACTGTTTGGTGTGATTTTTTCTTTTCACTTTCCCTAATTAATTGAGCAAAAATGTAAGAGGGGGAAAATTTTACTCATATGAAGTAGAAAAAGAAAAAAAATACAAGGAAAAAAGATGAAATATAGTGGAGAAGAGATATTTATACATGTAGTTTTTGTATTTTATTTTTATTTTTTATTAACAAAATAAAATGATGTATAGTGGAAGAGAGACATTATTATATGTGGGTTTTAGAGAATTTCATTTTTCTTAATTAACAAAATAAGAAGATGTATAGTAGATAAGAGATATTTGTACATGTGATTTTTGGAGATTTTATATTTTTTATTAATGAAATAAGATGATGTATAGTGGATGAGATATATTTTCTACTCATGTTCAAATTACAAATCATAATGTGAATGATGAAATTGATTAGCTAGTGCGTCATTCAATGTAATGGGGATGAATTACCACCACATAACATTTACTGTGATTGAAAAACTTGTTAAAATTTATGTGATTTTCATTTATGATAATATGTATTAAAATCTTTATTTTTGTGGTGGTACGAATCAAGATATATATAGGTTTATGTTTAATAGCGCAATCAAATTTATCTAAAATCTAAAAGTCATATGTACCAGTATTTACTTGATAAATAAGGTGGGTCAAAATAGTTTAAAAATCATTTATAACATTTTTACAAACTTAAAATGTAAAAAAAACAAGTGTCATGCGCCGTATCTCATAATTCACGTCCGTTACGCCCGCGTTCCGTTACAAAACTCCCATTACGCCATCATCTCGTTACACTCACGACCGTTACGCGACGGCGGCCGCGACCGCTCTTTAAAACCATGATCTCAATACTGCTATTCATTATGGTCACTTTCTTCGAAGAGGTGCACATCCACCTCAGCTTATGGTATATATTTGGGTGGCAATCTCATATCTTGGAGTTCTAAAATGCAGTGATCAGTAGCACTTTCCTCAGGTGAGGCTAAGTACCGTGCTGTTGCAAGCACCACTGCAGGGCTGTGTTGGCTTCATAACCTCCTCTCGGAGCTCAGCGTCCAGCTCGCAGACCTCCCACGCATCCTGTGTGACAGCCCAGTTTTTCATTCTAGTATGAAGCATATCTCCATTGACTATCACTTTGAACGTTACTTAGCCTCCAAGGTCCAACTATCTGTGTCTCATGTATCCACAGCAGATCAACTTGCTGATGCTCTCACAAAGCCTCTCGCAACAACGATTTTGTCAAATCCGGACCAAGATCGGAGTCTCTGATGGAGGCTCCATCTTGCAGGGGGGCGTGGAGGAGTCTTCCTCTTCAAGTTCCCACAACTCCAACTAAGTCCATCCTTATCACTTTTGCTTGTTGAGATTGATTTCAAGTCCTCTACTCACTCACAGCGAAGCCTAGTTGGCTGTTCAAGCTTCATAAGATCAAACTTGTATTACTATAACGCATAAACCTCTATTTTAATGGATACGTACTGAATAGTTTCATTATCAGTTATATTTTCAGTATAGTTATTGAATCACATTAGGGTCATGACGTGATAAATTGCATTGTTTTGGATCGAGATTCTCGTTCAGCAGAGAACTTGTGAAGCCATCCCCTATCCTGGGTAGGGTGCACCGCCCCGCACGGAGCCTATCCGAAGCTCCTCATTCTTAATTAATTAAGGATTCAGTTGGTCACCATCACCACCAATCTCATCCCTCCACTTCCCCAAAATGCTATATTCTTTCTTTTGGAAATGCTAATGCACTCCGTTCCTTACAAAATGAGATAATTAGCACAATTTCATCCATATAATAAATAATATATGGCCCATTAATTTATTTTTAAAATTATTTTATTGATTAATTTTCATAATTTAATTTATGAGTTTTATGTGTATTGTTTATATCCATTATAGGAAAATGTTGCATGGTAGGAGGCTAACTGATATTGACATTTAGGAAATTTTTTAATGTTATGGTGGCAGAAATGATATATATATAGGCTTTACTTAACGGTGCATATAAATAAATATAAAATCTACTTATGTTATGTAATAATGTTTACTAAATAAGTAAGGAGGCTCAAAGCTGTCTTAAAATCATGCATAATAAGTTTATCAACTTAAATCATCAAAAAAAAATAGTAATTATGCGCCGTACCTAAAATTTCATGTTCGTTAAGCCCGCATACTGTTACATAACTTCTTCCATTACACCTACTTTCCATTTCCCTTGCAACCGTTGTATGACGGTAGCAGTAACAACGATTTAAAACCATGGCATGAGTACACTCCCGGCGGAGGATATGGGTCACTGGGTCGGTTCTAATAAAAGGTAGGCTTTAACAAATGAAGAAGCTGGGGGGACCCCCTGGCTGGCAATGCTCTTTAACGAACGATCGGGTAGGGCTCAGTGACATTGGATATGTCAAAGGATATCCCTATGCATCTTTTAGGCACAACGATCCCATTGTTTCAAGGTGTGCCAAACAAGATTCGGCTTCTTGAAAATTATGCAAAACGAAGTGCAATAATATCTTCGGGTATAGTAACATGGATATGGTTGAAATGTATTTATACGAATTGAATTAGTGATTTTTGTCTCTTATTATTGTTTTTGTTTTGATGCCTACTTTTCTTTTTTCGTTCGATAGCACTGATTCTTCGTAGAATCATAATCCATGAAAACATGTGCGGATTAGTGCCCGGGTACCGAAAGGGTACATGAGCTCCAATCGACAAGGCATACGTAGTGGGTCCCATGCCCCATTGGGACGGGCTTTTCTGCTTGTCCTTTTATAGTACTCGTCCTCTATTTGTTCTTCTATAATTTAATACATATTCAAAATCTATGAATTTTAAACCTATAAATTGATTGGGTAATAAATAATCAACAAACTTACAAATTTTCATGCAATTCCAAGATTTCTAGGGCACCCAACTTATTTTCTAAAGTTACAAAAATTATTATAAAACCTGCTTACAATTGTTTTCAACCTTAGGATGATTGGTCTGTTAAAACATCTTTGAGATTTTTAAATCCGTGAAACTAATTGAGTTTGGAAACCTGTTTCTCTAAATTTCATCGTTAAATCTGTGCTTTTAGATTAAAATAATGTGCAGAAATAAAAGACCACTTTTGCATAATTAAATAGGGCCAAAAAAAAAAAATTCACCTCCAATAGAAATCCTTAACATTCTGCATGGGCCTTCGTTGGTTTGGCTACGATGAATAATACATTGAATTTTATAAATTTTTAGCCGTATCAATTGGGAGAAGATACAAAAATAATAAGACCTATCAACTTTTATATAGTCCTACTAAGTGAACTGTTATAACTTTACTAATGCCTTAATAATCTTTTCACTTATTAAAATGCTTGGTTGCGTACGTGTATACCGATCAGAAAATCTAATGTGCTTGAAAATTTTCCAAAAGTTCCTTTTTAATCCTTTGCAAAGTAACTTGAAATTTTTTAAAAAGTTCCTTGTTAATCCAAAAAACAGATCCTCTCCTTTGCCCCTTTCCGGTTCATAGTGTAGTCTACACCACTTTTTTCGTTTAATGCATTTTTAAAAAAAATTTGAACCATATAAATGGAAACAACATTAAAAAATACACATGTTTATTAATTTTCAAGTGATTTGGAAATTCAAAACCTATTCATCCAAATCAGGCAAACTTCAGGCGTAGAAATAGTCCGGTGATTTTCTATGCTTAGGATGAATAATATCTACATTTTTAAATCACTTGAAAATTGATAGTTATATGTATTTTTAAATTGTGTTTCCATCTATATAGTTCAAATTTTTTTAAAATGCATTGACTAAAAAAATGATGCAAAATGCATCATGGACTGGAGAGAGGGACAAGAGGGGATACGGATCCTGTTAATCCAATGCAAAGTACCCATTGTAAAAAATGGAACAACTCAATGACATCAAATACCTGAAATATAGCCCAGTTTAAGCTTAAGCCCCAAATGGAGTTTTTTTCTCACTGTAGCGTAAAAAAAAAAGGATTTTCTGAACATACCCTACCTTTTCAAGGTTTTCTGTGTCTACCCCTATTTTGGAAAACGCGGTTACCGGCTGCGTTTTCTTTGTCTCCATTCCGACAGCCGCTAATTGGGATGTCGAGGCGCGGAAACATAAAAACGCGGACGGGACCTGCGTTTTCCTCTTTTATTTTTTTTAATTCCTGAATTGATGAATTTTTTTTTTCCTTTTCGTGCAGGATGGGGACACGTGTCGTGCCCCCATTAAAAACACGGACCGCGTCCTCGTTTTCAGGTTTGACCGGCTGACTGACGAGTAACACGGCGATAGGTGGCCGGTTGCACAGTGGGAAACGCGGACGCTATCCAAGATTCCAGTTTATATTCCCTCCCCCCTGGCAGCCTCATTCTCTAGTTCCTCCCACGATAAACAAACCGGCTCTCCGCCTCCGCCTCCGCCCCCGCCCCCGTCGCCTGACGCCCACCACCCTCCGACATTGACCGCCCCCAGCCGCCGCAATCTATCGTCTGCCACTTGCCGGAATTCTCCGGTTACTCTCGATTGAAAGGTGTGATTTTAGATCCCCCCAACACAGACCGCCACTGCCCACCGTCGTGAGCTGCCGCCGGAATTTTCCAGTGACTCGCGGTTCCAAGGTGTGATTTTAGATCCACACACCGCAGACGCTAAATTCTCCGGTGATTCGCAGTGGTCTCCTCACTTGTAGTTCTGAGGTGCAATTTCGGAGTTTCCTCCGTATTGTATTTTTTTATAAGTCCTTTAAAGCATGTATTGTGTTTAATTACATGTTTTGTGTGCAATTATTATTCAGTTGTGCTGAACCACCATACGAACTATTGCAATACAATTGGGCACGAAAATATCGTCATAATATGCTATTTCTTATTTTTGGCCTAACACATTGGGTTATATTATTTTATTGAGCAATAGTATTTTTAATAAGTCATTTAAAGCATGTGTTGTGTTTAATTACATGTTTTGTGTACAATTATTACTCGGTTGCGCTGAACCACCATACGAAACTATTGCGATAAAATGGACACGAAAATATCGTCATAATATGCTATTTCTTATTTTTGGGCTGACACATTGGGTTATATTATTTTATTGATGTTATGTCCCTGTTTGTTCTTATTTCTGTCTGGGTTGGATGAAATATGTAAAATTAGGGTTAATAATTACGTTTTTTTGTTGACCTGGTCGTAATTACTAGTTCCTTAGAACACTTAATAATAGGTGAATTATATGTGCTGTCCTCAATCATGGTTCACTGTACAACTTTATTCGACTGTTATTCAATAATAACTGTGAAATGTTGTGCATATGATTTACTAAACTGTGTTATGATACAGATGGCACATCATATTGCTCCCGGCCCACTGGACCCCTCGATTCTTACATTACAGCCTGTGCATCGATCGGAGGCTGTTCAGGATTAAAGACAATCGGACTGGCCTGGTCATATGTTAACGGCCATTCCTCTCCTGAAGCATAAAACTCGGTGCGAGGCTAATGCAAACGAGGGGAGTTGACATTCGAGGCAGCCTGAACAGGGTCTAAATCACTGGCATCGCTATCGTCGGACAACGAGATGTCATCTTCCTCCTCGGAAGCCTCACTACGATCCTCAACTGGAGGATCATCGACTGAGATGCTTCAAACCCTTTGCGGCGTTGAGCTGCTACTCATATTTGCATTACGTGTGACTTCATTGAACGGGTATTAACATTAATCGTCATAATCATCGTGCCCACTGCCAATGACATTTAAGTTGAACCTCCCATACGAATGACTTTCGACATGATCATGCGACCCAACTGGCATGAGACTGCTAGGCCCAGCAGCATTTACATCTGCCATTGGCGTGTGGTAATCGTCACCTCCGCCATCGCTTGTCAAGAACTGATTGTACACACCTGTAGACGGCCCTGGTAGGTATTGGATTGGATCAACATTTACATAAATTTCCAACGTCGTTAATGCTGGATACTGCGCAAACATTAGGAACATATACTGAACAATTTCATCATTGTACAAATGGCAGGGAGAATATGTCGGCGAAACTCCCAAGCCAAGCATCACTGGGCACCTAAATACAAGACTTACTCAATGTAGGCTGCGTTCAAGGGATAACAATAAGCAAACCTGGTCAAGGAGAGATTCGAGGGTGATACCGCCGGATTGAACAAACATAATTCGCGAGTTCCCTCCTACATAACTAAGAGACTGGTGCGAATTGCCAACGATTTCTCCTCCCCAGTAACAAATCATGGGAACCATTGATGAATCCATCACAGCTTTGAAAAATTTAGAGATACTAATTCAAATCACCTCACACACACACAAATGGCATATACAAATGGCTGGATGAATATAAAGGGGTTAGGAAATAAAATCGAGGGCACCAAACTCGATTCTTAGCTTAAAATAGCAGATACTGTCCGCGTTTTCTAGTGCGAGAAGGACGTGGGGTAAAAAGTGAAAACGCGGACACCAAACTCAATTCTTAGCTTAAAATCGCGGATACTGTCCGCGTTTTCCAGTGCGAGAAGGACGTGGGGTAAAAAGTGAAAACGCGGACACCGTCCGCGTTTTTACTCAGGCCATGACACGTGGAGCCGGTCAAAGCTGAAAATGCGGACGCGGTCCGCGTTTTTAATGGGGGCACGACACTGTCCCCATCCTGCAGAAAAAAAATTTTCAAAAACGCGAACGCCGTTCGCGTTTTTATTTTGGACGCGACACGTGTCAATCAAAAACACGGGCGCCGTCCGCGTTTTTACTGTGGCCGTGACACGTGTCCAGGTTCTACGAGGGAAATTCAAAAAACGGAAAACGCGGTCGCCGTCCGCATTTTCGCTGTAGCCGCGCCACGCGTCCTCGACTAGTCAATTTAGGAATTAAAAAAAAATAAAAAAGGAAAACGCGATTGCCGTCCGCGTTTTTATGTTTCCACGCCCCGACATCCCAATTAGCGGCTGTCGGAATGGAGACAGAGAAAACGCGGCCGGCAACCGCATTTTCTTAAAACAGGGGTAGACATAGAAAACCCTAATAAGGTAGGGTATGTTCAAAAAATCCTTTTTATTTTTACGCTACAGTGAGAAAAAACTCCCCAAAATGAGACTCAAAGCCCATTTTATAGGATCTAGTCCAAGCCCAAGTCGTTGAAATACCGACGCGACGCTATGTTTATAGGATTATTAATTTCTTCACTTTCAATTACTGATTATTATTATTATTATTACTACTTTTCCATGCAAATTTGGCTAATTATTTGTGTTGTTTCTCTCTCCTTAATCTACATCTTTATGCAATTTTAATGACTTACCAATAATAATAAAAAAACACAAAATCCGAAAATGACCCCTTTTAGGCAGCTCTCTTCGCATTTTATATATTAATGACCTATTATTTGTGTCAACTTAAGGTTTGAATAGTCTCTTTTTTTCTGACTTTTTAAAAGATTGTTCATTCTATTACACTCGCTTAATCCTCAGTTTGAACTTAATTTCGCAATGGACTGAACTAATTTTAGATAAGCATTAGTCCGGTTGATAGAAACCTACCTCTTTATAATGGATTTCAAGGATTCGAGTTTTCACCTTATCGACCAATGGAGCATTTTTGTCATTCTCATTTCTCTTTTTCTAGGCTGCTAGTCCTGTGAATCCAACTAAGCCACACTCGTGACTTCATAGTTCAATATAATTTCAGGTAGCTTTATTTTACAAGCGTTAAATAGATTTAACTAAGTATACATATATTTATCATTCAAAAAAATTTGAAAAAAGTTCATATGACTTTTTTTTTCCTTATAGAAAGTGGAGCGTGCGTCTAAACGCAAGTATTTTTAGTGTGACTCCCCCCTTCAAAACGATATCATTTTATTAAAATATTTTAATGTACACTTATATATATATATAGTAAACTCATATCATTTTAGGGGGAGGCACTGCCACACACAAGTTACGTGTGGCGTACGCAAACTCCCTCTCTCTTCTTTTAAAGTGGGTGGTTTTTTTCAACGACAACGGAAAAAGGGCTCATTGTTAAGACGGAGAAGCAAGGGCATGGATCCCCCACTCCATAACCAACCTTCCAAGAAAAAGAAACACAACATGGATCCCACCACCCCCACCTCTCAAATCCGAATCCCCTTCGGTTCCTCTCATGATTTATAGTGTAATTTATACTATTTTTCATTTAATATATTTTTAAAAATTTGAACATAAAACATTTAAAAATATATACACTCATTAATTTTTAATTGATTTAAAAATATAAATTCTATTCATCCTAAATATAGAAAATTTCGAAAGTTATTTTTAAACACGAATTTTTCTCTAATTTAAATATACAGAACTTTTATTTTCAAATCACTTGAAAATTAACACATATGTATATTTTTTAATATTATTTTTATTTATTAAATTTAAATTTTTTGAAAATACATTAAATTGAAAAAAAAAAACACAAACTACACCATGGAACAGTGAGGGGGAGAGGATCTCTTTCCCCACCTCTCTCTCCCTCTCTCTCTCTCTCTCTCTCTCTCTGCAAATCAAATTTTCTAACCTAAAAGAAACTCCAATTCCTGATCTGGCAATCATCCCATCCAATCCGAGTTCCCCCAATTCCCATCACCCAACAGCAACAGCAAAGACAATCTGTTGCGACGACGCTACTCCACCTCCCTCCCCTCTTTCTCTCTCTCTCGCTCCCCTATAACTATGGAGTCACAGCAGATCTTGCCAGTGTCTCTATCGCGCCCTTCATCTTCATCTTCGATATCACGTCCGCCCTCGGTGACATTAGCACCGGTTTCCTCCTCCGCGACCGCAATGTTGTTCGAGGATGAGGTGAGCATGGATATCAGGCCCTTCCTCCCCCGCTCCTCCAGCTACCCCAGTGACGGCGGCGCTGCCGCAATCGCCGCCGCAGCCGCCGTGGGACACAGCAACGGCAACAAGAAGCGGCGGCGCCGGGTCGCTAGTGAGGCATCCCTTGATTCCCCCTCCGGTGGTGGACGCCGACAGTCGTTCCAGCGCGACGTTCGGCATGCTGCTGCGGAGACGTTTCTGCTCACTCGCCTTAGCTTCAAGCTTTTGCGGTATCTTGGGTATCCTTTTGTTTCCTGTTTTAGGTTTCCCTTCTTTTTGTTTCTTACGTTTCTTTGTTGTGTTCGCATTTTATGACGATTCAATACTGATTTAAATGCACTAGTAAATCTAAAAGCAATGGTAGCTGTGCTTTTACATTTTTTTTTTATGTGTTGCAAGAAATGGATGGGAAAAAAAAAAACTAATAGAAGCGAAAATTCTTCTTATCCATGTTCCCTAATTATTGTCTTTAGTCTTGTCCGTATTGTTCATGAAATTGGGATTGAGAAAGTTGTGCGAGTTGTTTTAAGTCCGGACTGAAGCAGGCTCATGTTCCGCAGGACTCTTTGGGATTTGGATCGAGTTTGTCAGATCCTTTTTCCCAAGTTTCTTACTAAAACAATGTTATGTTTTCTAAATGTAGCTGGATTACTCGATGTTCTCTGATCATTTTCTGTTTCGAAATTCAGGGTCGGCTACAGATGGATCATGAGATTCCTTGCTCTCGGTTTTTATGCAGTGCTACTTATGCCAGGATTCGTGCAAAGTTTGCATTCTCTCTTTTCTTTTTCTCGCTATCTTTTGGCTTATTATTTGCTGTTCTTCTTGTCATTGGGTTATATGTGGCATTGTCACACTTTGTGGGCGTATGTGGAGAGTGGCAAGTCCTATGGGTAGAATTTAACTCTTTGTGATCAACTTAATATGACTACTTACCCTGTCTGTTGCAGTTGGATATTGCTATTACTTCTCTAGTCAGATTCGTAGAGGAATAGCTTATGGTGATCAACCAAGAAACAAGTACAATTTTTGGGCATGTTCTTTTGTTTTGCATTTAGATCGATTGGATTTGCATTTACGTGCATGTGTTATCTGGCATGAATTAGTTATGAAATTTTCATTTGCAGGCTTGATCTGTATTTACCGAAAAACATTGATGGACCAAAGCCAGTTGTTGCATTTGTAACTGGTGGAGCCTGGATAATTGGGTAAGGGAGAGCTGTCTTTTCCTTGGTAACTTATTTATGTACCTTCATTAGCAAAGAGAAATATCTCAGCTTTGCACACTATCGTCTACAAATGGATAGTGAGTTCCATTTAGTTACATGAGATTGCTCCACAAGTTCCTTGTCTGCACATGAATGATGTGTGGTTTTTCTCTTTTATTGGCCTAGAGCAGCCCCTATTGTCAATATTTGCTAACTATGGTCTTGCATCATTTCAGTCTACTTTTATCCTTTCATACATTTTGAGGAGTGTTTGATTCATGCAGTTATAGGGCGTGGGGTTCTCTTCTAGGACAACAGTTATCAGAAAGTGACGTCATAGTGGCTTGCATAGATTACAGGTGCCGTCTTTAATTTTAAGCTAAACCACGTGCTGTCGTATGTGATTGATTCTGTGATGTCTAGTAACCCGAGTTTGGCCCGCCCGCAACCAGCCCTATTGCCAGTTCTAGTTCACATTAGTGCATAAAAGGGTATTCGTGTTTTCCATTGACAGAACATTTTTAACATTTGCGTGCAGAAATTTCCCTCAGGGAACCATCGGTGACATGGTAAACGATGCTTCTCAAGGAATCTCATTTATTTGCAAGAACATTGCAGAATATGGGGGTGATCCTAACAGGTAATAGAATCTTTTAAAGTTCATTTTCTTACTCGATTTGAAATAGATTAAGTTTTAGTTCTTGAATTAAGAGGGTTGGAAATAGTTGACATAGGTAAATAAATAGTCAGCTAGAAGATATGTAATTGCAACATTAGTTTCTCCAAACTAGCCATCATTTCATCATTATTTCATTTGTTTTTTCATAGGATTTTTTTAATGGGACAGTCGGCTGGTGCACATATTGCTGCTTGCACTCTACTGGAGCAGGCAATTAAAGAGGCCGGCGAAGGAGAAGGCACTTCTTGGAGCGTCTCCCAAATAAAGGCCTACTTTGGTTTATCCGGAGGGTAATACCCATTATCTTTAAAGACAATGACTCCCATATGTAAGCGAGAAGTATGGAATATATAAACTACAATAGGACAGTGATCTGCAGTAAGGCCCACAAAATTTTGTTAATAATACCTTCTTTTACATTTTTTATGGATTTGCACAAACAAGGTTTAAATATTTTACACTTCCTTTTCAACATCCATGAGCAGGTACAATTTGTTTAATCTTGTAGACCACTTCCATCGTCGAGGACTGTACCGTTCCATCTTTCTGGGGTAAATTGTTTCATGTCAACCTCATGGTCAATTGCTAGACGTGCATTACATCAGTTATCACTGATTCAGTGGCCTTATATCCTCAATACAGCATAATGGAAGGTGAACAATCTTTACGGCGCTTTTCTCCGGAAGTATTGGTACAGGACCCAAACCTTAGAGCTGCAGTTTCTCTTCTGCCCCCGATTATGCTTTTTCATGGTACTGGAGATTATTCTATTCCATCTGATGCCAGGTCTGGTTCTCCTCTGAGGCATACCAATATAATTGCATCTAGGTGTTTCTAAATCTATATGGACAATTAAAGGTGAGGGACAGTTGTCCCTCTAACATATCTGATGTATTTTATAAACCTCTTCCGGGGACAAGACCCCTATAATTTTATATTTTAAACATAAATTAAAAATAATACTTATATATGTAATTTATATCATGTCCTATTGCACCCCAATCCTGATTTTTGGGAAATTATCGAATACTCAAGCCGGATTCATGTCGTACTCGATTCTTCCGCCCGAGTCCGTGCTTCTCAGTTCACAACTTGGACTGATCGGACTATGTCTTTAGGTTCAGGAAAACTTTATTTTGGTGATGTCCAATAAGTTCCAACTGATAAAAATTCCTGTGTTAGTCATGAATCCAAGCTCATTTTTTGCTACTGAAGAACCCATTTCATCCATGGTGGCTGTCATATACTAATGTTGATTCACACTAACATGTGATAGCTGTAACCCAAATTGTGTTAGAGGTCTACAAAACTACGCATTATCTTCTACCTGGACATTGCATATGTGAGCATTGCAGCAATAGATGTAAAGAGATCTTTGAACAGCTAATGGTCAACATAACCCTGCGTGCAGCAAAACCTTCGCAGACACACTACAGAGAGTAGGAGTCAAAGCTGAGTCAATACTGTATGAAGGAAAAACGCACACAGATCTGTTTCTTCAGGTAATCATACAGGCATGATATTCTCTTCAATGTCCTTTGAAGCTTAATGTGAAAAAAATGCTCGATACATAATTTTTTCCCTTTGTCTCTGTGGCCTGTATGGAATTCAGGATCCGATGAGAGGTGGTCACGATGAGATGTTTACGGATTTAGTAACTGCAATTCATGCTGGTGGATCAGAAGAACTAGCTAAAGAGATCTTGGCAAAGCCTAGGAGGCGCCTTGTTCCCGAACTAATGATCAAGCTGGCTCACATTGTCAGCCCCTTTTAGCTCTACCCCTAAAATGCTGCTGTTGTGCTGTACTTATGTTTGTACATATCAGAGTGGTAGGGTTCCTCAATCATCTGGGAATCTTGGATTTCTTCTATAGAGAAAGAAAGCCACTCCCAGTTCATAGAATTTCAGTTCTTAGGGCCTAGTTTCATGCTTTCAGATGATCGGGTAGGCGAAATGATTGTGGAGACGGTTCCATCTGCTGTCACAATTTACCAATATTTGAAGATTCAGGACTTCTATCAGCCATGATTTCTTATGGTGTAATTTCTTCTCCTCTGCTGTGAGACTTATTATTAAGGTGTGGGCTCCCTTCTTTATCTTAGTCAAGTTGTGGGCCCATGTAATTGTTCCCCACCTAATGTATTGAATCTATGGAGCCTCTCATGCCAATATATATGAAGGCATTCACTCCATTTGAAATGGATATATAAGTTAAAAAGGGTTGATCCCCTCTTTCTCTTGTCCCCTCTTCTTGTACCCGTTCATGTTATATTTCTCTAATAATTTATAATATCTAAGTACATAAATTTTTTTAGATAATACTGCTCTTTTTGAAAAATTGTATTCTCAATAAATTCCACCACTCGTATGAGGATGCGGATCTAATATATACAGATAGGTTTCACTTATCACTCATATCACATATGAGTGATAAGATTTATTTGGAATAACTCTTTTTTCGGGGATTAATAGATTATCTTATTTTTCCTTGTTGGAAGCTAGTTTATATGGTTCTTTTAATGGGATTGTTATTTTTTTTTTCCCTTATTGGATAATTGTGAGCTTTAGTTTCTTTTCTCTTCTTTTTACTGTCCTTGGGTTGGATTTCAGCATTCTTGTTCAAGCTCGAGTATATTTAAAGATATATATATATATATATATATATATAGGAATATACGTGGCTTTGTTATGTATCTTTTAAGATTGTTGCGGAACTACTCATAAAGATAAAAATTATGTCAGTGCACCCTTTTTATTCATCTTTATTTTCTAGTGAAGTTGTATATAACATTTTAATGGTGCTCCATTAGTAACAATTACAAGATACAGAAATATTAAAACAGGAATCATTTTAATGGTATACGGATCGTTCGCAAAAATTACTAGCACCAAGATTTAAGTCATTTTTAATCAAACACTAAACTTAATTTAAACCATTTTAAAGATATTACTTATGGCTTAAAACTAGTGCCACTAAGATTACCCGCCCTAGTTCATTTATAAAATATTTTCGACCTACTTTTGGCTAATCCATTTTGACGCATAACCCATCTTTGACCTCTTTCTTCCTCGTGCATAACCTATCCAACCCATTCAATCCGTATTTCTAAGCATTTCTAGATAAATTTTTAAAGTTTTAATTTGATGCTAAATTAGAATCCTTGCTAAATATTGATTGGTCCACCAAAAATACTAAAATAAAATAAAAATGTACCAACAAGATGAATTCCTGACCCGTTAATCCACCTAAAATATTACCCGATCCGATCCCCCACCCAACCAGCCTATAAAGTATTCCTCGCTCATCTCCTGACTCGTATTTAACTCGTGCATAATTCGCCCGACCCGCCCCCCGAAATCACAACCCGTAAGAGAGCTTTGTTTCTGACTCGGGTCGTCAATCCAGTCCACGTGTCGTTTGTGGCGTTCACCACTCTCTGAAGTAGAAATCCCGTCTCCTCCACTCCTTTTTTTTTTTTTTTTTCTCTTAAATATAGAAACTAACTGTCACAGTTTGCAGAACACTGAAGGAGAGACGCTGAAGCATAGATGCAACAATGGCGGCTACAGTCGCAGCAGGAGGGCTCAGTCTCCACCAACCACCCCTCAATCCTCCATTCTCTCCTCCATTTCTAGGCAAGAAGCTCCTCACAATCAAGCCACCGCCCGCCATCACACTGAGGACGAGAGCCGGCGCGGCGGTCCTCAGCGCTGGGAGGGGGCGGGTTGATCCGAGATGTGTTCGTCGGTGTTGGGGTTGGGCTCCCGTGCACCGTCATGGAGTGCGGGGACATCATATACCGAAGCACCCTCCCCCAGTCCAACGCCATCACCCTCACCGTTCCGGGCGTGGTTTTGGCTCTAGGGGCTGTTTCTTACCTCTGGGCCACCCCCGGTGTGGCCCCGGCCTTCTGGGATATGTTCGTTCTTGCGGTATTTGATAGGCTGTTTAGAACCACTTACAGGAAGGTACCTGATTTTCCTAATTTCTTGTTTTGTTTTGTTTTGGGTTTCTGCATATGATCATGAATTCTCTGTTTGCGTGGTTGTATTTTGTGTGGGTTTTGAAATGGGTGCTGCAGGATGACTTTGTGTTGGGGAAGAAATTGGGGGAGGGAGCTTTCGGTGTTGTTTATAAGGCTTCGGTGGTACCAAATCCGCCCTCTAAGGTAAGGCTTTATTTGGTGTTTGGTGAAACTCCCCTGTCAATGCTCTGTTTTTCTTTTCTCTGTTGTTAAGTATTCATCTTTCACTGGTTGGTTCAATTCAGTTGCCGCACTCATCGAGTCGGTAAAGAAAACCAAGTCTGAATTGTTTCCTTAATCTATACTTGTCTCGTTATCCTTTCAATTCTTTTTTTATGTTTTATTTTGACGTTTTACTCTACACGGTATCAAACAATCACACTTTAAACTGTGGTTAAATTTCTGTGAATGGGATGAGAAGAAAAAAATTATGTGAATAAAAACAGATTCGATAGTACATGTGTGTGTGTGTAATTTTTTAGGTAGTGCTGACTGCCAGAAACTTTGAAATGCTAGATTGTGTTATATGCTGTAATGTAACAAATTTTTCTATCTTCATCGTCACCAGAAGGAAGGCGATGTAGTGTTGAAAAAAGCAACTGAATATGGTGCTGTCGAGATTTGGATGAATGAGCGTGTACGCAGGGCCTGTGCAAATAGCTGTGCTGATTTTCTGTATGGGTTCTTTGAGGTGTTTCTCTATTATGATCTATTTATGCTTCCATGCTGACTATTAGGATCACATTGATACAATTTGAATGTAGGATCAGCTTTCCTGATTGAAATTATTATCTTGAAAATAATGTTAGGGCTCCTCGAAGAAAGGAAGTGAATACTGGCTAATATGGCGCTTTGAAGGCGAGGCTACACTCGCAGATTTGATGTTGAGTAAAGAATTCCCTTACAATGTTGGTACTTCCTATCAGCATCCTTTTCTTAAATACTGTTTAAATCTTCATTAGTTCGGCCTTACAACTTTGCCTTCCCGGGTTGTGTGAGGGACAGAATTGAGGGAAAATTGCTGACTATTTACTTGATTTAGCAGTACACACTGACAGTAGTTTCCTTTAAATTCGTTTCATAATTACCTTTCAGGAAGCATTTACTCTTTTTCAGTCTTGCCGTATGGTTGCCTGCCAGATTACTTACTTTCTCAGACTAAAGTATCCTGAATGACATTGTTGTCCAGTTATATTTAGATAACAGCATTCTCATAATTATAAAAATCCTTCCAATTTATTAAGTACTTTTACCATATGCATTGGAGGCAGAATGCAATCTGAGGTCTCGATAATCAATAACTTCATGTATTCACTTCAAGGTTTTCTTAGTGAATCATACCAAATAGAAAGACACTCACAGTCCTTTATTATCTCAAGTTGTAGAGAATATCGTGTAACTGGACCGTCTTAGGTTGGGCTGCATTAATACTGACTTAAATACCTTGGCTCAAGAAAGAAACCTGCCATAAAAGAAATTTGAGAGCATAAAACATAAAGTAAGCTCCACTGAAATAATCACTGAAGGACGTCAGTAGTCCTTACCACCAGCATTTCCAATCCCTTTTCTTTCTCTGCAATGCACCAAGTCATATATTTACTCCATTGCTGATTGGAAAAATCACCGTGCTCAACTGCAATTTAAATAGGTTGGCTGAAGATTTGATATTTCCAAGCTGATTTTAAAATGGGGACCTTTACTATCCAGCTGTCCTTGCCAATTTGCTGATGTCTACTTCTGTTGTGTCAGGTAGAGACGATGATTCTTGGGGAGGTCCAGGATATGCCTAAGGGGTTGGAAAGGGAAAACAGAATCATTCAGACAGTTATGAGACAGCTTCTATTTGCATTGGACAGTCTTCATTCTACAGGGATTGTTCACAGAGATATCAAACCACAAAATATGATATTCTCTGAAGGTATGAGCAGCATGTTTATGTTCACTAATGCATTTTTCTCAAGATTAGCCTGTGTATTTGGGCAGGACAGTTCTTACCCGCCCAAAATTTATCTTAGTTTGACCATAAGGCGGAAACAATTTTGGAAGTTCTTTGTCTTGTTAAATTTGATAATTTCTTGTTCACAACTAAAACTTGGGCAGGGACTCGCACATTCAAGATCATTGATCTTGGAGCAGCTGCAGATTTACGAGTAGGCATCAACTATATCCCGAAAGAGTTTCTTTTAGACCCCAGGTACTTTCTCATTTTATGATGGTTGCTGATTGGTTTCTGGTAGGACCTGTACAATTTTCATATCCATACTTCACATTCCGGCCTTATATAGTGAGCTGAGTAAGCAGAATCGAGCTTTCTGACTTATTCTGTGTTGCGTGCAGTTCAGTCACCAGTGGCATTCCTATAATATTTTTTTATTGCGCTCATCATTGGCATCTTTGCTTTTCCTCTTTTCTTGGTTCACTGACCACCATATGCACAGTTTTGAATGCGCTATTAATGACCCTTCTTTTTTTTTTTTTTACCTCGTGATGTTCGTAAAGCATGTGATCATTTTCTTCATTTGTTTCGATTCAGATATACTGCTCCAGAACAATACATCATGAGCACACAGACGCCATCTGCGCCCTCAGCTCCAGTGGCAACTGCACTTTCCCCAGTTCTATGGCAGGTACCGTTTCCTGTGTGAATTGCTTTTCTTAATTAGAATTTGGTTTGAATTCATTTTCTAGAACATATAGTAAGCTTACTAAGGTTGTGATCATACGAACAGATGAATTTGCCCGACAGATTCGATATCTACAGTGCTGGTCTCATATTCCTACAAATGGTAAGCAAATAACACGGTTACTAGATATGGTTAAGCAATGAGTCACTATAACATTCTGCTAATTGTTCTCTCTTTTGAGCGTGCGTTCACATGAATTATTGGTGATGACACATGCTGCAGTTCGATTTATAGTAATGGTTTAAACCCATGCTGCATTTCTGTGTCCCCAGTCTTGACTAAGAAAAATGTGCTTCTGTTTGGCACTTGTCCATGTTTATGAGTGATATGTTTATTTAAGCATGTTTTTACAATGGCACATTGTGCCGTTTGATTTAGAGTTTTAAATTTAGACTTCAGCTTAAACCCCCTGCAATGAAAATTCTGGTTGGAATGAGGTTCAGATCCACAGATAATGTTTATTTTTTGTTGAAGTTTATGATAATTCGTATTCTATAGACAACAAATAGAATACACAATCAGAAACGGGTCAGGTTACTTGCTAGTTTGGATATTATATGCCAATCAATTCCTACTCTTCATGTATTTTCAACATCAACTTTCGAACTGATACTGTCTTTGTTTTCTAGGCATTTCCTTCATTACGCACCGACAGTAGTCTCATTCAATTCAACCGTCAGCTGAAGAGGTGTGAGTACGACTTAGTTGCGTGGAGGAAGAGCATGGAGCCTCGTGCAAGCCCTGAACTTAGAAGGGGCTTTGAGTTGTTGGATTTAGATGGTGGGATTGGATGGGAACTTCTAACATCAATGGTTCGCTACAGAGCACGACAAAGAACCAGTGCCAAAGGGGCTTTAGCTCATCCCTATTTCGACAGGGAAGGACTACTGGGTTTGTCCTTCATGCAAAAGCTGAGGTTGCAACTTTTTCGCACAACACAACAGGATTACGGGGAAGTTGCCAAGTGGATCATTCACCTAATGGCTAAATCGGGAACTAAGGAGGCCGGTGGATTCACCGAAGCTCAGCTTCAGGAGCTCAGAGTATGAATCTGAATTATAACCAAGAGAGTAATGCTAGGTGCACAAAAAAGTTTATCGTATAGATGAAAGGGGCTTTGGGGCCCATTTAGTACTAGTACAGTGGGATTCCCACCTCACTGTGTCTGCTTTATACATTTGTCTCTGCACATTTTCTGCAGACTTAGACTTAGGGTCAGTTTGGGGAGCCTATTTTTAGTTTGTCTACGGGAAAAGCTTCTTTTCGATAAAGAGTAAGCACTTGATAAATCTCTTAAAAGCTCAAAACAGCTTTCTAAAAAGCCTAAATATGCCTGTGAAAGTTGAAAAACAGCTTCTTGAAAATACTAAAATTTTAGACATTCAAAAATTCTTTTTTATTCTTTTTTTTTTTGGTTTTTGTTTCCCAGAAGTGAAAATACAGCTTCTCATAAACTCGGTTGAACTGGCCCTTAAAAGTAACTGGAATTAACATATTTGTTAACAGTTTGTATATTTTTTCCCCTTTCATTGTATAAACTACTGTGTCTCTGGGCATGCAGGAAAGGCAACCTAGGAAGAAGTCTAGGTCTCAAAGGAATGCTCTTGCATCACTGCTTCGGCTTCAGAGGAAGATCGTTCGAACACTGAATGAAAGCATCGACGAGCTGAACCAACGCAGGAAAAGCTTTTGGTGGAGCAGGTGGATCCCTAGGGAGGAATGAAGCTTGTACAGATGTATGTATGTATATAACCTGCTATAGCTCAATGATAACATAATGTTTAAAGATGAAAGTAAATAGCTTTTGAGACCCTATAGAATGTCTTCCTTGTGGGGTGAGAATGGCAATGAAAATGGAGATGGCTCCAATTGCCTGTAAGAAGTGTCACATTTGGTCCACTGCTTCAGATATCTATATCAAGCTCAAGGCCCATTGAGCAAGCCAAGTTATTATTGCTCTTAACTGCCTACATCACCGACTAACCTACTATCATTTTTTAGCGACGATGGATTGTCACTTAGGTCATTTTTATCAAAGATTGATCATATTTTGAGTCGCACATGCATACAATTTGCAAAATTATGGATAAGATTTTTCTAATTGGGGGTGAGAATTGTTTTGGCCGTGCTTGGTTTGTGGAATCAACTCGGGGACGCATCGGCTCATTCAATGGTCGATTCTATTGCGGTCGAAAGAAAAAAAAAAAAAAATCAATTCCCTTGAAATGGGTTCATTCCAAGACAGCCGTTTTTTAATTATTATGATGAGGAATTATAGTGCTAGGAAGAAGGAAGCTCCTCAACGAATCAATTGGTAGATCAAATCAATGGATATTAGCAAAAACAAGAATGCTAAGAGTAAACAAGTAATGGTGAATGAGCATTGAGCATGTTGTGACTTTGATTCATGAAGCACATTTTAAATGCACAAAATATGCATTATAATTCCTTTCATCGTCTTCGCTCCAACATTCGAACAAACATTTTAGCTCGAGGAACAAAAACTATTTCACAGTACGGTAACATTCCTGCAAGAAAGAAACAGTTGCAAAAATATACCTTGCCTCAGCCAAATATAGCCTAAGTTTGTGCTGCAAGGATAAATGGGGCAATTTCCAACTGATCTCGGTCCCCAACCGACCACTCCCAGAACCGTTTTCGTATACTAAATGGTTCCACAGTTTATAATCTACACTTGTGTATCGCATAATATAATCATATGGAAATTTGACATGCAATGATGAACAAACATGATTTAAGCAATGAAGAACATTGCCTTCAAGTGACAACCTTAATTAGCAGGAACTGATAAATACACTGAGAGTTCTTGTTGCCCGTATTAGCATCAAAGAGTTACCCAAAAAAAATAAAAATACTGAAGAGTTCCTACACATTGAAAATTGAGATGTATTCAGTTAACAAAGTAACAAAGAAACAATAACATTTATCTATCATTATAGAAACAAGTCATTGGAGCTACAGCATTATCAATTGTGGTAGAAAACAATTTTGTTTCAACTCCTCCCTCCATCTATCCAATTGCTCCTTCATTGGGTTAAGCCCAGAGGATTTTGGAACTAAGCCCTTGGTTCCTTGAGGGTTCCATAATGATCATTCAATACTAGAATTAGTAGGAATCTCATATCAGAACTGAACGTCCCATTAAGCAATCGGTCCTAAATATGGATCCCATAACCATCCATTCAGTAATGAGATAATAGGTGATTTTAGTAGGATGGCCCTGGGAAGATGCTTAGTTCCAAATCCAAATTGACACCCGTACGTGATCCTATGTGGCCATATCATAATGGGAGAGAACGCAAGAATGCCTTGACCTAGCATGCTATAGGGCTTCCTTCAGATGGAATACCCTAGATATATTCCGGGCTTCGTCATATTCATTGAGGTCAACCAACATCTTCTTTAGTCGGCGAGCAAGTCCACTGCTCTCATTCTGCATCATCACACCCGACGCATGCTTCTTCTCCACAGTTCTCCCAAGTAAGAGCACATAGTCTACTAGCGGTTTCAACTTGTGGCTAAAATTAAAAATTAAAATAACAAAAACAAAAGGGGAAAACGAAGGAGTATGAGTTGACTAAATTTCAAACCGGCACCAAGAAAAATGAAAAAGGGAAAAAAAAAAAAAAAAAAAAAAAAAGAAGAAGTTATATTCACATCCGGAAGAGGGAAAATTTTATGGTCACCAATATGAGTGATAATAATCATCTTGCTATACAACTGCAAACTGACTGTAGCTAAGAAAAGAATGTTCAGCATTTAATTTAATAAGCCAATGAATGAAAAGTATGCATTCTTTTTGCAGAAAACCATTTAATCAGGCGATATCACAAACAAATCAAAAACCAAAAAAAAAAAAAAAAACAGTACCAAATAGAAGGAGTAATTCATTAACTTAATCACGAAACAGCAAAGGGCAACACAAAATTGAGCTGAGGCTAGGCATGGTAAGTAGAACTTCAAAAAAAAAAAAAAAAAAAAAAAATGAGGTAAAAAAATGCCCTATATCCGGATGTGATGGCTCATGCAATATTTTAAACATTATTTTTTCTACCACAAGCCTGATGGCTTTATGAGCTTGAAATTAATTGGCAATCTTGATCAATCATTAAGAGGGTAAATAACTACTATAGCTTCACAATTAAATCATGAAAATTACACCCTAATGTCTTAGGTGGAAGGACAGTGGGAGCCAACAGGGAATTGATCTGAAGACTAAGAACATCACCTTCATCTAGAGATTACGACATGCAGATGGACATGCAGCAGGACAACAGCCAAGATACATTATCAACCAGTATATAGTAATGCACAGCAAAGGTTCTAAGCACCTAGAATAAGTAAGCAAGCAAACGTATAAAAGTAAACTAGCAACTCATTTGTCTGCGGACTGGAATATAGTGGAATGTAATAACTACTCCATAGAAATATAATATGAACCATGAGAGCATGTGAGGAATAACTCTTTTCAAGGACCACAAGTGAAATAGGTAAGGAATAATTATTCCACCCTTGGCCTTTGGTAGTAGCCATTCCTTGTCTATTCCCCCTTGTGGCCTATTAAGAGCAGTCATTTCACTCATGGTCCATGTTATATTATTCCTTTCATGCTATATTTCTATCAAATATCTATTTCATTCCCATCAACCAAACGAGTGGCGAAGGTGAAACAACACACTTTAACCTATTCTGGACCTGCCCAAGTAAAGTGTGCACATAAAAAACTAACCTCCACTCCGCTGTGACACTTGGACCAGCCCAAATCCCAGACAAGGAAGCAACAATCCTTTCTGTTCTCGTAACCGCATCATGAACATTTGATGTAATGCTTCGAACGTGAGGAAGAACTTTTTCACTCAGAAGCTTATCAAGAGCAAGCTCCCCGATAATAGGCAATGCAAGGACATCTTTCCATAAGCATATATTTTTCATCAAGCGGACAGACATTCCAAAACGATATGCTGCAATTCGTGCTGCATCTGGCACAGCCTGTAGCACAAGTGTGTTCCATGTTGGGACCTACTCATTAAAAATTAAAGGCGAAACAATGTCAAAAACACTGCTAGTTAAACTATGGTAATTCCATGCACAATTAAGCATAAGAAGTAATAGCAATTACAGAAAAATTATGTATATACCATAAGGTTTGAAACAGCATCAGATAGACGAGAGCGAATAGCAATTATTAATTCTCTAATACCATCACTAGCAGCTGGAACATAATTAACAACCAAACTTGTGGCAGAAACAGCATTTTTCGTTTCACTGGTACTGAACATATCCCAACAATGTGCGATTTGATGATGCAGGATAGGAAGTGCTATTTTTTCTACCAGTTTGGGCACAAGGTCAGCATCAACATCATCAGGGCTGAAATCACTTCCATTTTCTGGCAAACCATAATTAAAAAGTAACGAGTGCCTGAGGAAAGGATGAGTAATTGCAATGTTAGTATAAAAGCCAGGGAAGAATGATCCAGTAAAGTGCAACTCTATGTGCTTCAGTGGTTTCCGTTAATTAAGTGTACAAAATTTAGATTGTTTCAGTAGAAAGCATTTTAACTTGACCAACATCACATACCAGTTCATATAATCAAAATCTGCATCTTCAAACAGTGGGTCCCACTTTAGAAGCTCCAGCCTCACGTAAGGTGAGAAGATAGCAGGTACACTCAGTGACATGTAAGCATCACGATAGGTTGACAGGTAAAGTTTCTTCCACCTTTCAAACCTATCTTTAACCACCGATAGCTGAGAATATTCCTCAGCCGCATCACTGAATATTTGTTCAGCTGTCTGGAGTAGCATGTCACGGTTAGACTGGTATGCTGTACTCTCACTATCACTCTCATCAGTGCTCGATTCTCCTTCTATTTTCTGATAGGATTTGTCAGCTTCCATGGACGATAGTCTCTTAGAATCAGAACTAGCTCTCCTCCGTTGTCGAGCCTCAGCTCTTTGCGTCATTTCCATTCGTTTCTGCAGATTCATGTCTCTGCCAAATTCATCTAGCTTTACAGGTAAATCTGTTTGCTCTTTCATAGAAGCAGATACAGCCTGGGCTGCATTTGTGGCAGCTGCAACCATTGCAGCAGTGCCACCACCTTTCGTGAGCACAGACATTGCTGCGTTTACAGCTGGTTCAACTCCCAGCATTTCATCATCATTATCAGCAGATCTTCTTTCCAAGATAGCTGATGCACGCTCTTCATGAAGCTTCTGCATTTGCTCTTCAAGCTCCTCAATAAAAGGAGCTTTATGCTAAAAAGAGGAGAGCGCGGCATGCAAGTTAAGCACAGACAAGGTAGGGCAACCGTCTGATAAAATAGTTCTATTCCCAGTATCAAAATGTCTAGTACATAAAGATATAAATTGCGTACTAGATCAACAAAGTTTAGGACAAACATTGCTTAAAAAGAATTTCTAAATACTTAAAATATTATTAGAAATTAAAATTCCCTTAAAAAAATTTTAAGGCCACTATGGGCCGATACGCAAGTAGTAATTGTGTAAGCACAAAAAGACAAGACATGCTTCACATTTTTTTTTTCCATGTGATTCAACTTCTTTTATATTTTATAAAGCGTCAATTCTAAATCCATTCTTGCACAGACATTACGACATGCACTACATCTTCCATAGTTAAACCTGCATTGTACTTCACATTGCTACATGTTACGTCCAAGAAATGGGATGATTTAGGTTCAAGTATCGCCAATTTCAATACTTTTCACATTTTAGTTTGAATACAAAAAAATGTCTCATTGTGCCTCAGGACTTATGATGTAATACTCTTCCTGAAAAACCAAGCATCAAAATTTCAAGGCCCATACATCTGCGCATGTGCACATGAGAGATGGAAGGAGGGTAAGAGATGTGATTGTATGGGATCAACAGTATAAATGAAAAAGACAACTTGCAAAGCACTGCATTGTATGGGAAAATTTGAATAATGAGGATCAAATAAGCTTGCAGACCAATACAAGATGATTCCATACCTGCAAAAAGTCACATATAACAGAAACAAAGTCACGAAGCTTTTGCATAAAGATGAACTTCTCACCAGCTTCAGATAGAGACTTTTCAAGGGTACAGATGTTTGACACTGAGGCAGACAAATTTTCAACAGTCCTACTCAGTGAGGACACAGTTTTGCCATGAGAATCCTAAGAAGATATAAGAAAGAAAGCATAGAGTTATATATACAGCTATAATTTTTTTTAGTCGGTATTATATATAGCACCACAAATACATCTATAAATATATATTTGATAGGAAAATACGCATGCACCGAACAGGTTTAGAGCCTAAATATGTATATGTTGAACTTAACAGTATGTTCTGTACTGACACTAGAATGTCAAGACTGCTCATTAACATGTGTGGAGTGCCAAAGGCTTGCGTGTATCTACACATGTATGCAACTATGCATTTAGTAGACAAGTATTCATACATCTACAATAATAATTAGGATGCATAAATAGAAATTACTTACAAAAAATCTAAGACCTTATAAGTCAGAGCCTTACCCAGTAGCAAATGAATTTGACGATACGGATAATTTTATGGCCTAACATAATGGCTAAATAGGCCAAAGTACCAGCAAGACCTGTGATATCTTACTAGAGTGGAACCATACTGTCCAGCAGTGCTTGTTTCACTTTTCGATGCCATCAAATATGTAAAACTAAACTACCCATTTGCCTTCATTAACCCTCCAGAACAACAGCAACTAAAACTAAAGCTTAATTCGTCAATTCAGACCATTTTAAAATTTTCATCATAATTGTGGTATTAGCATATATAACTAAACTAGTAAACAAATTGACCTGGGAAAAAGAAATCCATACCTTAAGCCTCCTCTTATTCTCTTGGAAAGCTTTCCTAGCAAGGTCAGCCTGCTGAGGTACAGGCATCACATCCAAACCCTGAAATGCTCCGGGCGCGCCCCCAATACTCGCTGGAACAGCTACACTAGAGGGGACGGAAGAATAAGGCCCGGTTGATGGGTACATGAAATTTTGTGGGTGTGTACTTTGAGCCAAAGGAACAGTACTAGCACTAGTACTCACAGCTCTACTAGACCCATCATCAATTCTCTTTCCCAAACCTTTCCTGAACTGCTCTTCTTCCCAAATCTTCTCCTCCTCCTCATCTTCATCCACCACCCTCTCGACCACATCCTCAAACACCCCCTTTTTCCCAATCTCTTCCTTCTTCTCCCCGAACATGGCCATTCGCCCCGGAAACTCAGGCTCCTCATCGCTCAACCCCTCGGAAGCACCATGATTGCTCCCCCCATCCAACGAGACGTAGTCCGCGGGAGCAGCGCGCGACTGGCGCATTCGCTCCCTCTTCGCACGGATGGCATCGATCATGGCCTGATCCGGAATTGAATCCACCCCCTTCCCAATCCCCATCGCACCCAGCCGGGTCTGGGCGCTGGCTCTTTCGCGCTTAACCTCATCCTCCTCCTCGTCCAATTCACACTCGTCCCTCTCCACCCCGGCCGCACCGCCCGCGGGCTTGACGAGGCCTTTCAAGACGATAACGGGTTCGGAGGGGGGTTTGGGATCGGGGGGTCGAGAGGTGGCCAGGGTTTTGGCGTTCTTCTGGAGCTCGAGGAGGGCTTCCTTGGTGTAGGTGCCGGCTTGGGGGCGGAGGACATTGGAGGAAGGATGAGAGGAAGAGGAAAGCGGTACCCGATCCTTAACAGAGGTAATCTTATGGGAAGAAGAAGAGGGTTTGTTGGGTTTGGAGGTGGGTCGGCGTAGGATTGGAGATTCAGTGTCGTCTTCATCGTCTTCGGCGAAGCTCAGGAGCTTTGGGGCTTGGTGGTGGTGCGGAGGAGGAGGAGGCGGCTTCTTCTTGGGCTTGTTGGAAGAGGGTTTGGGGATGGGAGAGTGGTCCTGGCCATTGAGGTCGGAGTTCTCTTCGTCTTCAGCGGCGCGACGGCGGAAGTTTCTTGATCTGCTACTCATCATGCTCTTCTTAGGGTTCTCTCTCCGTGTAGAAAGAGACAGAGAGAGAGACGAAGAAGAAGAAGAAGATTCAGGGAAAATCACTATTCTAAACGGATACCGTTAAATGATTTTAGCAGCAATATTTATTTTTTATTTTTATTTTTTGGGTTATAGCTTCGGTTCTTAATTGAGACGCTTAGGATAATATTATTTTGATAAAAATACTTGGATGCTCTTGGTAAAAAAAAAACAAAAATGTTATAGCATTTTAATTAAAACGACATTGTTTTGAAATTTTAATTCTTAATTTTTATTTTTTTCTAAATTAATTGTTACATTCGTATTTAATATGGCAGTAAGATGCTATATAAAATATAAAAGTTTTTTAAAATTTTATATATTTTTTTTAATATTTAATCTTACTATTAGAAAGGAGCTATGACAGAAAATGGTTATTTTTTATCAATCAAATCCTAGAATTTTAAAATGACTTAAATATCCTTATTTTTTAAATTTTATTTTAATATTCCCTCAAAACTAATAGAATAAAATTATAAATAAAATATTTTACAGTTATAGAGGTTATTCTTTCAACTATCCTCCCCCTTCCTCCCTCCCTACACTTTTCTCTTTATTCCCTACACTTTTATTTCTTTTAAATGTAACACCCATTCTTTCTTTCATTTTTTAGTTATTTTATTTAATCTTATATACTTAAATAAATTTACATAAAGATTACTATTAGAAAGGGGTTGGGTTTAAAAATTGTTATTTTCTATCAATCAAACCCTAAATGTCTAAAATACTCTTATTTTCTTTTAAACATTTCAATATCTCCTCAAAACTAACCGGATAAAATTATGAAAGTTATTCTCTCAATTGCTCACCTTCTTAACTTTTCTCTTTACTCCTTCCACTTTTGTCTTTTTTTAATATATACCCATTCTTTTTTTTCTTTTCAAATTTTTATTTAATCTTTTATATTTAAATAAATTTATATCAAAATTATACTAATTAAAAAGTTGTTGAACCCTTGCATTATATTTATTGCTCTTGCTTATTAGTATAAATTTTTTCTTTTACTTAAATAAATATATGATAAGCGTGCTCTTCTCATTTATCTGATTAAATTTATAAATATAGGGGTATAATTACACTTAATTCCTGTGATTTGATGGAGCCGAAAGAAAATAAAAGTTACTTTTTTTTCATCAAATTTGACAAATTATATAATTTAACTATTTTAAGATAATGAAAATAAATTTAATATCTCAAATAGATAAATAAAACAAAGTGTGTCAACTTATAAATTATCTTTTAAATAAAACGCCATTCCCCGGTAATGGAATATAACGAAATTTCGTCTTCAAATATTCAATTTACTGCAAAGCATCTTGGAAGAAAAGAGACAAATCTGCTGGGAGCTTTAATCAAATAGTTAACAATTTCATATGTTATGCCGATAAAAACTGCACTCTGCCCATTCTTTTTTTCTTTTCTTTTCAATGATTGTGGCTTCGGAATCCTAGCAAACTTAGTTCGACCACTTAGGATCCCTTCACCTAAATTTAAAAATTCATGTATTTATAATTTTTATATAAATTTATTTAAATATAGAAGATTAAATAAAAAAATTGGAAGAAAAAAAAAGGAATGATTGTTAGTTTTTGGGTAAATCAATTTGAATTAAGCCATTTTTTTTGTACATTTTTCACATCCTTCACGTTTGAAGTTACTAAATCATCCCTATTTAAGTCCCTGAATTTTAAAATTATATTCAATGTACCTTTTATTAACATTTTCCCATGAATTTTAAAATTTTCCGTTCTCTTAATTGACGTAAAAGAGTAAAGGAAAAGAAAGATAGAGAGGATGGGGAGAAAAGCGATGAAAATGAAGAAAAAAAATTGTAAAAACTAAAAAAGTGATTCATCCATAATTCTAGGTAACTAAAGAATACATTGAGCATAATTTTTAAATTTAGGGATATAATGAAACAATTAAAACTCGGGATGGCATCAAAATTTTGGTGAAACTTCAAGGATGATTTCTTTTGTTTTCCCTTCTTTATTTCCTTTTTAAATCAAATTGACCTAAAAATAAATAAATTTATACTTGAACTAATTGTGTTGTAGCTCTCTAATTATAGACACGCTATAGAAATACACAAAAGTCAATGAAGGAGCAAAATTGGATGTAACACCTTGTAAACACCCAATATGAATTTGCTCATATAAGAAAAGTTTGGTCACTCATACGAGATCACGTAGGATTATAAAAACAAATTATAGATTAAAGGCCAAGAAAATGTGGAATAAGGTATTGCATGGGAACTTAGCATCACACATAAAGTATCACACCAAGAAGGCGCCACTTCTAGAATCTATTCGAACCATCTCCTAAATCCACATTGCCAAGAACTTGACGATAATATATCACGATAAAGACTCAATATTAGGGATGCGTACAATTTAGGAAAACCTAAATTTTCCAAAAATTTTTCTAATGGTCGGAAATCGAAATTTTTATAAGATAATTCAATATTCGAAAATCAGATTGTGAAAACTTTTAAAAATTCAAAAATTCCCAAATTTCCCTAGTTATGAAGGTTTTTTTTTTATATTTCTTTTAAAGTTTACATTTACTCTCTCACCATTCACCTCATTATCTCCTCATTAACGAGACAATATGAGTTTTTTGAAGGGATTAATTTCAATCAATGAATGAGTTTCTCAAATTTTTGATCGAAAAATTTCAGGAAGCATTTCAGTTCAGCCAGGAATCAAAATTAGAAAAAAAAAAAAGTTAAAAAATGATAACTCGGTAAAAAAATTTCCAACTTTTTTTAATGAACACCCTAACTCGATATATTAAAGTTTATCTTTGGCAGTTGAAAAATTCGGAGTATCCATCACCCCCACCCGCATGTTAATGGTCGATGCCCATAGCAAAACCCGACTCTTGCCAGAACACGTAGTAAGTTGCTTACCCCAATATCATATTGAAGCATTCGATCCGAATCAAGTAGGACCCGGTAGAACAGCTCCATCATCGTCTTCTTTTATTATGCAAACAAGTGTATTGAAAATCTATGATCTCCTTAAATCCAAACCAATTATCGAGATGCCTTCGTTTGGAACCGAGGGCTTTGATTGATTTAAACAGAGCAACAGCCAGCAGGAACTTCCCATCCTCCAGTAATCTGAAATAAAACAAGATGTTATACAAGCTGCAGATGACAAGCCCCATGCCAGAAACAAATTACAAGACGTAATGCCCAATATGATGCATCAGAACTCTGGTTATTGTGGGCACTTAAAAATGGGGGGCAATCATTCGGGTACACACTCGATCGCCCGAATCTGAATCCCAGCATAAAAATGGTGGATTCAAAATGAGCGTTGATTCTCTGCGAAATGATTTCTTCTGAGCCACGAACCGTCTCTCTAGTTTAAGCAACATGATTATCTATTCTCGAGTCTCCCATTTCCACCTTCGCCCCACCTCCTCAAGAACCTTCGCACGAGCCTGGTTTTTCCTGGCTTCATCCTCAACCCAAGACCTGCAACCATTGTTGGCACCGGATAACAAAAGATTTAAACCCGAGCACCAATATTATTGTGGAATTATCACCTTAAAAAATTAATCTTGAAGATAAATCCAAGGAAAAAAAAAAAGAAGGCATTGGAGGTCAGAAATCGACCGTATCCAATCACTGCAAACTGTAAAGAGAAAAGGGCATACTAACTGGAGTTTCAGTTATCATAATACAAATACCAATTTCAGATTGGCTCTAGCAACTTCAAAATACAAATATAATATCCTGTGGTCTTGGGGAGGTCACACCTCAAACCACGCCATCTCAGGCTACCGTAGCACATTAAACCCTAAGTACGCGTTCGTATCATAATCACATCTAATTTGAAATGAACATCCAAAAATCAAAAGGAATGAGAGCAAGAGCAGCCCACATGTGGGAGGGCAAATAGCAATTTGGAGCCATAAAAGATGGATTTGGCGCAATCACATTTCAAAGAACAGATGTTTGAGAGGTAAATTGCGCTATAGATTTTGTAAGGTTCACATCATTGCAAGCTCTCTGCACTAACACAAACTTCATTTCGATCAGCCACGTATTCCTATTTTACCCAGCGAGGAGCATGTATGATCTGCAAGTGGAAATTGTAACACAGACCCATACTCCCAGGTTTCATGCGCTACAACTGAAACAAAGGGGTTGACATGAGACCGCCCCAAAACCATAGGGGTGAAAAGTCTAGTTTACTCATAAATTAATAGTTTACTCTACTAATTTCTAAAAATAAATTAAAGGCAGACTACAACGCAAAATGGAATAAAAGGATCAGTTTAAACAATTAATGTCATAAACATGTCTGAACCTCCCCTACTATATTATATATATGATTCAGGTTGAGCTGAATATAAATGAAAATAAGTAACATTTTTTATTCATTAATCTATCATTCTTTAAAATGATATTGGGGGGGGGTGGTGTTGGTAAGAAAGGTGGTACCTAAGAATACTGAGAGCTTCCTTCTCAGCTTCCAGCAGAGATTTTGTATCTAGCACTCCTTGCCGCTTGCTCTGTAAATCATTCAGTATAGCCTGCAAATCATGCTCTTCAGTCATGTAATGAGCCTTCTCGCATATGAGCCTCTCTGAGATCTCATTCACTTCTTCCTTAAGACTGAAAAGGAGTTTCCTCTGGCAGTTGATTGCTGCCTTCTCCTTCAAATACTCTCCGAGATTCTTCTCCTGAACAATTTTCTCCAGTTCCAAGTCATGAACGGCAGCAAGATGAGTCTTCTCCACCTCTAAACCGTGGTTTTTCTCCTCTTTCAGCTTCTCATCCCAAAAGCTTTGTATCTCTCCTCTGCCAATCAACTCAGACTTGATTTCTTCCATAACAGCCAGCCTACAAGTACTCTCAGCTTCTAATCTTGACAGTTCAGTATATATTGCTTCTGTCAGTCTGCCACTTGCTACTGCAACCGCTGCTTGTGCATTTGTTGAAGGTTTATTTGGCTGAAACCGCTTGCTCTGCCCTGAGGAAGCCAGTGGCCAACAGATGGTAACGGTGATTTTTAATGCGATAAACTGGCGCACATTGTATATGTAAGCATATACTAAATCAGTACCAACAACATTCTACCTCGAACTTTGTAATTTTAATCAAGCATGGTGGATTTCCTCATCCCTATCTTATTGAATGATGCAAAAAGAAAAATGGAAACAAATCTGGACAGACCAACGAAGACTTCAATGTAAGATCACACCCATACCAAGAGGGTCGCTACACGGAACCAAGACAAGTTACATTAGATCATTCATGAGAATCTTCCCAAGAAGATCATTCCTGTCTAAGGATTTTTTTACCCCATAAATAAACACATGCCAACCTAGTATGGAAGGATTTGAACCCTTGACCTTGCCCCATTGAAAGATTTATTGCACATGCAAGTACCACTAGACAACATAACTAGAGGTAAGATATATCATTATCTGCCTCCCAGACACTCACATCCATTTACAACTTACATTGAAGCCTTCACAGGTCTGCTCCTATACTTCCTAACATTTCTCAATTGATCACTTCACTCTTCCTGTAACCATCATGGCCGGCGTTTTCTGATCTTCTCCTCCATAGGAGTTACCCTTAGACTTGCATGAATCCCTTCATTCATAATCTCACCTAAAGATACACATCTTAACATGAATTAAAGGCTAGTTTCATGTGCCTTATCAGAAAGCTATTTTTTGAGAAAAGGCAAGTTTTTGGAAGGCTCAAAAGAACATTCTAGGAATATGTCAAACATCCTAGATTTGTCAAATGCTTTCCCAATATATGAACCAAAATAAGACTTCTGAACTGGCCCTTAATTTATTTTATATATTCATACCTAAATCCAAACTGACTCCAAGCCTACTTTTTACGTCCATGTCTGATTTCTGTTTCTGCCAGTCAGTAAACCCAGAACACATGGTTCTCTTTGAAACCTGTCAAAAGGTCCTTTTTATTTTGGCAATTTACATCGATATTTCATTTTCTTCATGAGCTTACAGAATGTACTTTCTCTTTACATAAACCTTCAGTGTTCATGCTAAGATCTAAAAGAAAGAACAAAAGCCTTTAACATGAGGAAAAAAAACAAAAAAGGGTTATGTCACATAACCCTTACGTGACACATAAACCTTAAAACCTTTAAAAAGGTATTATATATGTATACACATAACTTACGTGTATACATATATAAAACTTCGGCAAATTTTCAATCCCCAAAAATATGTCTTTTTCAAGAGAGTAAAAGAAATATTAAAACCAAGGAAGAACCAAAATCTGAACTTCCTTCTCTTAATAGACAAAAAGACAAGAGACGCCAATGAAATAAGTATAATTGATTGGTCCATTTACATATGACTACTTGTTATATTTCAAAAGCTTTAAAAATTAATACCAACAAAAGCATGTTAACAATACTAAGAAGGTTCATCTAATCAGCACTTTGGAGGCATGGCTTCAGTTTCTAACATCAAAGGGGATGAGCATGAAATAACAAGATTTTTTCAATACCAGATGCATGCTCTTGTGTGTGTTTATGGATGTTTACATATGTGTGAGCAAGTGTGGCATGATGTGTCTGTGTGTATTGTGTGACGCACATGTGGCATGCAAGTGTATATGCATGAGAGAGAGAGAATGAGGCAGAGATTTACCAAAAACTTTTCTCAGTATGCTATTGTCGCCAGCAAGGATGTCCATAAAGAGCTCTGGTGATGCATCCAAATTGATATCCTTTACATCCATAAAATCCACATGCGTATTTGCTATCTGGACTGTGAAAAAGTCAGATTTTAACCATGAACGATTTTGTGGAGAAGCATTCAATACATAAACACAACCATATGCACAATTGACTTCGTAGAGTAGTGTTCTAAGCATAAACAGAAACATACATGCATATGCACATGCATATGTAAGTATGAACGTACAAACATACAAATACGCACAGATGCTTGAAAATTAAATTTTGAAATCTCCTTTACCTGTTTTTCTCTTTCTGGCATCAAATTATACTCTAGCTGAGCTTTCCAGCATATAAGATCCTGTCGAGAAACATACCTACAGGAAAAGATATGTTTTCTAAATGAAATGATCTTATATATATATTTTTTCCGTGGTAGATCTTACAAATTTACAAGTAAAGAAATAAAATGTGTAGAACTCCATGCACAGTAGGCACCTCTCCGGGAAAAAGTAGACACCACCTTGGCCGCTCAAGCCATTCAGATCAGGACTAGAGTTGATCATCGAGAGTTTGCTGGGAATGATACCGGCCTCTGCTAGGGCTATTGCAGATCCAGAAGCAAACCTTAGAGTTCCTTCATCTCAATTAGATGAGAACAAAATTTTCTAGATGATGGCCCAACTATGCCTTACCTTTAATAGACCAATAATCTGGGTCACAAGTGCTCACGTCATCAAATACATCATCTATGGACCCGGGAAGCAATTTAGATGGAACAATCTGATGCTTTGGATTCCTACATACCAAATGATCAACAGCCAAGCAAGAATGTGAAAGCTTTGACATCTGTCTTATCATGCTCAAACAAAACAAGATAGCCAAGCCACAATACCTCTCCAATAATGAATTTGCTCGAATTAACCATCTTGCATACACCCTCTTAGTGCACAACTCATCTGCCCTGACATTATCTTCAATGATCTGTACACCTTAATTACCATTGAGATATTCATGCTCAAAACTGGACCAAAGCTTCATTAACATTAGTATGCAATTTCATAGCTAGATTATGTAATGTATATGAATAAGAGAAATAGGCATTGATGAGGAGTGGATATAATACAGTTTATGGAGACTACTTAAACATATTATGGATTTATAATATTAATATTCAACCATATTCATTAAGAAGAGTATACCAGGACATCATTATAGGCACGTTAGCTTTTGTCCCCCAAAAAATTTACTTGTGTATTACTTTTAAAAGCTCAATGATAAGAGACCAACCACAAATTCCATTAAGCAAAACTTGTTAATATACAGGGGCATATTTCAGCAGATTAACTGGCACTCTGTTCCATAACACATTTCAAGCATATATTCTGCGCTGTTTGAAGGAAATTTGGCTTTTTAACCTGAAAGATCCAGCTATTTCTGTAAGTACAAGCTTTCTGTTGATTGTTTTGATCTTGTCGCAAGCCTTGTTTTGTAACGGGTTGGTATCCCTTGTTGCATTTCTCCTCAATAAACATTTACCAATCAAAAGGGGGAAAAAAAAAATTCTGTGCTGTTTGAAGTTATTTGTTTCTACAAGTCAAGATTTTAATCTAGGCAACAACTAATTTGCAAACATGATAAACTTTCAATAAGAATTGAAAATTGGAGCAACTAATGGAAAACTACAAGCAAAAAAGATTATGATGCAATCCGTAAACACAGTAGGGTACTAAAATGAGTTTTTGTTTTCAGATAAGTTCTCACGTGTCTAAAAAACATTGTAGAACACACCTTCAGTTTTTCCAAAGCATGCAAAGCCTCTAGTTGAGTAGAATCCACAGCAGCTGGAATTATAACACGTTCATGCTTCTCCAAAAGTGCTGAAGTACGAGGAAAGGTAAAAGAAATAAGAAAGGCCATATTTTTGAGTAAAAGAAGAACCTCAATAGAGGAAAATATCTTACGGATTAAGTATTCAGAGAATTTTTTTTTAAAGAAAAAAAAAAAACCTCAAAAGGAAACACTCAGAGAATTAGAAAAAAAAAAAAAAAAAAACTCGAAAGGAGAAGCTCATTTTTTTTCAATAAAAGAAGAATTCTAATAGAAAGTGGGCAAAGTACACCATGGAGGAGAAGAGATCTGCCTGCATAGTCCCATAGGCTTGTCGAGTACACAATTTCGTCAATATTTGCCCCAGACCAAGAGAATGATTTGCTAAAATACGCTATTTTTTCCCAACCACAAAAGGGACAATACCACAGCTGCCCCTCCTATTATTCTTCTGGCAACCGAAGCCCACAAGGAGTTAGAAAGGAAATCAGTAACAGTACTCCGGCACACCCAACTCTCACCAGGCGCAAGTGCAGCTTAGTCTCACTACTGAGGGAGCACATCACACATATATCTAGGGGCACACACAAGGCCTATGAGCCTGAAGAAGATTATTAGTACTGACTCAATTAAGGACTACCAACCATGGAAACACCCCAACAATGGACGGTAATCTTGACTTCTAGACACAGTTGACTCAATTAGATCCAGCATAGGCACAGTATAGGGAAAAAAAAAAAAAAAAACAGACCCACCAGAAACTAGCAAGCAAATTATAACTTGATGAGGCTTAATACACAGCCCAGATGTCTCCACGAATGTAGCACATATTTCTCTTGCTCAAGGTGCTATATAAACGCACACATCCCAATTCCATTCATTGGGCAATTCAGATATACAAAAAACCATCTTTGCATATTATACTTCTGTAAGATGACATTGTTGACTAAAGATATCCAGAATAGTTTCCAGTGTACCTGATGATCCAGCAGTGCCACCAACCGCAGAAGTTTCGTATTTTGGGCTTGTCTCAAAAGGCATAGCTTCCCCATCATCTGAAGTTCCCCTTCCACTGGCCTTAACTTCATTAGGCATTAACACCCCATGCAACGCATTCAAAGCAGAACCAAATTGAAACTTACGCCCTACAAAACCAGTACAGTATGATGGAACACGAATTTAGAACATACAAGCCCTAGAACAACTGAACAATCATTTCATTTACAGCAATACTTAAATAAACTAATAATTGGTTTCCCATAATTAAACGAACCCATAAATCTTTAAAAACCAAAAAAAAAATACTGGCCTTTACTCTTCAGTGATAAGTGGGCAATGACAGCGACTAGAACCACAAATGAAATCCCAATACACCCTAACCAAATTGTTCGCAGCCCTGCACCATGATAACTAAATTTTCATCCACAATCCCTTAAAAACATTGGGGGAAAACGAAAATTCAGTCCAAAAATAGAGTACGAACCTCTCTTCCCGGTCTTACTCTCAACCAAAGACTCGTCAACTGCCCATCCACCACAGTCGTCGTGCGCATTGTCGTGAGGAGCAAACCACGAAAACGCAAGGCTTGTCTCAGCGATTGATGCGTGTAGCTGAAGTGAAGGCCTTCTGAATTTGCGTGACGCTATGGATGAAGTGAAAACGGGAACATCGGTGCGAATGGTAAGCACGAAAGGGCGGCGGTTGATGGGAAGATATGGAGATGGTGGAGGAGATGCAAGAGAGCACATTATGCATCTCATCGAGTAGGATTAGGGTTAGGGTCAGGGTTTGGGGACTGAAGCTGAGAGAGAGATGCGGGAAGGAGCATCCAGAGCTTTATGACACGGGGAAGAAAAAAAGAAAAAATAATAAAAAAATGAAGATATCAAATTGGGAGTTTCTGAAGGATTTTAATGCGGGGAAAAAAGTGGAAATAGAAAGGTTCATTTATTATTATTATTATTTTTTTTTGGGGGTGGTTTGACTAGATTTTTAATTTCATGGAACGTGAAAAATTAAACATTGTATTGGATTCGATGGGATGATTCGATGCAAGAGTCATATCCAAAAATAGAAAAGGAAAGGAAATTACGTTTAAAGAGTCGAGATTCATATCCCTTGTTTAAATGAGTATAAGATCAGATAGAAAAGGAATCATTAATGCTTCCTTTCCAAAAATAGTATTTTGTACATTTTTCAAATGATGATTAAGACTTTTTTTTTTTCATTTTTTATAAATATTTAGGACAATTCATAACACTGCAATCAAAAAGAAGAGATCAATAAACTTTTTTCGGGTGAATGACACTTTAAACTCTGAAGTTTCGCAACTTTTTGACATTGAACCTTGGATTTTCACTTTTGTGTTCAATCGAACCCTGCCGCCAACTCCATCCAAATTGATGGATGGAAAATGGTCACGTGAGAGGCACGTGACCATTTTTTGAGGGTAAAATTGTCAAATCACATGCCTATCCCTTCCATCAGCATTCCACTGTGCACCGGATGCCCTAATCTAGTCCGCAGCTGTAGCAACAGAAGAGAAGAAGAAAAGAAGAAGAGGAGGGGGAGATCAGCGGGAGCTCATTGCTGTCGGCGAACAAAGAGAGACACATGGGACACTCGTCGCTACGACTGTCTTTGCTACAACAGTGGATCACAAGGGAGATGAGATCGATGTGAGGATCAAGGATTCTGATGAGAGGAGAAAGATGATGGTGGTGAGGACACTGACAACGGCAAAGAGACCGAGGGTGAAGAAGAGGGTGAAGGAATCGAAGGTGTAGTGAAGGTGCGGTGGAGCTTTCAGTGGGGTGGGTGGGAGAGAGGATGTCTCATGATTGAGGGCAAAGAGAGTGTATAATAGATATATTTTTTTTAATCAATTTATAAAGTACCCAAGTATCTTCCACTATACTACTGCTGGTCCAAAAATGGCCAGGAGCTGAAGCCATGGTTGCAATAGTTGGCATTAAACTACTGACACTACCGCCACCAACATTTCTATGACAGTCATACTCAAAGCACTTGCCTAGAACCTCAAAAGTTTTGCAATCCTTTTTGCTCCTCTGAAATGGCTTCTCCGGTGAACAATTTCGTCGAACATCGAACACGGTGCCTCATAAAAGAAGTTATAAGAAAAAGTAAAATTGGCCAAGTCTGGTAGCAAGAGGCGATCGAGGAGCTGGAGACGAATCTATAGCTTGAGCTCCCACATGTCAAGACATCGCGGATTATGCTGCATCAGTCTGGGAGCACAACGTCAAGCTCGATATGGCACGAGTTAGCATACACAAAGGGGAAGGGGAGAATTCGAGAGGGGCACTGGATTTGGTGGTGGTGGGCATGGTGGCAGTGGCAGTGGCATCTTTGGATATGGCTCCGGAAGGGGCCATGTAAGGGAGAAGTGGAGTAGATGGGAGGGGCAATGACTACAGGGGAGGGAAGAAAGAAAGGAGGAAAAGAAAAAATGGCCAATTAAAGAATGACATGTGGCCATTTTAAATTAGAAAAAGGTAAGTTGTAATTTAGATGAATTTAATTAGTGATTTTCTCACTTTACCCTAAAAAAGGGTCATGTGAGGAGCACATGACCTTTTTTCATCCATCCATTTGAATGAAAAGGGTCATGTGAGGAGCACATGACCTTTTTTCATCCATCCATTTGAATGGAGCTGACGACAAGATTTGATTCAACACGAAAGTAAAAATTCGAAATTCGATCTAATAGAAAAAAAAGATCGAGGTTCAATGTCAAAAAATGGTGAAACTTCAAGGTTTAAAGTATCATTACCTAACTTTTTTGACATTCAACCTTGTTGCCCTGTACGGCCTTGAAAAAGAGTAATCAGAGAGAGGACTGATTAGTCCCATACCGACGAGATTAAAAATTCCAGATGATTTTCATTCCATGCTGTCTTCAAATTCAACGCCATTAACATGGCTCCATCGTTTCCTCCGCTTTCACTCTGTTTCTTTTTCCATAGCTCCCAATTTAAAATTCTAACTGAAGGGAGCTAACCAATTTTTCGAGTTAATTTAAATGGTTAATCTGTAATAAAATCACCACCTCAAAAGAAAAAGTATGCAAGAAAAAGTTCAAACATTTTATAATTTCAATCATTTCAGATTCACCAACTTGTAACATTTATAGAAACCAGTTTTTAATCATCCGAATCTATGGGTGTGAGTAATCCCAAATAAGATAGGACGATTTACAACACTTGCATCCCTTTCTCACAAAAAAAAATATATAATTTTTTCCCAACACCATTTTTTTTTTAAATAACAGGGGGCAATACCCATAAATTTCAGGGTGATTTGATCTCAACCTGAGGGGAAACATTACTACAAGCACCTCATTGATTGATTTATTTGAATTCAGTGACGCCAAACTCACACTTGATTAGCTCCTTAACAAAGCAGCTAATAAAACCCATACCACATTATAAATAAAAAAGCTGTCCGATTACTCGCTAGACGAATAAGCTCGGAAAGGCACGCAACTTACGAGCATAATCCTAAAATCAGGGTTTTGGGTTTTTACCGATCATGACAGTTGGTGAACACCAAATACCGCTTAGAGAGCACGACCCGACATGGCCCAGCCATGGCCCTTCCCAACATAGCCATATCCGTGTCAATCATACCCACCTCGAGAATGGTCGTGATGACTAAATCCACGGCCACCTACCACCAAAAACCACCTAGAGAGCGTGATTTGGCATGGCTCGGCCACGACCCCTCCCAGCATAACCATAGCCCCTTCTATAATACCCACCTCGAGAACGGCCGCCACCACGGTTAAATCCACGGCCACCATAACCACCTCGATGCCTCGGGAAATCACCAAACGTCTGCATTCACAAAGTTGCAAACTCATGTCTTCTGAATACAAACTCTTAAAGGCTCCGTTTGATACGACTAAATGAAATAGAATGGAATGAAATAGCATAGAATGGAATGGATGTTTTAAAAGCAATTCTCAATGTAATGCCTCAGTCCACAGTCATTCCCATCATAGCTCACAGATAAATAAAGCATGACAATATGAGCATCCTTTTATCTACCGAGATGAACACTCATTCCCATGCTTTAGTCCTTTTTGAGCTACAATGAGAATGACAACAGATTGAGGCGTTCAAGAGAGAATTACTTTTCCTCCTTTAATGTCCATTCTCCTTCATTATCAGACAGAGTATAGAACTTGCAAGCATACCTCAGTGTCTATCTTCATCTGCTCAGAGAACTTGGACCTTCCATTTTGGGGTTCACGGTCGTGTACATTGCAAGAGAGGGTGTCGAAAAAATCATCCTTGTTGTAAACAGGCTGTAAAACATGAAAGCATAATTAAGTTTGATTCCCTGTCTAATAAAGACAGAATTGAGGTCCAGATTACAATAATGAGTTTCTTTTCACCTTAACTTCAATTTTTGGTAATGCAGCATCGTCCTCTTCTTGAAATTCTTCATCATCACTCAAGTTCCCATCTTCTTGGTCCCTTGATTGAGATCTACTACTTTTACCAAGATTGCCCCATACTTCATCCTTGTTAAATTTCTCATTCATAGCAATAAAATCAAAATCTTCAGTGAATTTCGCCACTGGACGTGAACCCTGCATGCCAATGTCCAATGTTTGATGTTCCCAATCCAAATTCAATTATTATTAGCAGCAAGCATTAAGCATTAACTCCACGCACAAAAAGGAGTCAGCCAGAACCAATTGGAGTCCTTATAGGGCCCATAGTCTGTATTCAGTTCACTGCTTAATATACCATAAAGAAAACATTGCATCATATCTGCTATATAGATTTAAATTGAGTGCCACCCATACTCAGGAAACATGCAAAGGCTATCAACAAAAAGGATCCAATGGGCCCTATAGTATTAAGTAGGAGTATATCCGTGTGCAAACTCTACTGCTTATTCAAAATGCATCAATAAGGAATAAGTAGTGACCAAAATTGCAGCCCTCTAAAATCAGCTTTATAATTAAGACTTATGCATTTTGTATTGAAATTATTACTAGCAGTTGAAGATTTTTCGCAAAGTTGGCATAAGCCTTGAATTTTTTGCCAAAATATTACATTTTATTAACAAATTTTGCCAAAGCATTACATTCTTTTTATTTATTTTTTTTAAAAAAAGAAAAGAAATAAAAAAAAACCTGCATACCTCAAAACAAACTTTTCTCGAAAATTCTGGAATTCTTTTCTATCCAGATACAGTCACTATAAGGAAGCCAGATAAAAAAATTTTCCCCACCCATGGGTCTTTCCATAATCAAATTCCCTCCGCAATCCCAACTTCATAAAAAATATGGTGATGAGTCAAGGAGGGATTGAAGAGGGATTGAAAGATGAATTTTGATGCCATCAATCATGTCCAGTTTATTATCCTGGATGAGAGCCATATCAACGATCTCCTTAATTCTGTTTCCTAATGTCCCCAAGACCTCTAAAATTCCAACTAATGATATAGAAAATTTCCAATCTTGCACATGCAAAATCGAGTGGTCAGAAATCAGAAGAATTTCAAAAGGTCGCCATGCTAGCAGGAGAGCCACTCCTGGTAAAAACTCAATATTCAACACATTAGCAAAACGTCACTAAAATCAAGTTCATATCTTACAATTTTAGCTATAAGAAACTCAGCACAAGCTTGTAAGCAGATAAAAGATGCTATACCAAATTGCTTGAACTTATAAAGCAAAAGTAGACAGAACATTACCCCAAATCCTCTTCCTCTTTCACGCCCTCTATAAATGTGACGGGATTGAGAAGGAGCTCCATTTAACTAAGACATAGGAACGACCAAAAAAATAATAATAATATAAGGCCGTGCTGGAGTAATTTAATGAAGAGTGCCAACAGACCAGTCAAATAAATTACCCAATGTAGATGTGTTACCAAAGAACAAAGTACAGAAATTTCCATATATTATTACACCAAAGGTACTAGATAAGCCATTTTAAGTGCAAATAATGTGTAAGGGGCAGGGGGTGAGGGAGATCAAATATCAGTAAAATGCACTGAAATTTCATGGGACACTGAACAAGCACACTGGATAGCAGTATTTGAACAACACACGGCTTAAATAGTAAAATATGCAGTATATCAGCAATGAAAAAACATGGGGCTTAACCCATCAGTTCTACTTATCCATTTCAAATTGATACATACCATACCAATATCACAAAAAATTACTCTTGGTCTAAAGTTTCCTAACAGAGAAGTTGATAGGAAACTTCTAAGAAAAATATATGCAGTCTCCCTTCACAAAATTACACCCACAAAATACAGCATTGAACTGGCAAAGATTGTGAAAATTTTCATGAAGTCACAAAGGAAAATATAAGTAGTACCATAACATTGGCATATCATCTTAAAATAAAAAGCACCTTATGACCAGCTTGTGCAGGTATGTGCACCGGTAATGGCAAAATTGGAGGCTGAGCTTCCTTTGGAACTGGAACCGACTGTTCAGCCGATGATGAGGATGACACTCGAACCACCTCCACGTCCTTATGAGCAGTCTGTGAAGATTGTGATGAAGAAATTGGCGTGGGTCCAGACTGCAACAACTGACCAGGGGTTATCAGTGAAGGTGCTGGAGTTTCCATGGAATTTGAACTGGAAGTCCCAACAATAGGAGGGGTGGATTGGGACAAGGCCTGATATGGTAAGGAGGGAGCAGGAATCACATTAGGCTTGCTTGAGATTGATGGTGCAAAAGCACCTACTTCCGAACTGGAAGTAGTCAAAGGAGGTAGTGATGGAAAACCAGCACTTAGTGTGGATGGAGGAAGGGAAGAACTAGGAGTCTTATTTCGGATCAATGTGGGCAGCACTTCAGAAGCCAGTGTGGCAGATGGCCCAGGAGGCAGAGTTGGTGGCAAAGGTGATGAGGATAAAGTGGTGGAACTTAAACTAAGGGAGCTGGCAGAGGCAGGAAGCGATGGAGGAAACTCTGTTAAGTTCAAACCATGAAAATTTGAAGCTCCTGGTGGTACCGAAGCATTTAAAGAGGGATACTGCATAGCATGCTGCATTGAAGGAGCCATTGGCAGCCCAGGTGGTGGTCGAAGCAAAGATTGCTGATGCAAATGAGGAACCCCATTTGGAGGGCCATAAAAACCTTGCCAGTACATTGGCATTGCAAGGCCGTTACCATTTGCATTTGGAGGGGGAGAAGGCCCCCAGGACCCTACATTCCCTCCAGGTTGATATAAAGGCAATCCACCTTGAAAAGTTGACCCAGGCACAGGGTGCCCCACCTGTGGATTGGAGGAACTAGGATCTGTCAAAGATCCACCAACCACAGCAGGGCTTGTAGATGCAGAGGCTGGGCGAGGATAGTGAGACTGCATATTCAGAAAACAAGATGAATTCTTAATCAACTTTCACTTGAAGCGTTACAAATAAAAGGTGTTCCTCTTAACATTTACCTGTATAATAGCTGGGTCATTGTTAATAGATGGTGCAGTTTGAACAGGTGGGGAAGACTTAACCTGCAAATCCTGCAAGCAGCACCATAACAAATATTTAGTAGTTTTTCTAAATAAAAATGTAAGCACAAAACAACTAAAAGGATGCAAAAGGTTGGGTGTATTAAAACATCAGTGCATTCTTTGTGTCAAGGGAAAAAAACTTCTGGAATGCAAGCAGCAAACATATTATCGTCCATAAGTAGTATACTGTAAAATGATCCACTACATAGCCACATCAATGCAAAGATTCAGTCTCTTTCTAAGAAAATTTTAGTACTTTGAATAAAAAAGAGGTTCAGGTATTGTTAGCTTAAGTTAAAAATAAAAATAAAAGAAAATACCTTAATGTCGCTTCCACGGAATAATATGTATTCATATATTTTGTCACTTGGTGGGACTTGGGTCCCTTCCTTTTTCCGTCCTTCTGTTCCAAATGATCGTACTGCCATGTGAAAAGAGATGATACGAATGAATGAGTGGTACTATGTCCATAAGTTGGAATTATAACTTGAATCAACAATTTATCTATTTTATCAGATAAAATAATCTAGAAAATTTATTTCTCCTAAAGAGCTAGTGTTCTATTAAAGGAATACACTGATTCCATAAGCAACATTTTTAATTAATGATGCTTGATTTATGCTTAGAAAGCTGCTTGTAATTTTCTTACAAGGTTTATATACATCACCCGCACTACGCCATGTTACACACAATAGCCTGCTACTGACAACATTGATAGCCCCACAAACAAAATTTCCAAAAACTATTGACAGTTATGTGCAATCAATACTAAAACACAGAAGAAAAGACACAGGCATGGCTATAAGCATAACTCCATTCTCGACAGGAAGAAGAGTAATAGAAGCGTGCCAAACTCATTTATATAGCACAAGAAAAAGCCAACAGAATTTCTGAAAGTGTTAGCCTGAACATGCATTGCAAATCGTCAAATTTCATGCTAGCGCTATTTCTCTGTTCTTAGAAGACTTCCTTATCTCTTGTAGAGCAAAGCCTCTTTCTCCTGTGAATTTTGCACAATCCAAAATCAATTGTTTCAAGGAGGCAGCAAAATATTAAAAGCAATTAAGGATGTGAGTGGAGGTATCTGTCTCTGCCCTCAACATGCATATATGCATATCAAATTTACCATCGCTCTCCAAAAATCAACACAATATATATATGCGCATACACACATAGAGTCATCAGTTAGGCATCTGGAAGTGCCTTTCATGTTTTTCTTAACTAATATTAAAAAGAAAAATGCTTTCGAAAGGTTCAATTGTTAATGACATTAACCATTAAAAATGATCCCCCAAATTTCACACATCCAAGCAAGCCCTAAAAGCAACCTAATATTAATCCAAGGATAGCACCAAGAACAAAGAAGAACAATCCCGAATAAGAAAGAGAGGGCGGGCGCACCATTCTTCAAGCCAATACTGGAGTCATCGGAGTTGACGTTGATGTTGTACAGAACGCCTTCGTATCTGATCTCGCTCTTCGATGTCAAGCTTATCAAGCTACCGATGTACGAATCGGCCGATGAACTCGACCTAGGAGCCTCCGCCGCCATCGTTCCTCCACTGCAAGCTCCAATCGCGACTCACAAATGAGAGAGAGAAAGAGAGAGAGAAATTATTGATAATCTAGGGTTTCTATTTTGGTTCTACTGATTTGAGGAATCGTGGCATTGCTCAAGTTTGCGAGTTCTTCTGAGAGCTTATGCACGTCATCCCTATTTTGGACCCTTATGTCTTTTCCATCTAGAGTGGGTTTAGTTATTAAATGGAATAGGAACGATTTAAAAATTAACACTTAACTTTCATGTAATTTTAATAAATTTATAAAAATTAATTTTTTTATTAAATATATTAATTTATTTTTTAATAATTTTTTTAGTTTTTAATATAATAAAAAAATTAATTTTTTAAATTACTCATAAACTAATTTCTTGATCCCTTTCATAGTGATACCCAAATAAATAAACGCTTTTATACCTCTTGTACCTTGAATATATATATATTCTACAGAGATTATATATTCATAATCTCAACTAACCATAATAATTAGAAATATGTATATGAATATTATAAGTTTTTAGATAAATGCACATAAAAATACATTTATAATGAAAAAATAAGAGAGATTAAGTGCAACTTCATCATAGAATAATGAAAAAATAAGAAAAAATTATGTTGGCTAATTCTTATATAATTACTTCCAGAAAATATTTTTAAAGTATTTTCTGTTTTTCACGCTTTTGTCCCAAAATTTTCAAATAATTTTCTTCCCGTTCCATATTAAAATATTAAAAAAAATCTACAATTGAACGCAGAACCCGTTTTTTATTTTGTTGAAAGATTTTCTGAACGATAACATAATTTTTCATAACTAATCAGGACCATCTCCCATCGTGAGCTTGGTTTAATTTTTTATTGAAATGACACAGCTTTGCCATGACAGTGTTAGATGGGTTGTAGTATATATATATATATATAAAGACTGTAGAGTCACTAGGACATCACGTAAGATTGAATTTTACAACTTGTAGATACCAATATATTTTAGGAAAAATTATATTTAACCTCACGATGATTTGACGCAGTTGTAGAGAACCTCCCTGTACTTTAAAAATGAGCACATAATCCCCCTATGATTTTAATGAACTTGCAAAAGTTAATTTTTCTATCAAATTTAATAGTTCGTTCTTCCATAATTTTTTTTAGTGTTTAATATGATAAAAAAAGACTTTAATTTTCAAAATCACCCATAAACTAAATTTTTAACCCCTAGTGTAGCGGTATCCAAATAAATTGACACTTAATATACTTCTTGTACCTTGAAAAAAATTCTATAGAGGTTATATATTCATAATTCCAACTAGGTAGATTCACATACAAATGTCTCTCTCTTTTTTTGTACAACAAATATATATTTTTCATGACTTAAGAATTATAAAGACAACTAGTTCTTTGAAAGCTATTATAATTTAGGTAAGGAGTTAATTTTTAGTAATTTCAGAAATTAAAGTCTATTTTTTTTATACTAAACACTCTAAATTCTTTTATTGGTAGAACAAACAGTTAGATTTGAGGAAAAGTTAACTTTTGTAAGTCCATTAAAATCACAGAGGAGTTATGCATTGATTTTCAAACCATAGGGAGGTTCCTTGAAACGACGTGAAATCATTAATATATTGTTCATCTAAAAGTTTTATTTAAATTTTCTAATATTTACCTCATTTTATTATTTGTCTACTATCACTAATAAATCGTTTTTGAAGAAACATATGATATGTGTCATTTCTACGCTCTTCAATTTAACACCCATATTAAATATTTGTACTTATCGTTTACACTCCAAAATTTTAATTTCAACATTTTAAAGTATTCATAAAGTGACACGTATCACGCTTCTAATTTCCTAAATAACTTTAGTTATAAATATGATTACAAATACTAATAAATTATTTACAAATCAATTTAAATTCATAAATTTTACTTTCACGTTTTACATGTTATAATATACATTTAAATTTAAATTAATCCTCTTATAACACTTATCCATGCACGCAAAAGTTTATATATATTAAATTTATAATTATTGATGACCCATTCATCACACACCTCGAATCTAGTTTATTATCTATTTTAAATAAAAGTTATGAGATTATCTATGCATAGTACAGTGAAACAAGGGGTTCAATTAATGGAAACAGGCGCCCGCCCGTGATGCACCAATTTCACCGAGGCATCCCTCCACCGAGCCTTCATATACTTAACACACATAACAGTCTTGTTATCGATGCGGTTAAACATGTTTTTCTCGTAATACGACGTTTTTCTCGTAATACGACGAAGGCAAACGAAGAGAAAAGAGACTCGAACAGTGGACGAGAAACAAGCTCTAATTTCTTCTGCATTCAATAAAATTATCACCCACAACACGATGAACTGTGCAAACTTGAAGAGGAGAAGGGAGAAATACCTGTGGGCGATCTAGATTCGTCAATCGAGTGAAACCTAAATGTGATGCAGGTTTGTACTTTCCAGCTTTTCCCATAGGAATGCAGATATAACTTTACAGTAACTATACAACTGTTGTATGTGTTCATGTGTGGCTCTAACTTTACATCTTCCTACGCAATTTGAACGAAGCGACGCAAAACAAAACGGTGCCTCCGCTCGATAAGAAGGCTGGTACTTCCCGTAAGCATACAATGAATCCTCCACATTAAATATGAAAGAAAGAAAAAAAGACACCAAAACAATAACGGTGTCGTGTTTAGTGCTGCATAGCCTTAAAATGCAACAGCTCCATGGAACACTTATCGCTCGGATAGTACGGAATCACTCCAAGAAAGCATGAGATTTCGGGCAACGGTGGGTAAATCTGCAAGTTCCGAAGCATAAGATTTCTGGTTCATCGCACAGATGAAGTGCAATTGTAGTCCATTTACCCAAAAAAAAAAAAAAACAAAACCGGTACAATTGTAGTCCTTGGCCTACAAGTAAAAATCAGCAAGGACTTGTTCGGATAGGCGGGAATGGGAATGGAATGGAAATATTGATTCTTATCTCATCGTTGATAACATAACAGATAATGGAATGATTGTTCCTTTACGATGACTATTCCCATAAAAGAGAGGCTGACCATTTTATTCCTCTTCCGATACCATTGTCATTTCACCATCTAAATGCAACCTAATAAGAGCCCATTTGAATAGTAGGAACCAAAATGAGAATGTGAATGCTTGTTCTTGTTCCAACCATTCCATCAATATGAGGGAATGGACATATTTCATTCCTAATCCCACTCTTTTATCATTCCATAATTTCCATTCTCATTCTCATTCGCATTCGCATTCCCATTCCCATTCCCATTCCATTCTCACCGTTGAAATGCAACAAAAGATTCTTACCTTGTGCGACTTCCAGAGCCAGTGCCGGTATATCAATTTCGCCTTCAATCAGTCTATACACATCCACAAGCTATAGAAAAATATATATATATAATCATTAACATTTCAGTAATGCTATATGCATGTATTATCAGTTATATGCAAAGAATTGATCTCCACGAATACAAACCTCTTGAATGTGCAGCTTGGAGTCTTCAGTCAAAGCAAGAATGAGCTGCCGACGGATTCCTTGGTCAATCAAGAAAAGGCGAGCTCCATCCTTGATGGTGTCTGTGAGGTCCAATTTCCTCACAACTCTTAAACTTTCCCTGCAAAAGCATCGGATATCAGACCGAACCTTATATGCAAACACAAGAGCAAAATGACAAAAGATAATAAATTAATTAGTAATAATAGCAACACCAATACTAATAAATATAACACATTACCTGTTCTTCACTCGCAATGCAGGGTTGCTGCTCATCTTGGCCACATCCTCCTTTGCTAAAACTATAAGGTTTTCAAGTCGCTTCCACTGGAAGGCACCATCTTTAAATAGCACCTAAGACAAACATGACGATTTACAATATGAGAAATTATCAATCTCCCATGCATTTGGAGAGAAAAGGTTTAACGGTTTGCTCTTAAGAAGTTAGGAAAAAAAAAACATTGAGTTAACATTGACTCCACACACTGCAAATAAATGCCAGTTGACCTAACCATGTTTCATTGCTCGACAGCTTCCATAAGATGTATAATCACGTAGGCTAATTGATTCTATTTAGTTCAAGGATATAAGAACTTGAACATGATGTATTGCCGCCACGTACCAAGTTCCAACTCATCTTTTGAGTGACATCAAAAGCATAATCAAGTCAAAGTATAAACAACAGGGTAAAATTGCAACTCAATTTTCCCGTATAACAACAGTCACGTGTTTTGACTTCAGACAAACTGTCACGAGCTACTGCTAGGGCTACTAATACAACTTTTTTTTTTTTTCCTTTTGATTGGTAAAGACTCGCACCCAACTCAGTAGCTACAAGGGTTTAACCCTTGACCTTGCCCAACATCAAGATTTAATTACACATGCTAGTACCACTAGACCAAGCAGCTAGTTGCTAACAATACAACTTACCTGTACGTCAACATTGTTGTTTTCAGAGTTTTACGTTCTTTTTCTGTTACTTCTGGAAGCCTTTCAAGTTGAAAAATATCTGGGAATCTAGTTGTCATCTAGGATGCACCGATACCGACACTGGTACAACAACACGATATGTTGCCGACACGTGACATGTCATTTTTCAAAAAATGAACAATTTCACACGTTGGTCGACACGTTACTAATATATATATATATATAATTATATGTAGTAAATCATAAAATTTTAAAAAATTTACTCACTAAGCCATAATGATGGCAAAGTAATAAAATATTTAAATATAAATTACATATTTAAGTATTAAGTTAAAGTATTAATTCTGATTTATATTTTAAATTATAAAATTAGAGGGCTTTTTTTTATAAGAAAATAATAGAATATGTGGGACAGCTGTCCCAGTCAACCCAAGTGAGGACAACTATCCCCCATAATAAATCTGTAAAAATAGAAAGCAAAGAAGGGACAAGAGATGATCCCCCTCTCTCTCTCCTCTTCTAGTGCGTAGCTTTCCTCACACTACTGTCACTCTCTATTCTCTATGTTGCAAGATCCTTCCTCTACTTTTCAATGGCAAGGGAGGAGTTCACGCACCAGATGTTGAAGGGGAAGTGGTTCTTGTCGACGGTGGCGAACCCAATGAGCCAAATGTCGGTGATCGAAAACTTGATGGGGGTGAGGGCAGCGGCGGAAATGGGGTGGAGGGGGAGATCTTCCACAGGAAGGCGACCAGCGAAATGAGGGCAGTGTCACGGAACAGGGAGAGTCTAATCAATTCCAGATTTACTGTAAGAGTTTTATCTTTCAGATCAGGTAACAATTTTAAGCTTATAGAGAGAAACTAGGGTTCCCAAAGAGGATGAAGGGGAAAGAAAGGGAAAATAAAGAGAAAAAGGAAACAGGGGAAAATAAAACAGGAAAGGAAGGGAAAAAAAAAAAGTGTCTTGCAACTTTTTTTTTTTTGGAGGGACACACATGTCATTTGCGTGTCCTGAGAGTTGACCGTGTCGGGCTCATTGACCACGTGTCTCGAACGTGTCGAGAGTGTGTCGGGCACATGTTGGTGTCGGGAGAATGTCAGACACTGGTACATAAGTCATTTTAGAGTGTCGGTGCATCATAGGCTGCCATAAACAGCTGCCACTTCAGTTTCTTTTTCAATGAGAATGAAGGTAAAATCATCATGCTATCACTACTACCATTTTAAGGAACTCCTAGATCTTACTTCTCTCTCCTCTTTATTATTAATAAAATCAACAAATAAAATAAAATAAAAGGCTCAAAGGAAATCTTGGAATGATGAGGCCCATGGCATAATTGTTGAACTACAAGATTTTATTAAAAACTTAGTACTGTTGGTTATGTGTTTTTGGTTTACAAGAAGCCCAAAATAAATGGTATTCCATGCAGACAAAGTACTAAAAGAGAGTAATCCTACTAAAATGTTGATTCCATTACTCATACATTTTATATTCAGCTCCCATAAACAATTTTAACCATGTGAAGTTGACAAAAGTAAAGCAAGAAAAGCAAAAATTTAGAGAAAAATTGTTTTCCAACTTACCTGTATTAGGCGTTGTCGTAGAGCAGGATTTGGGTCAGTCAAGAGGCGTTTTGCGACGTATGGATAGGCAACCTATTACACTAGGTTATATCAAAAGTGATGGAAAAAATGCCAGTAATGCAGAATTATCAAAACTCAAAGATCTATATATTGAAACAGTATCATCTCCGAAAAGTTTGTCAACGATATTAATCGACAGCAAACCAAAATTTCTCGCCTCTATTTGCAGATTCTGCAAGAAAAAACCAGAGTCACATATGCAAGAAATTATGACAAAACTACTTTACAGGCAGATCTGATCTCAACAAAGCTCTTCCATTTCATACTTTTTGAAGATCCAGGAGGAGAGTAGTAGGGAGGTGTTGAGAGCCCTACATTGGATTGGGACTATGTATTATTATGCTAGAAATACCCTACTGAGCTACTCCCCCAATTGCCAATTGGTTTTAGGTGAAACCTTGACATGGTATCCAAGCCCGGACCTGGTTGGTCCAAGAGCGGCCCAAATTTTGTTTGGCCCGATAGTGGCCGGGTTGTGCCCCCATGTTGTGCGCGTGCAATGGCTGCACGTGAGGGGGAGTGTTGAGAGTGCTACATCGGATTCGGACGATTAATTCTGATGCTTGGATGGAACCTTGAAAAAGGAAAGAAGTTTTCCCGAAGATCTGGTGATGCAGACTGATTGCCTGCGGCTTGGCAGTCATTTATTTTTTAAAGATCGATGATTGGAGGTGGCAGGATAATTTTTCCCTTTTGTTGTGCCTGAACGAAAAAGAGAAGGGGATGGTGTGGTCATGGTCTTAAGCAGCAGTGGACAGACTGATTTTCTTTCCCTTTTGATCGATAGTGGCTGATAATGACAACTGAAAATAGCAGCTGCAAAAAGAATAGAGATACAGCGAAGAGGAGAGAACAAAGAATAGATTGAGTCAGAATAATGGGGCACTGAAGATTGCTCTAATACTAGGGCAGCAAGGAAACGAGGAGGAGGGAAAGAGAACCAGGGCAGATACACAATATATATTTTAGGGAGGGAAGAAGAAGATCCCTACTACTTCTAGCACATGCTAATCTTGAAATATATGTTTGAACAAACTCATTTCAAATATTCTCAAACTAAATATTTGTGAATATAATTGAACAGATGCAATTTATTTTACTTGTTATTAGGTAATACTGGGTTGTTTCACTGCTGACTCGGAAAAAGAGAGAAACATGAGAGAGAGAGAGAGAGAGAGAGAGAGAGAGAGAGAGAGAATCTTTAAGCCTAGAGGGCTACAAGCTTTGTACATATAATAGACGCATTGATGGCTAGATCCACAGCATAATTAGGTCTCATTTCTCAATGGCCGCCCAGCATGGTTGGCTGGCCTGTTTCTGGAAGTCAGAGGGATAGTGTGTTGACCATGCCATTCAACTAGCTACTCCCTGTATAGTTATCAATACCCCTCAAGCCGGAGCACACATGTCATGCATGCCCAGCATGTTACAAATATGACCCAAATGATTCCAACCCAAGGGCTTCGTGAATATATTGGCAAATTAATCCCTGTTGTGATGGAAGCTATCAGCTTCTACCGCAGCTTCTCACAAACAAAATGACAATCTACCTTGATGTGTTTCGTGCTCTCATGAAAGACTGGGTAGGTAGGATCCAGACAGCCAAACTAAGGTGACATTTGACTTAACCACATCAGCCCACACATTGTCTGAGTCACAGCTCTATGCTTGGACTCTGCACTTGAGTGGGCAAGTATACACTATTTTTCCTCTTCAACAACAATAGGGCTTCATATACTGAGAGAGTGAGCATTTGCTAAGTAGTGGCCAAAACCTCGCAGCTCAAGCTTTTAGCTGGTGTGTTTGCTTACTAGTGAAGATGAAGGGGATAGACTTCACTAAATCAAGAGGCAGGCAATTATATGACAGCCTTGCGAGGGAGGTCTTCAAACTTCAGATTTTGAGGGGAAGGGAGGTCAAGAAATGTTCAAACTGCAAGAGTGAGAAGTAAGGTGATGCCATGTTTTGATCGAGTTGAGTCATGAGCTCAATTTGCTCTTGACATTGGACAATGCCTCCCTTCCTCTCCCTTTATACGCACATCTGTTGCCATAATCATAAGAATCATGAAGTTTCCAAATATATATTCGCACATGCACACATGCAGGCACATAAAAGAGTATAATAACAGCAACAGAAGCAATGATGCTGATGAAAAATTGATCCTCACCTCCAAAAACTTGAAATCTGGCTTCATAGTGAAACAGATTCCTTCTTGTGTCAGCAGAGAGCGGATTACAAGAGAAAACCTCTCGGGTATGCGGATTGGATATTGGTAAACCAACTGATTGAACTTTCCTGCAACAAGTGAAAGATGTTCATCAGAAACTGTGTTCCAGGACAGGAATCTAAACAAATATACATATATTCAAGCAATGGCCTCCCAGAGTTCCTACATCCTAGAAAATAGCAAAGTCTTCTAGCAGGAGAATTCAAATCATCCTTTACTGGTAAACAAAAGAACTGATGATTTAAACAGGATGAATACATAAAAGCAAGAACTGATAAAGTATCTTATCCTTTACTAGATCAATATAACCCTGATTATTGTTAAGAATTCTAGAATTGACAGAACTTCAATATAAATTCGATCCAATAGTCAACTTTGATAAGCTTTTAAATTTGGAAAGAGTCCTTGATCAAATGCAAACTTTACCTAATGAAATCTAAAATTAAACAATCTAACCTCACTTTTAAGAGTTCATGCAGCTCATTAACATGAAGTTACATCGGATCATCAACAAGAACCCTCCAAAGCTGCTCATTCTATCAAAGGCTATGATCTCTTCCACTTATCTAATGCTCTTGTTTTCTCATAACTTGCATTCGAAGTAGCAGATGCCCAAACCACCTTAGAAGACACTCTACCATCTTCTCCTCGATCGAAACCAACCCTATCTTTGCATTAAATATCTTCATTTCGAATATCGTGCATGTTAATCTTACCATATATCCATCTTAGCATACGCATTTCAGCTACACTCACTTTGTGTCCATGTTGCCTCTTAATTGTCCAACACTCAGACCATAAAACTTTCCTTTCAACCTAAAGGGAGCTCATGACTACATAAACTCTTGACAACTTTTCCATACCAACCAACCCACCCTAATCCTATGATGTATGTCCAGTCAATGACCAACCCGAGATAACGAAAGAGGTCAATCCTTGGCATCTCTTGACCATCCAACTCTCATATACTGTGATTATATCCCTAAACTTTTCACTTCATACATTGTGTCTCAAATTTTTCTATATAATTGCTAATTGGATCAAATGCTGCTACTGTTTTTCTTTTTTTCTTTTTTTGAATGAAAATGAATCTGCCTTGATGGGACCCAACCAGGTGGCAACCTAAAGTGCATAACTAGAAAGCTAAGATACCAACAACCTCGGTATAATAATCATCAATGGTTCCATAGTTACAGCTAGCCACAATTGCTTGTTCAGCATCCACTTTTATTTTGGCTGGTTCAGAGATCATATATACAAATGTACCGTATGTGTTGCAAGGGTTGTCATAAGATATAGTCAAAGTGCAATATAAATCTATTTATCCCACAACGTATTAACAATAAAGAATATTCACTTGTATATATTGCATCAATTGTCACAAGATATAGTCAAAGTGCAGTATAATTCTAGAATTGAACACATATCATGCATGTATTGTATGCAGAATAAATCTATGTAACCTTTTTTGTACCATAAATATGTTTACGATAATGAATTTTGGTAAAAAGCATCAAATTATTTATGTTAGTAGTTTAGCCATTATGATATTGACAGTAAAAATCTTGAGTCTTCTAAAGGGATTGAGTCATATGAAGTTCACAATTTGCTAAAGGGGTCTAATAATTGTACAGCAATTATCCAAACGAACAACATTTTGTTCCATAATGCAAATGATAACCATACCAAAATGCAAGTACTTTATGTGGAATACATAGATTTGACAAGCAAGCTAAAGAAGTATGCCAGTGTGGGAGTCTGTAAACAAGAGATATCACAAAAGGGCTATGAATATACCAGTAACGCTTCGAAAATTAAAAGTCAGAAAGTCCCTTGCCAGCAGAGTTCTGCCAAATTGCTTCTAAAGCTGGGATAATGGGGGAGACATCAGTCCCACTTGCCAAAAAACCAAGCCTCGTGAAATCATTTGCCATCTCAGCATAATCCTCATTCACAGCATGGACAACTGCATCAATCAATATCTGTTTGTTTTGCTGCCAAAGGACATAACGGTGAATGCCATTCCACGAAATTTCAGAGAGGGAGAGACCCAGCACAAAAGAACTTTTCCCAAAAAATATTATCAGTGAATTTCTGAACATGAATTAGGTTTCCATCTATGTATTGGAAGTTTTAATGTATCAGATTGTGCCTTTTCTTTCTAGGCTTCTCATCAAGGTGAGTGATGACTGTAGTACTGTCATTCATCTATGAATGGCCAATACACTCAAGTGATATGTTTCCAAACTAGAGCTCTCTTGTTCTTCTGGATCCTTATCAATCAAATTTTGAATTTTGCTTCTTCCCGCATTTCTCTTTGCGGTAGTTGAACAATTGAGTTCTTTTCAATATTAAGGCTGAGTCAATGCTTCATTTAACATCATCATTCAGCAACAAAAGGACAAATTTGTTCTTACCATCATATTTTTAATAGAAAGGAAAGTTCCAAACATAATTTTAAAAATAAACAAAGAATCAGTATGCAGTGGATGGCCAGTATCTGGTTGTTCTGGTAAGAACTCAAACTTTCTACGAAAACAAGTTTTAAATGTTGCTGAAGGATAAACTTCAAACTAATGCCCTGTTTGACCACCCAGATAAGATAGGAGAGGAAATAAAATCCGGTTGGATATAGACAAGATAGATATCCAGGCAGATAGAGTTGCTATCCTATCTCCCGTTTGGTAAGCAACATGATAAGTGAACAACATAAAAAGAAATCATAATTTTTTAATAGAAAAATTAATTTCATATATTCATATAATCTAAAACGACAAAGCATTGAATTTTGTCCAAAATGTTAAACCATCAAACCCTAAAAAAATGAATAAAATAGAATTGAATGTATATTTGCTCTTAGAGTTGAATCATCTCAAAAAAGTCAAAAAATAATGAAATACAAGAAATTAGATGCACGTAAATTAATAGTTTAGAACAAATTTTATTTAAAAAATTGAGTAGTATTTTTCTTAAAGGCGAATCATATTCAAAATGGCAAAGAAAATAGAAAAAGAAGGAAAAAAGGAAAAGGAAAAAACCAAATGAGAAAAGAAAAATGAGTGCTTTTTCTTTTTCCTTTTTTGTTTTTCATTTTTTTGATGAGGTGGATATGATTATCAGGACTCCCAGGTAAAATTATATAATCCTATTATAAGTTGATAAGTGGGCCCAATCAGATGGCCCTAATCCGTTGTACAAGCCTACACCAAACACTTGATAGAACTGGAAATAGATTAAATAATCTAATCCGCCTCTCTTATCCGGCCGATCAAACAGGACATAAGTGTTTTACTCTATGTAAACACTTACATAAAGTAATGCCTTCTCTATGTGCTTATATATATTTTACCAAACATTTCTTGGAAGCACATAGTTCACCTGACTGAGCACAGCGACATTCCCAAAGTCCACATATGCAATACGTCCATCATGCATAGCAAAGATATTTCCAGGATGTGGATCTCCATGAAAGAACCCAAATTCTAGCAACTGGCGCAAAGCAGCACTCACTCCTATGGTCAAGAATCCATTTACATCAATGCCAGCATCTTTGATTGCCTGATGTACATGGAGGAAAAATGTCACTGCACTGAGTAAAAACTTGAAAATGCTGCACTCAAAAGAAATATTATATAGAACAGGCATCATTCATGTTGACGTCCAAACCTGTGGATTAGTGCAACGAATACCATCAATCCATTCCATCACTAAAACCTTTGGACCAGAAAGATTTTTATAAACCCGTGGAATTTTGACAGTAGGGTCATCCTTTGAAGTTCTCTACAAAATCTTCAATATTACGAGCTTCCTGTATAAAAAAGGGATAGGGTACCATTGGCAATCAAATAGATGGCTAAACCAGAAAATAGTGCAACAAAGGAATGAACTAACTTCAGTAGCTTCATTTCCATCACTATGAACATAAATATCATGCAGTCAGAAATTCAGAATTGGTATTTATGCAACATGATCCCAATCTTAACTTCAATTGTGAAAATCTTTAAAGCTAAGGGAAGCTTTAAAGTTACCAGGGTGTAATCAAGTTCCTCCAAAAGCTTCTCACCAAATTCATCAACTATCAGCTCTGCATTGCACCCCAGTTTCTGTAGACTAACGCCATTCAAGAAAGATGCAAGAGTTCGGAAGAGAAAAAGATCTCTATAGATTATAGGCTCTATCCCAGGCCTTTGAACCTATCAATAAATGACATTACCATAGTTTAGAATTTGTTTCAATATTTTCATTTTTATTACTTTTCTTGCATATAGATGTTTTTGAAGTTCTTTCAGTACCGAATAAGTTCCCAATATAAAATTTAAGCACGCCCAGGAGCAAAAACACAAATTTCACAATCAACCTTCATAGGACAGGATGGAACATGATTTAACATTGTCCATAACAAGAAACAGAAGATATTTTGAACACATGCATATATCGGGAGCAAAGGAACCCAGAAGCATTAAAACTTCAAGACAACTTGGGCTGCACGTGCAAAACACCGACGGGGGCAAATGCAAATGGGCCACTCTTGGACCAAATACAACAAGCTCTGATAACAAATTAAGGCTCCACATCAAAACCAATTGGCAATGAGGGGAATAGTCCAACAAATACTTCAATCCCTAGAATAGCGAGTCACAAGCCGATGTGGGATTCTCAACAATGGAGACATACAGTAAAATCCTGAAATTTTACATCGAGTGGTGTAGTTGAGCTAGTTGGCCAAGCAACAGTAAAGAGTTCACATGCAAAATGTGAGTGTAAAAATTAGATCAGTGTTGCACATCTGCACTGTTACCTTATTTTATCATAGTTCTCTTATTTTTTGAGTTCACAACTACGTTTTTCCACCAAAGAAGTCCACAAACAAGAAAAAATGCAACAAAAAATCCCACTGTTTTCTTATCTTAGTCTTTTCTAATAATTTAATATCAAAACCAATATAGAAGTGACAAGCACCAAGTAGTGTCACATGATTCCCAAAAAGAAAGGCTATCAATAAAGCCTTATACAACCTTGATGGCAACATCTTCCCCTGAGGTGCGTAGTGTAGCCCGGTAAACTTGACCCAAACTTGCAGCTGCTATAGTTTCTGTGGAAATTTTGGTGAAAACAGCTTCAAGTGGTTGGTTCAACTCCTCCTCTATAATGGTGAAAGCTACCTAGACATTAATCAAATCATTTAGAGCAGTATGAGTAAAGTCTCAACTAGCAGCACAAGCAATAAATACAGCTCCATGAAAACTCATGGTAGGGTTCAACTCATTGCTGCTAGAATGTATTTTCAACCTGATTTGGAAAAGAAGGCACATCATCCTGAAGAATGCAGAGTTCATTCATATAATCTTCTCTGATAATATCAGGTCTGCTTGCAAGCACCTGTCAAGGAACTGACAACACTGGGATAAGAAGAGAACTTAAAGACCAGAAAGCATGTATCTAGAAAAATCAGCACTACGCTTTCAAATACAGAAACCAGTCACGTCCACAACTAGACTGCTATTCTCATATTTTGCCATCCCTCCAAGTTAAGTAGGAACATAATTTCAATGGCTAAATTTTCTCATAAAAATTCAAAGCCACAAAGAACATTCAAAAAGGTTATCATTTATTCGTTTACTTCAATTAAGATTTGTAAACTCATGTCTGCACCCATACAAATCCAACTTAGGATAATTTAACAAGAGAAGATAAAGCAAGCACAAGATCTAAAACCCAGGACTTCCAAGGAACTACAACTCTAATGCCATAGTTCTCATTATATCTAAAAGTTCAAGCAACTACAAATTAGGTCCAACGTATCAGTCCCCTTGCTTGCAACCACATCTCACGTAAATATGAACAAATGAAAAAACGTGAACATAACATAATTCAATACAACAATCATAATGATGGAAAAATACTGAGTATTGAACCCAAATGTTGAAAACTGAGCTTCAATAGCACGTCAGATCATCAAACATCCCAATAACTTAAACCAGCAGTGTTCTTGTACTTCCAGTTCAATCTGGCCATCTTTCACAGGCAACACAGTGTGGCACATGATGAACATTGAATATATGGATACAGCTGAATATATTGATATAGCTGCGGTTCTTCCTTACAATTTTTTTGTATGCGTTCCTCTATTGTTGGTTGTGAGTATCTCTTAGAAGCTTTAGCCATATTCACCATCTGTTCAATGCCTAGCTTATCATCCCAATTAAATGTCATTTTGCCTTAACAGGTGCCTTTTTTTGTCCATATACTTATCCATGAGTGATCAGGCCACATGAAATCTCATTGATAATTGTATGAGGCTAAAATTAGTAGATTATGACTAGAATTTTACTCCAAAAGTCAAAATCCTCTCGCGTGATCTTATCTTGGTCCAAACTGAGTTTGCTAATACAAGCAAGGTTTGCTCACAGTAGTACTGTCCTACATACATATACACGCACACGCATGGGAAAACTGCCACAGTAAGGAATTCTCCTACTGTGGCACCCTAAATTGACTTTTTTTATGTCCATTTTGCATCAACATTCAACACAGAATTTCAACCCTATATAGGAATTTTTCCCCATATATATATCAAAATGGAAGAATCCGGGAGGCAAATACAGAATCCAATTGAGCTAGACTCAAGACAGATCATTAAGGGAGCATTACCTTGTCAAGCAATTCACACAGAAAATGATAAAAATTGTAAATTTATAAGTACAGGGGAAAAGAAGTTATGAGTGCAAACAACGAAGATAGTAAAATTATAAAAGTAAATAGACAAACCTGGCCAGCTTTGATGAATGAAGGCCCCAAATCACATAATAGATTCCGAAGCTGCCAAGCACGGTAAGGAACAACTTCTTCGTCCCGCCCAACAAAGCAGTCATACATTAAGGCAGACCAATAAAGACCCAAGTTCCATACTATCTCAATACCACGTGCAACAAGAGATAGGACTGCTCCTCTAGATTCCAGCACCTTATCCCGAACCTAATCAACGACAAGAACAATAAACCATGCATAAAAAATTTTAAATTGAACTTAATTATCAGCTTCTAAAGTCACTGACACCTAACCAACAATGCTAATGATGTAAAACACCTACCATCAATTGCCCTATTCAAGTGGCTATCAGGGTTGCTTGGGTTCAAAAGTTGCTGCCCAATCTAGGCCGTGGTTTTATCCATGGCATGGTTTTAAAAAGCAGCCACTATGGTGTGTAGCGGTCCACTTTGTAACGGTATCAACAAGTCCCGATACCGCTACAGCCTGCTTTAGCGGTTTGAATGCAATTCCCAGCCGTAGCGGCCGCAACGGCCTCTATAGTGGCCTCAATGACTGATACGGCCAAATTCACAAGGAAAAAAATGGCGGATATATTTCTACATTGCCAGATCTCCAAGTTCAAGAGGGTCCAAACCTGTATCACCGCCATGCATTCGTGGTCAACGTTTCGCGAGGAGCCGCCGCCTCCTCTAAGAGTTTGTTTAACCATGTTGACGATGATGATAAAACGAGGGTGGTTTGTGGTTAGGAACTCTAGTCGAAACGACGTCAGTTACCATTCCTTATCATATTTTCAAGTTAAACCAATGAAGGATGCTGACGTAATATTGAAGTCGCACATTTTTAACGGCTTTTATTTCGAAAGATATTTTGATGAATCGAGAAAAAAAATTTGAAGCCTTACATAATTATTATTATTTCATTTTATTTTTTTGGTTTTTATGCTATATATGGTTATACTTTGAATATGAATGAGGAATTAGGTTATTGCTTTTCTTATGTAAAAACTAAACTGTTTGGTGTGATTTTTTCTTTTCACTTTCTCGAATTAACTAAGCAAAAATATAGGAGGGGGAAAATTTTACTCATATGAAGTAGAAAAAGAAAAAAAATAGAGGGAAAAAAGATGATGTATAGTGGAGGAGAGATATTTCTACATATGGTTTTTGTATTTTATTTTTTATTTTTTTATTAACAAAATAAAATGATATATAGCGGAGAAGATACATTATTACATGTGGGTTTTGAAGAATTTTATTTTTTTTATTAACAAAATAAGAAGATGTATAGTGGATGAGAGACATTTGTACATGTATAAAGGTGGATCAAAATAGTCTAAAAATCACTTATAACATTTTTATAAACTTAAAATGTGAAAAAAACAATTGTCGTGCGCCATGCCTCATAATTCACGTCCTGTTACGCCCACGTCCCACTACAAAACCCCTATTACGCCCGCAGTCCCATTACACTCTCGACCATTACGTGACGGCGGCTGCGATCGCTATTTAAAACCATGATCCATGATCAACAAAACAAAACAAAACAAAAATCACATAAAAAATCCCTGAAGTTGAATCTGATTTCATTAAAAGTTATAGAAGTCTTGGACGCGCCTGATTATCAAGGCTTGAGCACTAAAACTCAGATAACAAACATCTTAAGATCTTTCTATCCACAAACTATTAACAGTTCGTAATGTAAGCCAAAAAGTAAAGAGAAAGGTTCTAACCAAAATTGACTAGATATACATCCACAAGCAACTCAAGTAAATTTTGGCATCTAGGCATCCCAGATTTACACAATCTGGGGCTAACACTAGTTGCCAATTCTAGCAGTACCAATATGTGCAATAAATCCTTATTATTGGGGAGGGTCGAGAATTGGATTCCCCATAATAGCAAAGGTAAAATAAAAAAAGGTCATACCATCTGGGGACTGTACTTGCGAAAAGGTACACACACTCCACGCTCGAAATCAAGTTGCTCAAGGGCGCTGCCCTTCAACGCCACCCCGTTCTCGTTCTGAATTGAGCCCCTTCTGCTCCTCCTCGTGGTGGTGATAGTACCATTGGAGGCAGCACGAACAAACAAGAACCTGCAGCGCCGCCTCCTCGAAGAAACGGGAGGCGCAGAGGAAGGTGGGGGATGCAACAAGGAAGCGAAACGGCTCGAATGAGGGATTCGGCGACTCTGGGGATTGCAAGATAGAGGGAGCGACAGGGAGCCAGAGGTGGTGGGGAAGAGCATCCATGGCGGCGGCTGCTGCTGCTGCCATGGAAATGGACTGGATTGAATAAAAGGTAGCTCTGGAGATGATAATGATGATGTCTCTACCGCAACCAAATCTAATCACAAACAAACATGTAATTCATGGACGTGATGTCTCCACACAGGTTCAATTCCTGTCCAATCACACATCCATCATCACCCACAAAAATTTCTATGCCTTTATTTATTTATTTATTGGGTATGCCCGATTTGCCGATGGAATGAGATAAATCTCGCCTTGTTTTGTCGTCCATGATTGGATTATTTTTTAAAAAAAAAAAATTATTAATATTTACTTATCGAAAATGTCTAATTTTTCCTTAAAAGATAACGTAACTTATTTTTTTACTTTTATCTATCACATTATTAAGATGATTTATAATATAACCATCACAAAAAAGAAAAAATAATTAATTTATATTTTTGGTATTTAATCTTATTATCATATATTTTTATATTATTTTAAAAAAGATAACCAGCTCATTTAATCATCTTATATTTTTCATGTAATTAATAGTTAAGCGGCAAGATTAAAAGCCTTATTAGATGGTTTTTATTCTATCATATCTATACCATCAAAATGTATAATGGGATGAATTTTATCTTATTTTGTCCTTTAATCCATCGCAATAAACATGGATTACGAGATGCGAGTACGAGTAAGAAAATTTTAGTCGTACCACCTTTACACACCCTTCATATAGAAAATGGTAATGTGTCAAAATTTATGTGATCATTTTTATAGGATATTTTGGTCAAATAATAATATATGAACACACAAATTCTGTCACATGACGACTTTCAGCAAAGCAGGTGTACCACTAGAATTTTTCTATTACAATTTGCATGGGCTTTTTCGAAAAACAATGTAATTTTATTAAAAATAAGTCTTATTCATTTATGAAATTTAGCAAAATTACGTTAAAATTGCATTAGTTCAAACTAATATTCTCTTTCCACAATTGGTGAATGAATAATCTCTTAAAAAAATAAAATCCAAATAATCTTTCAATTTCAAAAATTTATGTATTTTTTTCATTCAAATCTAACAGTTTTAATAATTTAGGGACCAAAATTTTAGAAACTTCTTAGAGACATGAGAAACTAATAAATTGACATTAACTTAAACTAAGGAGGAATCAAGGGAAGAAATCTCAAAATAATGCAAAAAAAAATTCCCAAAGTAAGTGTACGGATTAGATTTGTCCCAATATAAGTTTCAAGTTGCAATACATACTTGCAAGATTGAATTTTAATTTTGGTCTCACAATTCACTATTGTGAGACTAGAACTTGAGAGTTTGCACCATGTGCCTCTAACATACAAATTTATGGTGCAAATTATATTATTCTTTTGTTTAATGCATTTTTAAAAAATTTGAACCGTATAGATGAAAAGAATTATATATATATACACACACACATGGTTAAAGTGATTTGAAAAATGTAAAACGTACTCATCCAAAGTAGGGAAGAATCATGCTTAAAAACAGTTCTCAAATTTTCCCTACTTAAGATGAATATGAATTAAATTTTCAAATCACTTGAAAATTGATAGACATGTGTATTTTTGATTATTATTTCCATTTATACGGTTCATGTAATACCCCTAAATTTTCAGTTAATCTTAATTTGAAATAAATGGTGAATATGGACTGATAAGTGGCTGTGTGGATAAATGGCATGTGTACGTTACACTAGAATTATATGTTGTATACAAATTAAACGTAATATAGCAAATAATATAATATAATATTATATTATATTTTATATATATGTGTGTGTGTGCGCGCGCGTGAGGTTGTGTGTGTATGAGTGGGTTGATATATATATATATATATATATATTTATATATAAATAGGTGAGGTGGAAGTGGGTGTGTGTGAGTGGATATATATTTATGTATAAATATATGAGTGGGAGGATATGTATATATATATATATATATATATATATATAAATAGGTGAGGTGGATGTATATTTATATATAAATATATGAGTGGGTTGATATATGTAAATATAAAAAGGTGAGGTGGATGTGGGTGTGTGTGAGTGGATATATATTTATATTTATATATATATATATATGAGTGGGATTTTAAAAAGGGGAAGGTGGAGTGCGGGAGAGGGGGAGTGGAATTTAAAAAAAAGTAAAATAAAGGATGTGCGGTTTATTAAAAGAAAAAAAAAGAATTGTTTATTATATATATATATATATATATATGTATATAAGGAGAGGGAGGGGGAGAGAGAATCAGACGGGAGGGAGAAGAAGAGTGAAGAAGAAGAGAAGAAGCGGGGAGAGAATCGGAGAGACAGAGCGGGAGAGTGAGAGGGAGAGAGAGAAGAAGAGAGAGAGAAGAAGAGAGAGAGGAGAGAGGTTTTGAGAGAGAGGGGGGGGGTGCGTGCAGGAAGGAGGAAGGGGAAAATAAAGAAGGGAAAAAGAAAAGAAGAAGAAGGAAGAAGAAATGTGACGTTGCTGAAAAAAAAAATAGTGAAATTAAATTCAATCTTCAGAATCAATTCAGGTAAGGATAATCTTTTTTTTTTTTGTAAGGATAATTCATTTTTTTTGTAAGGGTAATCTAATTCTTGTAAGGAAAAATCTGTTCTTTTACATGGGATTTATTCTTTCATGAGATATTTTAGTCCTTTTATTGAAATGTCTCAATTTTCCTTAATTATCGTTCAGCATATTGGTTTTTGGTTCTTATTTGCTGTTACGAGAATTATTTGGCATGTCTATTTTTATTCGTTCATTCGGATTGTGACACCTGTTATGTTGATTATTGAATGCTGCGTTTGAACCTGTTGACTGAGATGAACAACCGCAAAAGCGGGAATGGGAGACCCCGTGCTTGGGTTAATGCATGTATGAGTCGCAATGGCTGGTTGACGGGCCCCGATACGTTGAGTAGACCCCGTGCTTGGGTTAACGCACAAGAGTTGGACCTGGTGTCTGGGTTTAAACAGACGCACCGTTCATGACCCTATGGGTCTTTCAGTGGTTGTTGGTTCGAGCCAAACTATGCTGAATTTTGTTGTGTTGAACTTTTTTCGGACTTGTCCCTGTTTGATTATTTCTTACTGAGTGTTCATTCACACTCACCCTTATTGGTTGAACCTTTTTCAGGTAGGTCCCGTACGAACATGTTGCAAGGGAGTGGTGGTGGTGATAGTGGTTAAACATTCGAGCTTTTGTTGTTTAAGTTGTCGTTTGGGTTGTGATAAATTCTGTAATTTGGAATTAAGTGTGTTATTTATGGTTCCATTTTTGTAATAAAAATAGGAAACCATTTAATGGATGATGAATAAGTGCACCTTTGTACACCTTTTTGGAGTAAGAAAGGGTGGGGTGTCACAGTTCAAATGTTTTTAAAATGTATTGAACAAAAGAATGATACAATTTGTACCATAAATTTATATATTAGAACCATACAGTGCAACTTACTTTTTTCAAAATCTTGTGAGTCTGACAAATAAGAGTGAAATTGAAGTTCATTCTCACAATTGATTATTATGATACTAAAATTTATATTAAAAAATATTTAATTCATATACTTACTTTGTAATTTTTTTTTTCTGAGTATTATTTTAGGATTTTTTCCCGGAATCAAGGGGCAATTTCCCCTTGCTAAAACTATTTTAAAAATAGAGATTTTTCCATTTTACTAATATTAACGATTCCCTAATTAAAACGACGTGCGCTGTTGTTTCTGCGGTTCCCGTGGTGCAAGGAGAAATAAAAGCCACCAGATTTTTTTTTTCTAAAATTTTTTATCTTAAACAAATTTAATTCGTTGAGATAAATACATTCGATAGAGAAACTCGAATGGCTAAGCTGGTTTTAGCGATCGCAGAGAGAGAGAGAGGGAGAGGGAGGGTGGAGTGATGGACGCTGCGATTTGCGGGAGACTCGCTCTCTCTCCAAATCATGTCTTCAATCCGAAACCGGGTAGGTTTCACACTCTCTCCTTCTTGTTGCTCTTTCGACACTAGTTTGTTTATGATTCATGCCAATATGTAATGGTGTTTCTGTTTCAATTTGTAGCAATTTCCCATGTTCGTCAAAGTTTCAATTTCATAAATGACATTAATTTGATTACTGGGAGGTTCTGTAAATTGCCAATTTGTGTGTCCATTGCCACGATTTGTGGGAATTCTTTGGTGTGGTCCACTGAGCTGAGCTTTTAGTGCTTTGTGTTGGTGCTGTGATGCTCAGTTTGTATTCCAAGTGGGGGTTCTGTTTCAATATGTAGCGACTTCCTCTATTCGTCAGATTTTCAACTTCATGTATGACATTACTTCGATTACCAGTGAGTTCTATAAATTGCTGATTTTTGTGTCCATTTCCATGATTTCTTTTTTGGGAATTTAATTCTTGCGGCCCACTGAGTTTTTTGATGCTCAGTTTGTACTCCCAGTGCCATCTGGTTCTCGGTTCATTTCTCTTGATGTTAATGCTCACTGGGAAAATTTTTGAGGAAGATAGCTTAAATCTTGTGAAACTTTCCTCTCAAAGTTAATAATAAAAATAAAAAACTTGACTGTGCTCAGGTTATTGAGAAATGTTCTTTGGATTAGATGAATGAGGTTTTTCAGGAATATTTCCCTTGCAAAAGCTCCTAGGCAGTTAATCATCTGTTGGAACAATTCAATTCAATAGACTTTAATGAGGAAAGTGTCCAGCTTGTTTTCTATTAATTTTCGAACTTGTAGTAGCGAGAAAGACAGAGAGTCTTGTTCTGTGACATTATAAGGGCGGGGTAAGAGGTAGAAGACTGATTGATAAGTTTGGAAACATTGTGATCAATTCAATTCGCAGTCAAGACAATTACAGATGATTCCCAAATGTCTTCGAGGTTGACGACATTTCTTATTGTGGAGGCCTTGGATTAGGGACTGGTGTGTTACTCTGGGAAATTTTAAAGCATCCCATTCAAACTGTAATACTGTTACATCATTGTTTTGTTGCTTTGGCATTCTTGATCCAATAGTAGGCAGTTGGCTGTTAGATTTAATATGATTCGCATGCTTGCACTTTGGACATTAGATAGGACAAAGCTACACTCCATATGTAATTGTCTAGTGTCTAAAGTGAGATTAATCAAGGATGCATCGACGCACCGATGCCGACGCCGATACAGTGACACAACACGTTGGCCCACACATTATTGGTGTGTGTGTGTGTACGTGTACTATTTTCCACTATACATATATATATATATATATAATCAAAAAATAAAAAAGAACCAGCAGTGAAGGGAAAAGATCAACTGTAGAGATCGTGCTTTGCAAAGAAGCGATAGTTTTGATTTAATGCACAGGGAAAATAATGAAGGAAAAGGAAAGAAAGAGGAAGTGGAAAAAACCAGGTCGGATCTGTTGACTGTATCAGAGCTGTTGGCCGTGTGTCGCGAGCGTGTCAGGAGCTTATCACATGCATGTCGGATTTGTTGACCATATCGGAGCTGTTGATGGCGTGTCCCGTACGTGTCGGGAGTGTGTTGGTGTGGGGAGAGTGTCAGACACTGGTGCGTGGGCCATTTTAGAGTGTCAGTGCATCAAGTTGTTAATGTTCTTAAGAAAGGTATAAGAGACTGAAGCATGCTCACAAATTTATCTTATACATGGGAAGCAGCTAGGGTAAACCCTTGCCAGTTGATGAATTTTAAGTAGTATTCCATATCAGTTTGAGATATATAAGGAGTAATGAATCCTTTCACTGCCTTTTACTTCTCTTGGTTGGCATGTCAGCACTGAGCTGCTTGACGTGTTGACTGCAGTTTTGCACATGCTTAAAGCTCTTCAATTTATAGCGAGCTGTATGGAGAGAGGTTTCATTTGAAGGGAAACCTCTTTGTTTCCCCTGGTATATCTAGAATGATATGAATGGTAGAATCTTCAAGGTTATGAAGCTGCACTTGTAATGGCTCCTAAAGATCTGTACAGTGAGTGCGTATTTGGAGGTCTTTCTTTGGATCCAGTCTAGTATGTCTCTGTTCAGGATTTCAGTTTGGGTGGCTGAGAGAGGGTTACGAGGGAGTTCCTCTCATTTGATTGTAAGACTTACAGTGATCAACGGGGGTCTAAGAATGGTGGAGAAGTGGTGGTGGTGTTTTCCTTTGATGATGAACTTACTCTAGCAGGAGGTGATTGAGAGGCATGCATGAGTGGGGTGCCAAGACCGCTGATGCAGTGACTCATGGAAGCTTGGAAATTCATTTCTCTAGTTTCTTGTTTCTTCTTTCCACATGGTATTATATAATCTAGGCAGTGGGCACTGCCTTTCATTTTGGGAGGACATGTTTGGATGGGGGGAGATGTCCAGGTTTAAATGGAAGGCATCTCCGATCTGTTTCTCTGTGAGAACAGGTCGCCTCTATCACATTTTTATGATTTATGCTACCAGATGTTTCACAGAGCTATCTTTTACAGATTGTCATTGAGATTAGTTTGCAGTTCTGCTTTTGTTTTTTCATAGTTCATTGTTGTTTCTTTTTTATCTTAGCGATTTCTTGGACTGAGGAGTATTCCTTGCCCTTCCGGTTTACTACTTTGTTATTAGTAAAGTTTTGCCCTTTATTTCAAAAAGATTGATGAATTTTCTTTTGGCCTGTGGTTAGTTTTTTCCCGTCCTCTAATCTCAACATTTCCTATGGACATACTTGAATGGGCCTGACACTGACAAGATATTTCCTTGCTACCCAGCATGTTATTATTCATAGTTCTAGGACAAATGAGTCATTTGCCTTTCCCTCCTTTACCACATCAATACACACACACTCTCGCTCTGCCTATTTATCCATCTCTAAATTTTCTCCCGTTTTCATCAACCTTTATTTTGGTGCAGCATTAGTTGGATTATGAAATTAGTGGAAATGCTAGAGTAATGCTCATTGATGATAAATTAATGACATATGCAACAGGGGACAAAAGCTCTCTTTGTAAAGGATCATGCACAAATCGAGGCATTCTTATGCCTGTGGCAGCTGCAGGACCAAATAAAGGAGGGATCTTGGAAAGGCCAGTTATAGAAAAAACCACAACTGGCCGTGATTCTGAGTTTGATCTGAGGTATGGGCAGTAAATATAGGTTCAGACATATATAATTTTACATACACTTCTTTGAATGAAAGCAGGAGAAAAGAATCAGTTTTCATGTTTTGTGCTATTCTATCATAACTTCCTTTGCATCCTTGATTTATCTTCTTTCCCATCAAGCATTGACTTGAAACCACCAAGTGTATGTTCTGATTCTTCTATGATGATGCCTTTCAGAAGATCTGAGAAATAGTAAATGTTGCAAATATCTAGTTCAGAGATTGTTACGAGTTAAGTATCAGGAGGTGCAGATTAGACATGCTGAGGAAAATGGGATATCTTTTCTGTTGTAGAAGAATAGATTTATCATTTGAAACATTATAGCCCCTCAATTTCAAAAGGAAAATAGAACAAATATTTCCTTTTTTTATTGTTTACCATTTGCTGCGTGAGAAAACCCAAACATAATAGGAAAAGATATATTGTGAACAATTTTAGATATCAAGATTTTGCATAAATAGCAGCATGCTCCACTGGGGGAATCCACCACCATTCACTGTCCTGAAATTCACCCGGTAATGTGGATCTTCTTCCCCATGCTGATTTTTTGTTATACCTTAGGAACCTGAATCTGCCCTCCCTGTGTATTCCCTTTCCTACGCTTCCTCAAAAAAAAAAAAAAAAAAAAAAAAGGAAGGAAAAAAGAAAAAGTGATAACCGTAAAAGAGCAGAAATAAACCTTTTCAAAATGTGATTCTACCAGGTAGAAGGGACCAACTGATTTAATTCCCCTTCTCCTTACTACCCATTCCCTCCAGCCTCCCATCCCAGGTAAGCACCAACTCACAATTACCCAAATTTTGATGCAGCCACAAGTCCTGGTCAAATTTGATGTACTCCTTGGAACGGTAGAGAGAAGATAAGAGAACCTGTATAGGTGTGAAAAATGTTAGTGACAATGCCTTCCGTAGGGACAAGGGGTTTATATGTTTTGGAGTCTGGCTATTAACAGGCTCCTTCCTTCCCACCAAAACCTAGCAAGAAGCAAGAAGGGAAAAAAATCAGGGCCAGGAACTAACTTCCGCTTGTTACAACTGTAAGATCGAGTTTGAATTGAATGAAGCATTGTGAATATTTTAAGAAGTATATGTTTATTGAGGAAGATCTTGGTTCTTGGGGAAACTATGTTAGTGGTATGGCAGATTCGGACCATGTAGGATTTTTAGGGTACAGTCATGTGCTTCCCACCTACTGGTCCAAATCCTCTGATGGCACAAAATCCTTTCTAATCATTGCTCCTTACCCATTTGTGGATAATACATAAGAATCAGCTTGTGTCAGGTAATCCAGTGAGCTGGTATTATTTACATCATCTAGATTTACATTTATACCGATTCCACTCATTACACACCGGAGGTTGGTAAGAACTGAGGTTTGGAACCCTAACCTAAGTGGGCCTACCACCAGCGAAGCAACTGGTACTTGATCGGGCGGGGGGCGGTTTGGTTTCGTGCAACGCCCTCGCAGCAGGAAGAGGCAGTTATCATTTGAAAGGAAACGCCCCTTGTATAGGGCCGCACCCCCTACCCTGATGAAAAAGCCCTAACTATTCTATTAGTAAAGCCTAAACTTATTGAAAACTAAAGAACCTTCTTTCTCAAAGCCTTTTTTCTCGTTGACAAATTCGCCATGATATATCTGATCCATGCATAATATCATGAAAAATGGATACAAATTTTTGACTGCTGCTTATTATGCAGAGTGACACGTACACTCCATTCTGCTAGGTTTGGCATAAACTAGTCATGAAAGGCACTTAGATGTGCTTATTCCATTTAATCACCCCCCAGGCTGACATTTTGATTGTGCTTTCTTATGAATATGGTTCAAACATCATCTCCTTCCTGTAAATATGTTTTCCAGGAAGTCGAGAAAAACAGCTCCACCGTACCGGGTGATATTGCACAACGATAACTTCAATAAGCGGGAGTACGTTGTCCAAGTGTTGATGAAGGTGATTCCAGGGATGACGGTGGACAACGCGGTTAATATAATGCAAGAGGCGCACACCAATGGGTTGGCAGTGGTGATTATATGCGCTCAGGCCGATGCTGAGCAACACTGCATGCAGCTAAGGGGCAATGGGCTCCTGAGTTCAATTGAACCTGCAAGTGGGGCGTGCTGAAAGCATAAAGGTGTTAGATGTGTATATAAGTTGGCCATTTCAGTCTGTATTAGCGAAAATCACTGTAAACATTATATATATGTATATGGTCAAATGAAGAGGTGGGATATTTTTAATAATGGTGACCAAGTTACAGGTGTTATTTACTAACTTATATCGTTTGTATTTGTATTATTTCTTTTTTTTTTTTTACACTGACCAAAAATGTTTAAAATTTTATGAATCAATTACTATGATTTGAATGAATCAACTAGGGGATCGCCATATAATAAAAATAACCCCTTTAAATTATATAAAATCCAGAGTATTAATTTCTCTTCCATACATAACATGCTATAATCGCAACTATTAATTTTTTTCAGCTCATCCCTCCATAGGAATAATATGTCATCCATTATTAACGTTGAGGGTCTGACTGCAATGGGAGAAGAACAAAAATAAAAAGAGAATAAGAAATCATCCATGAAATCAAGAAATTGTTCAAAGTGAAATTAGGGCTGCTGAGTCACTACGACTTGCATTCTCCATACTGATGGGGCAAGGTGTGGGGGCCCTCGGGGTGGGGGATCCACCTTTTGAGAACAATAAATTGCTCAAAGTTCCATAGAAAAGTTTCATTTTCCAGGAGAGAGCATGGAAACTAAATTATAAATCGTAGTGCTTGCATTTTGAATAAGCAAAATAGATTGTGCACTTTTAATAAAGGGAAAAATGTTTTTACCATCACCCTAAATAATTTTTTGATGTCTGTTTTTAAATTTCAACCTTATTGATTGAACAATCATGCAAAAATAATATGCCATGCGAATTTTCAAACAATTTCATCTTGTATTGGATATTTATTTATATTATGAACACCCAAGAGATCAAAATCTTGTAATTGTTTTGAATATTTAGGCTCGATAGATGATGTTTATACATAACTAAATTATATATGAAATCTTTTTTTTAATATTCATTCATTCATAAGGTTTAAATTTAAAAAATGAATGGATCCCGATTGATTTTTATTTTCTATTAAAAAAATATTTGAAAAAACCGAAGGCATCAATGCCTTGGTCATCCGTTTTCATTTTCTTTATTTTTATTATTAATTATTATTCATATGATTATTGAATAGGGGGAGCGTGCTTGAGCCTATAAAAGGCAAACCTAAAGAGGAAGACAAATTTCCCTCTCTTTTTCTTTTTCCTTACTCTTTCTCAACCGTCGATAAGTTTCATGTGTTCTTAAATTTCTTGGACATAGTTTACATACGTAGTGAGTTTAGTTTGATATTTCATTGAGCAGTCAAAGAATCGTTCAAATTTTTAGCTTTTGTATCCTCGGATGACGTGTCGGACTTGGACCATACCTAGACTGTCCGATTAATTTATTAGTTTTTTATTTAATCTCTCTATTAAATAATCTATATAAGGTGTGAGTGTTCATCAACTTTGACAAACCGAACGATTGTTCGTGACAACCTTTCCTAATTCCATCAAAAATTTGAAGGCAAACCCAACATTTAGTGAAATAAAAGAAAGTTCTATATCAACTTGCTACAGAAGTGTAAATAGTACCTCCGTTAAAAAAAAGTTGATGACAATAATAAAATTGTGACACTAATTAAAATTTAGTACAAAAATAAAATAAATAAGAGTTTCGGCAACCATTTTAGAACAACGCTCAAAATTTGGGGACCATTCGGGAATTGACCCGTACTGTATATGGGCCGTAGCGCGACACGGGCCTTGTCTGTATCTCCCTCTCGCGCGGAAGATGATTTTGCTGCGATACGTCGATGAAGAAACCGTCGTCGGGGTTACTGCGGCGAGTGGCGCTCCACTGGAGGCGATCTCCGGAGAAGATGCTACGCTCCCCCGGCGCCGCCGTCACTACTGACCTCTCCGGAGACGTCGACATGTTCTCCGACGCCGCCGGCGGCCTCCTCCGCCGCACCGTCGTCGCCGCCCTCTTCCTCGCCGTCGCCGCCTTCTCCTCCATCGTCCTCTACAGAGCCGCCGATTCCCTCCCCTTCCTTCCTCACCCAACCGCCCTCCCCTCCTCCGCCATCTACTATATTTTCCCCTCCGCCGACCCAGCTCTGGTAAGCAATCTCCGTTTTCTTTCGTTCAATTTGGTCCACATTTTTCCGGAAATGAATGAAGAAATGGTGAATTGGGGTCTCGAATCCATATTCCTGTATGAACAGCTAGGCTAAAAGTACTTGTGTTGGTCGGCGAGATCAAATTTTGGAACAACTAGAAGGTTCAAAGGACATTTTGCTTTAGAAAGTTTTCGATTCTCTCCTGGTAGAGATTAGGACTGGGTACTTATAAGATTTCTTATTCGAGTAGTTAGACTTGGTAGGGGTTTAGGTATCTAACTAATTCAAGTATATGCGTAATGATGGTATAAAAGATGTAGTATAGGAAAACAAAAATTAGAAGAATTCCATAGAGGGTAATATGGCTAAAACCGCCAGTAGTTTCTGTTATTTTCTTTTGTGTGCAATTTGCTAAAGGAAGGGGCCACATTGGTATGAGTAAGGATAGGATGTGCATGCCATGTTCTCCGTAATATAGGTAGGCCAATAAGCATTAACGTAATGTAATTATTTCTGCATTACTTGACGGTTGGAAATTATATTTGTCTACTTATCTTTTAAGAGATCCACAAATAATATAATCAATGGATCACTCACGTGTGATCAGGGCTAACATAATGAACCCATGGAAATTGTGATAGAGACATCACTAGCATGTTGTTTAGCTAATAGAAATAAACATGACCAAAGGATATAGAGATGAGAAAAACTGTTGCATTTAAGCGGGAATTTTTGTGATGATAAACTTGGCTATCGAGGATATAAGCTTTGTAAGGGCACCGCTTTGTGCCCTTCGATTTACTGTGCCTTTTTGCCGGGAAAAAAAAAAAAAAAAAACCCTTGGCTGTTGGAAAAGGAAAAAATGATTATTATTTCTAATTCTGATAATGCCCATCTCTTAGCTTAGTTAGTATCCATGTCTTGACATAAACATTTTGGTGCTATGCAAGTGGAGAGTTTCTTTCCGAAACTTGAATGTAATGTATCGCTGCCTTGGGAGAAAACATTATCATATTCCTTTCCTTGGTCTTAATGTTGTGAGCACATTACTTTGCCAAATTAAATAATATCAATATAATATCAACATTTCCACGTCACTTAGGTTACAGGAGTTCTTATTTGAGAACTATAAGGTGACATTGTTTGCGAGATTTTGATGTAGTAATAGAGAACTGTTTTGCATATCCATAACAATAACAACAAACTAAGGATCAATCCTAATCATTTTGCCTCTTAAGAAGTGGCTGAGTTATTTGCTAGCCATTAACCCTCCTGCCAATGGGCTTGGGATTAGCCATGTGAAACATGTACAGCCGGAGATTATTTTGCTGATCACTTTCTTTTAAAGAAATAAGAGCTCCTAACATAAGGTTTACTGCAGAAAAGGATCTAGGAAATTTCGTATATAGATATCTATGTAACTTTCTGTGATTATATGTATTTCATTCTTCACATGATATCTTTAAGGGTTGAGCAATTCCCCTTTTTTGGACATCTGCAATCACATTCCACTTAGGTTAGCCTTCGACTTAGGCAAAACTCTAACATGCATGGCTATTTTTTCCTTCTCAAAAAGAACCTAGTTGATGCAAATAAACTACATTTTGCTTTTGCATGGAAATGCATTGGTGTCATGCTGTCTTTTGGTTAATAGGGATTAGGAACAGTGTTTCATAAGCACTCGCCTGGAGCAGTAGGTCCTAGTGCCCCAGCGGGTCCCAGGCGGTGCCCTCAGAGGTTTTGGATTCTTCTGATATATATATATATATATATTTATTGTGTTTTATCTTGTGATGATTATCGGTGACCCTAGAATTAACTTGATCTCGGCATGAAATACTTATATTTGTTAATAATTGGCACCTCAGGTAAGTGCCTGGAATGGTGATGAGAACCTGGGACGATACAAGGCCTTGGTACCTTAAGAGCACCTACTGTCTTTGACAACACTGCTTGGGACTCACTTGTTCACACTTATAAGTAAACAAGACAGACACTGGTGGTGGTTGTTGAAATGTTTCCATTGCCGCATTTTTTTTTTTTTGATCAATCAAAATGAATTGCATTATTGGGCACTAAGGGTACAGCAGATTACAAAGAAAAAGGATCAATAAACCCAATGCATTTTTATTCTATCATAGTTACAACTGATACCAGGTCTCTCATATTATATATCCAGTTCTCTCTCAGGTGGTTCAAGGAACATTCTCCCCCTCGAAGCACCCTTCTTCTTCCTCCTTCGCGCGCCCCCCCCCCCCCCCCCCCCCACCTTTCAAATGGTATCAAGGACCTAATCCTTTACTATTACTCCTCAGTCCACTCCAAGCAGACTGTTCCTGCAGCAGCCATTGAATACCAAGGCTATATAGTGCAAACACATCCAAATGCCTCAGCCAATTACAGTGACTGTTTGAGCTTCCTCTTTGCACATTGGACATCTACACATGACCCCGCTTTTGAAGGTTATCCATGGATCAAAAATCTTCCCAAAACAGCTTCCCTCACAACAAAATAAATCTTTGTGGTGGCCCCTATCTTCCAAATCAATTTCCATCCCTGAAGCATCCCAGCATCTTTGTTGCTATTAGTAAACAAAAGAAAGTAGTATGATTTCTCTTAGCTTTGGTGTGTCTTGAAACAGCCTTTTCCTCAGCCTGCCAACCAATCTCCACCTTGTATTTTATTTTTATTTTTGATAAATGAAGGAAGATTTTATCAAAGAAAGAAGGAATACAAAAGGGGGAGGATGAGAAGTCCTTGAGACCTGAAGAACAGTACAAGGGTGCTTGAATAGCTGAAAATAGAACAATTGAAAAGTTACATGAGAAAGAACTCTAGAAATATCTCCAGCTCCCATCCTGAGCTCCTCTTGAGTATTCCAGCTTGAAGAGACCTTTTTCTCTTAAAGAGATGAGGCTATATAAGCTTCTTTGTCCACTGCCAGCTCAAAAGGGCCAGGAAATTATTGATTAGAGGGGCCTCTCCACGCCATGTATCCTTCCAGAACAAAATAGAGTTCCCCCTTCCAGGGTTCCCAAGATAATGATCCATAAAGGAGTGCCAAATTTTTGCTCATTTGTTCATTTTCTGTATTGTTTCTTTCTTTCTTTTGGCTGTAGATAGTATATTTTTAGGTTCTTAGTGTCTCGGAGATGTGTCTTAACTTTTTATTTGTTTGGCTTGTACCTCTGCATCTTTCTTTTTAATTCACTGAACTTATAAAGGTGGAAGAGAAACTGAAACATAAGACATCTTTTTACCTACATATGAAGCTCTTCAGAAATATTGAATTGATCATGCCGGGTATGTCTGTCCACTCGCATTTCCCACCCATCTGCCTGCACCCCATGAAAGCACAGTTCAGGTGGTGAAAGGGTGGGGCAAGAATGGCGGGGAGTCTGAAAAATAAGAGGTTTGTATTCATGTAAACAGTTTGTGCAGCATCAGTTTGGAATCATGTTAAATACCTTATATGTGAGAAGAAAGTTATTGCTGTTGCTTTGTGAAATATTACTATATGCTTACAGGGGTTCTTACTTGGTTACAAGTTCAAACTCAAATTTTCACCAGCATAATTTTCATATGTAATTTGGGCCTTGCAGATATTTGGGTTTCTTACTTTGTTTATGATTTCCATTATTACAGGAGAGCGAGGAATATAGGCTTGAAAGAGTTTTTAAGAAAGCTGCCATGAACGACAAAACTGTTATTTTAACAACTTTAAATGAAGCATGGGCAGCTTCGAGTTCAGTAATTGATCTATTCCTTGAGAGTTTTAGGATTGGAGATCGCACCCGAAGATTATTAAACCATCTGGTGATCATTGCCTTGGATCAGAAGGCATTTTCTCGTTGCTTGGTTTTACATACCCATTGCTTTGCCCTTGTCACAGAGGGAGTGGACTTCTCCGCCGAGGCAAAATATATGTCTGCTGATTACTTGAAAATGATGTGGAGAAGGATCGATTTCTTACGTTCTGTACTTGAGATGGGGTACAACTTTGTTTTCACGGTACCCTCCCTCTCTTTTTCTCCTGTGGACTCATTCCTGCACATGCAAGCATGTCACAAAATATTTACGACCCAAAATTTCCCTTGATGTTAGTTCCTGTCTCATCCTTTACAGTGATTCTTTTATCAGGATTGTGATAGTTTAAATTTCTTTTTCTAACTTGTTTAATTTCTTAAGTTCTAGAGTTGACTGGTCTGGTAGGCATCAACCCAGATCATCAGAATTGCCGTTTGAGCAGATAATTTTGTAGGAATGCTCAACACAACCATTTAAAAGTACAAATATCTCCTTATATGCACGCGCATATATATACACACATGCACACAAGCTCACACACGCATATGTCTTTGATCATTAAGAGATTGAGGGAATATGGCCTGTGCTCTACTCTGTTAATTATTGAGGAAAATCTTTCTTGTGGTTAGCCTAGGAAATTTTACTATCCGACCTATTCATTTCCCTTTTTAAAACCATTATTTTTTCCTCAAGCTCATTATAGAAGTGCACCAAAATCAAACTTAAGAGATAAACAAGTACATGTGTCAATATAAAATAGAACACTCCATAAAAAATGTTTCCTCTTCCAAATCAGCCATTTTTAGTTTTTCCTAAGCTCTTCCCCTACTGCTAACGCTTTACGTTCCATATCATTGGCGCACCACATTCCCATTTTCACTATGCATACTTTATTGCCCTGCATTCCTCGATGTTATAAAAAGCGCTAGTTGGACCTAGGCGTTCTACCTAGTGCCTACCGCCTTGGACGGCCTAGGCAGGGCCTAGACAGCCTGGGCTGATTTCTTATTATTATTTTTTAAAATACTAGTACTTATATACAACTATTTACATAAATTAATAAGATATTATTGAAGTAGCATAACTAAACACAACAAATTGTAGAAATAATATCTTTCACAACTAACATATATTTTTTTTTTGTGCTAAATACAAAATTTACATAACTTTATCTTCACTCATTCTTAGAATCTCCTTCCATAAAGATCACCATCTTCATTTGAGTCTTCAAAAGCTATATCGTCCTCTACTTCCATTGAATCATCATATCATTATTTATTTTATTGCTATTTTTTGAAGTGGTATGTGACAAAAGGGGCAAAAACCATGTCTTCCCCAATGTTTCTGTTTAGAAAATTAAAAAAATAGAAACGCCTAGGCAGCCATCTAGGCGGCCGCCTTGGATCCTGCCTAGCCGCCCAGGAGCCGCTTTCCTCCTAAGTGAGGCATTTTAGGGCCACCCACGCCTAGGTGGGGCTTGTTAGAATACTGGCGTTCCTACCTATTAGCTTCGGGATCTCGTATGTCTATAGGCTTTGCTGAGAACCTACTTCCTTGACTGTCATATTGTCGTGAGTTAGCTCATGGACTTGGCAGAAGTTGGGAGTGGTTGCTGGGTGGAAGGAAAACATTCTTTTGGGGTGCATCTAACATCTTTCCCTGAAAAATTATTTGCTCCTTCCAACCAAGTGCACCAAAGAGTGGCTTAAAGGACATATCGCTGCCCCGCCTCCCCTCCGGGGCCCCACTTGGGATCTCTAATACACGAGGAATCCCAAATATCTTGAAGAGATTTTTGTACCGAAGTACGAAAAAGGGCAGCATAAGAAAAAGTGGCCGCAATCTCTGTATCTCACAAATGAGGTGGGATAGAGCTTTCTGAAGCTTTCTCACTTGTATAATATCATTGTTATTCATCCTGTCTAACTAAGGGCTTTGATTTTATCTGGGATTTTTGTTTCCATGTCTGCCTGGAAGGCAGAGCAGGAGGAGAAGAATGTGAAATGACCTAGTGGTAAAGGGTATTGTAAGTGACGTGAACAGAGCTATCGATCTCGAGCAGGGTTAAGTTGACAAGGGTTTGTCGAATTATCTGCCGAATTGTGGTTCAGGTCATGAAAGAGTGAAGAGGTCTTTAATTTTTTTCTGGCTAGTATATGCTGAACTATAATTTATAAAAAATATTAGTTAACCATTTTAGGATTGTAGTTTCTGTGTTTCCCATCTGCTGCTCCTTACACTTGAAGGTGCTTTGCAGTTGTTTTGGCTAAAATTAGTTTTTCTGTACTTAATTGTCACTGCCTTTTGGTTTTCCTCCTCCAGGATGCTGACGTCATGTGGTTCAGGGATCCATTTTCACGCTTCCATATGGACGCGGATTTCCAGATCGCGTGTGATCATTTTTTAGGCAACTCTTATGACGTTAGAAACAGTCCCAACGGAGGTTTTAACTACGTGAGGTCCAATAACCGTTCAATAGCATTTTACAAGTTCTGGCATTCCTCAAGATTAGCCCACCCGGGGTACCATGATCAAGATGTGCTTAACATCATCAAACTTGATCCTTATATTCTGGAAATCGGAGTCCGGATAAGATTTTTGGACACTGCTTATTTTGGCGGGCTTTGTGAACCTAGTAAAGATTTGAATCAAGTCTGCACAATGCATGCAAATTGTTGTGTTGGTCTGGACAGCAAGCTTCATGATCTTGGGGTTATGCTTCAGGATTGGAAGCAATTCATGTCTTTGCCACCAAGTTTGAAGAGAACATCATTGTTGTCTTGGAGCGTGCCACAGAACTGCAGGTAATATGCTCCCTTTTGTCAATACTAAATGGGAAAATGATATACGCACTGGCAACCCAAAACTACGTCATTTTGATAAATGATTTAAAAACACAATCATTTTTTTTTTATCATAATGATATAGTCTTGGGATGCATCTATACACAGGAAGTGTCATTGCATACGGCGGGTGCCCATATTAAATATGCACACAACTTACCATGCATCGTTAATAGACTTGACAAACAGATACTTGTGGATACCCCCAGGCTGGGTTGAAACAGGTTGACCCCTTGGGTAACAGGTAAAAATTACCCACTCTTTAATGGGTAGCAAACCCTGCATCCGTTGGTTCTTACCGGTTAAAGGGTAAAACCTGACAACTCGCTTAAGTTATGTTTTTGAGTGTTTCTTTACACTTTCTAATTCGACTCTCTTAATTTTCTTTCAGTCTTGATTTCCTGCAAAACTATGACAATGTAGAACCTCAACTGGATTCAGAAAACTGAATCGAGTTGTATAATGTCCGTTCAGCACCTTCCCGGAGACGTGGAAGTTTCAGGTTACCATGGATTGCGTCGACGATTCTTTGATAATTTTTGGGGGTAAATACCAGACCACAAGTGATAAAGTAGAACAAGAACGGGGAAAGTGAGACTAGTTGTGTACACCACTGCCTGCATTTTAGCATTGACCAAAAGAAAAATGTATAATTTTGAACTTCTAGTCATAATGAATTTCAGTCTGTTAGATTTGATCCTGGGATGCAGAATAAGCTTTCAACATGTCTATAAAATTGTATTTGGTTGTTATATGGAAAGAATTAAAAAAAAAAATTGAAATATGGGATGTGCAGCTATTTGTTTATGTGTTCTACGGTTATTGATGTTCCTAGTGTGCCACTACCAGGAAGTTTCCTATCGTTGCACCCCCAAAAATGATGATGTTTTAAGTTTATTTTGCAAATTACAACTATAATGTACATGAAAAAATAAGAAGTTTTATAAGTTTTCATTTGATTTTGTTATTCAAAACAATTATGACGATCTATATCTCTTGCTAGCTTACAATAATAAATGAGAATCAAATATATAATAAAATTGTATGAAAATTAGCACTTAGCTTGTCTTACTTTTATTGGAGTTGTAACAGTTAATTTTTATGTTGAATTTAATAATTTGTGCGTTACAATTGTTGTAAAATGACGAAAATTGACCTTAGTCTTCTTAAATGCCCCTATTTTAATTGAAATTAAGGAACTTTATAGAAGCTTTTTGAGATAATAAAGTTTAATTTAGTCATTTTATAACACTTAACATACACAAATGATTCACTTTAATAGGAAAATTAATAGTTGTAGCTCTAATAAAAGATCAGGATGGTTAACTGTTAGTTTTCAGATCATATGGGAATTCTCATTAATTCGGTGAAACCAGAACGGAGTTGAGTTCAATTTTCCCTTCATTTTATGCCAAAACTAAATTGAGCCCATCAATGGGCCGAGTCCGGGTGGGCCTTGAGTGGACCCAACTTGGGCCTGACCCGTTTAAAATGTTAAGTATGTACCTATAAGACCTAACCCAATTTAGGACCAATGTGTTCCATGCACTTGGATCCAACCTGACCCAATAATAAGACCGGGACCCGTTTGAAACTTGTAATTGGGTTCGGTGTGGGTCCAAAAATTATTGACTCAACCTTCTTGAATGGGTCAGGTCCCCCATTGACAAGCCTATAACGGACGCCAGACCCGCTGTTGCCCTTAATCTGGTTTGAGTCTGGGTTCAGGTTATCAGGTCCAAACCCGACCCGTGGTGGGCATCCAGCCGCCTTTTCCCCACCCCTCAAAAAACGGAACCTGATTGAAATCGCACGGAGATCTCTCTCCGCAGCCGTCGGATCTAGGGCGTCAATAGATGGATACTCGCCCCGTCGGTGGACCCTTTAATTGCTTCTTCATCATTCCATGGGAGGGAGAGATCTTAGAGGTGGGCGAAAATGGTGCAGCGTCTCACCTATCGCAAGCGCCATAGCTATGCCACCAAATCCAACATCAACAGGATCGTCAAGACCCCCGGTACTTCTTTCATTTCTATCCCTCTTTCAGTGTCTGTATCTCTACGAAAATACACATAATCGTTGCTTGCTTGATTGTTAAACCCTATTTTATTAACATTGGTACTTTTCGTTCTTCCTTGATCTCTGTGTATAATGCATAATGGTTGTTTGTTTGATTGTAAAACCCTAGTTTATTTGAGGGGCTGGCTCCACTGTTGGGCCAATCTCCTCTAGGTCTCTGCTTGTGTAGCTCGCATGAATCTCGCATCTAATTGTTTGGTGAATTTCAACCGCATGGATGAAAAGAGCATGGGAAAACAATGTGACCCACCAATTATTACATAATTTCGTGATGTGTATGGGCTCTTATGTAACAAGTGAAAAGCGAAATAATTGGACCATTTGCAACTTTATTGAAATTTTTACTCTTGTTTGAGAGCCTTGAACATCACTATATTGTATGAAAAATTGGGTAGATCCTTTTTTTTTTTTTTTCCAATGCTCTTCTAATTTGTATGGTGGAAATTTACAAAAATTGAACCCCTGATCTATCCCAACTGGACTGGAAGGGATCCCACTCAGTAGAGGAGCCAGATCTTTTTATCTTTTGGTGCCTTTTCGTTTTTTCCCTGTGATCCTGTTTGGTTTTTGTATTCAGTGTAGAGTCTGTAGCTAAACGTGTGTTGCACAGATGTACTTTCTGAAGTTTATACCTGCTGCATTTGATTCGGGAATATATATTTACTTATGTGTCCTGTGGTTTTGGAGTTTAGGTGGCAAGCTTGTGTACCAGAGCGTAAAGAAGAGGGCAAAGGGGCCTAAATGTCCCTGTTACTGGGAAGAGAATTCAAGGGGTACAACTCTTTCCCCCGTGGGGTCTCTTACTTTTTTCATGTAAATCGGGAGTAATCTTGGTAGCTATTTCATATAATTGATTTTTATGGCACAAGGCCATTGGAAGTCTGAAATACCTGAAAATCATCACTGATCTTTGACTTAACTGCCAGATACTGTTTGGAGAACTTTTTTTGGATATTTTGAGGTTTTTCAAGTATTGTCTTTCAATTCGTATGATGTCACCAGATGTGAACACTATTGCTTCCTTTGCAGATTCCTCACTTGAGACCTGCCGAGTACAAAAGGTCTAGGTTATCCAGAAACAGGAGGACTGTAAACCGTGCTTATGGTGGAGTTTTGTCAGGAGGTGCTGTGAGGGAAAGGTAATGTGATAATGAGGGTTTCATATGTATGGTCTTTCATCATCTCGATATCTATATACATGATCTTTTAATCATGTGACTCCTTAGAGAAAGCATAATTTTGCTTCTGAACCATAAACTAAGAGAGGAGCTGCTTCCGAATTGGATGTCATGGGTTTCAATTAGCAAGTTCAGATTTTTTTTTTTTTTTTTTTTTATCCTACCCACATTTTTGTTTTAGGTTATCTGCAGCCTATGCTATAGTTCATCTTGCTCTATCCGATAATCAAGCTTCTCATTTAAGTTTTCATAACTAGATTTTTCCAAAAAGGTGGTTCTTGAATATGCTTATGCTGGTTTTGTAGGATCATAAGAGCATTTCTAGTTGAGGAGCAGAAGATTGTGAAGAAGGTCCTAAAGATTCAGAAAACAAAGGAAAAACAAGCTGCCAAAAGCTAAGGCAAGCAAGTTATCTGAGTTTCGGCCTGTTCTAGTCATTTTTGCTGTTGCGAATCCTGGAATTGTAATGTGAGGCTTGTAGCTTAGTGTGGCTGTTTTGAACTCTGTGATTCTCACTTCTACTATTCGTACCCTCGTCGTTTCTGTCAGGAAATTTGTCTCCCCTCCTAAAAAGGACACAAATTTTGGAATTTTCATTTTGTTATCATGGGAAACCTTAATCTCTGTTATTAACTGCAACGCTTCATTATTGATATTGTATGCGTCTGCCATTGCTAGGTTGAGTTACCTTGCAGATCTAATAGTTAGGATGATGGGTTGTGTATGGATGGTAGGAATATGAATGGAATGAGAAAATGAGAATCCCTTAGGACCCATTTTTCCCTATGTTACCAAATAATGGAATGAGAAAATGAGAATTCCTTAGGACCCATTTTTCCCTATGTTACCAAACAATGGAATGAGTATTACCACCAATTCCGTTCTCATTCTCGATATGTAATGGAGCCCTTAGTTTCTTGGCACTTCAGATCTAAAAACCCCATTTGGTGACACTGTCAATGGTATTTGCCGATTTACTCATGTACTGCAACTCAGATATGCCTTGCTGAGAATTGGAAGGGCCTGTCGCTCAACGGATAAAAGTTACTCTAAGGATAACAGGCTGATCTTCCTCAAGAGCTCACATCGACGGGAAGGTTTGGCACCTTGTCGGCTCTTTGTAAATGTTATCTCAAACATTCATTTGTCATATAATAATAAAGAAAAAAATTAATATATAGTAGCGGTTGCACGTAAGTTAATTGCAGTGTTACCTTATAATTTTTTTAAAAAAGAAAGAAAAAGACTCAAAACTGATGCTGATTTTGAGATTTTTTTTTTAAACTTCTCTTGTGTGTGTTATACCAAAGTTAATTAATAATATGGAATGTGTTATTTCTTATTATAAAAAGAAAATGGGATGAGATTGCATTATAATTTTCGGCGATGGAAATTGAGACTAGACTCATTTAGTTACGGTTGTCGTTGACTTGTTTAATTATCCTAATCGTGTTTAGTTATTAAACCATGTGGACCAAGTCAAGATCTAACATTTTTAATTAGACTAACATGTGAATGTGCTCCTGCCGACATTAAAAAAAAGAAAAAAGAAAAAAGAAAAAGAAAAACAGGACGCGTCTATTGAGTTGCCTCCCTCCATACATATTATTTTCTCAAAAAAGTCCCATCACATCACCTATTCCAGTCTTATTATTTCCAATTTCTTAGTTCAATGTAATGTTCTAAAAATCGTAATTTATAAGTTTTTTAGGAATTATTGTAATGATAATATGCAGTATTTCGAATTCATAAAGTCCGTCCTGTTTCGTGAAAAATCTTTCCTTCTTTAAAATATTTTTCAGGAAAGTATTTTTCTTGAAAAATTTGTTTAGTTTAAAATGAAGTTTAGAAAAAATATTTTCCAATTTTAAAAAATTTCGAAGCCTAACTATGTTTTTTCTTTTTTTCCTTGTTGACTAGAACCCTTTTCACAAACATGGGGTAAATCAGTTTCATATCTTGCAAGTATCCTTTTGACTTGACCGAATAAATGTTTGGCATTTCCCCATTGTATTATTGTATGGAGAAAGAAAGATTTGATTAACTTGTTTCCTAATTAAGCTTTTTTGGGTTTTAGCTGTTTAGATTAACTTTTTATTTATTTTTCATTAAAAAAAAGATAAAGATAAAGACTAATTGGGAAGTTCTTTGAAAGTTAAGTTCTTGGATACTTTGTGGTTTAAGAACACAGTTCCATCATGGTACCCTAATTAAGTATCTATTTTTTTTCTTTTTATTTTTATATAATCAATCAGAGAGCGCGCGCACACACATTGGGACGCCTCTGATCTTCGTCGATCTACAGATCTCTCTCCTTTCTCTCTCTTTCTTCTCATTTGTGTTTTTGATAGCTCTGATGATCATCATCAAGCTAGGGTTTTCATAGATTCTTTTGCCAGCTCTCCAGATCGGGTCTCGTTGTGAGTATCCGTTGAAATTTCTACTCATTTCACCGTTAATCTGTTCCTTTTTGATCTTGAATTAGTGCTCTCTCTGTTTTCCTTTGTCCAAGGATGAGATTTGTACGCTGGCCATCACTTAATAGCATTTAAATTTATTTGGTCCCCCTTTTGGACTTGGTGAGCTTACTTCAGTGGCTGTTCATATAATAAATTGTTTCTTCTTTATTGAATCAAGAAATCATACATTATACTGCTCGACTTTCTTTTGTTACTCTCATATGGCGTGTTTCTGTTTTGCTGTGACTAGACCTCTAGGATGCTCTCAATTTGGGAACAAAGTGAATTTGATTTATCATTCACGAGATATTGGCATAAATTATTGTGAAATTTAGTTTCTTAGTTCACCGATACAGATTTGGGTTGTAAACTCCTGATCTTGTATGAACGAGTGGTTGATCTAGCTTGCGCTTTTGTCATTTTCATCACCTCTGGTGCTGAAATCCAGTTCGTCCATATAAAGCATGGATCCACTAGTGATGGTCCCTACGCAGTTGGGACACTGGGTCGTGGGTTTAGTAGAGATTCACTCACAGCCTCATGTTTACTAACTGAGAATTTATTGTCTTTCATTTGCATCCTAGTAATATGCATTTATGTTCATTTTGTTTACCATAACTAATTTATCCCAATACTAACTTTCAGGTGCATTATGGCAACGAAAACCAATTCATCAGACAATAGGACTAGGAGCTCTATATCTATTTTTATTGTAGTTGGATTGTGTTGTTTCTTTTATATATTGGGTGCATGGCAGAGAAGTGGTTTTGGTAAGGGAGACAGTATAGCTGTGGAGATTACAAAGAGTGGGGCAGACTGCGAGATTCTTTCAAATCTAAACTTTGAGACTCATCACAGAGGTGAAACTGGGGCAGTTAATGACTCCAAGTCAAAAACTAAGGTGTTTAAGCCATGCCATTCTCGTTACACTGATTATACCCCATGTCAAGACCAAAGGCGTGCTATGACCTTCCCAAGGGAAAATATGAATTATCGAGAACGACATTGCCCTCCTGAGAATGAGAAGCTCCACTGCCTTATTCCAGCACCCAAAGGATATGTAAGCTCCTTTTCCCTGGCCAAAGAGTCGCGACTATGTTCCCTTTGCAAATGCACCATATAAAAGCTTGACAGTTGAGAAGGCAATTCAAAACTGGATCCAATATGAGGGCAATGTATTCAGGTTTCCTGGTGGAGGAACACAGTTTCCTCAAGGAGCAGATGCATATATTGATCAGCTTGCTTCTGTAGTACCAATAAAAAATGGCATGGTTAGAACCGCACTGGACACTGGTTGTGGGGTATGTTTAAATCTTGAAGGTCACTCGTCTTTTTATAGATTTAATTAGTTTTATGTCCTTCCTTTCATGGCTTACTTAGTTCATTCTCTGACAATGGGTAATTTATTCAGGTTGCAAGTTGGGGTGCTTACCTTCTGAAGAGGAATGTCATAGCTATGTCATTTGCACCCAGAGATTCTCATGAAGCACAGGTTCAGTTTGCCCTTGAGAGGGGTGTGCCTGCTGTTATTGGTGTTCTTGGTACAATAAAAATGCCATATCCTTCCAGAGCTTTTGACATGGCTCACTGTTCTCGTTGCTTGATTCCTTGGGGGACAAATGGTAAGATTTATATATTTAGCTAGGTATATTAGTCGGTACAGTCCAATAACAGGATTAATATAGGGGTCTTTCCAATGTTTCCATTCTTAGAGAGAATTCTAGAATTTTGTTGCTTCTCCACACCACACCAGCGCACACACACTCTCTCTATCTCTCTTCCTCTGAATTTTGAACTTTGTTGCGATAGATCTTTGCGTGATTACCATTCTTGATCTTATTTTGTTAATTCTTTTCTTAGATGGAATGTATATGATGGAAGTTGATCGAGTCCTTAGGCCTGGTGGCTACTGGGTGCTGTCGGGTCCTCCCATCAATTGGAGGAATAACTATAAGGCATGGCAGCGTCCTAAGGAAGAACTCCAGGAGGAACAGAGAAAAATCGAGGAAGTTGCTAAACGTCTATGCTGGGAGAAGAAGCATGAGACGGGTGAAATTGCCGTTTGGCAGAAGCAAAAAAATGCTGGTTTATGCCGTAGTAGGCAAGATGATTCAACGAGTACTATGTGCAAATCTGCATTAGATGATGTCTGGTATGAAGCATTGCTTTTCTGGTTGATACATTGTATCATAACATGATATTATTAGCGGTTCAGTAGGAACACACAGCTTTGAAAGAACAATCCAAACCTATTTTGAGTTGTGAAGGCTGTTATGTGTTGATCTTTTTTGGTCTTCAGTGTAGTTGTGTATTTAAAGTATGTTCATTTTTAACTTAGGTACAAGAAAATGGAGGCATGCATAACTCCATATCCTGAGGCTAGCAGCCCAGATGAATTCGCTGGTGGGGAGCTGAAGGCATTTCCAGACAGGCTCTATGCAGTTCCTCCTAGAATATCTAGTGGGTCCATTCCTGGGGTATCTATTGAGACGTACTTGGAGGACAACAAACTTTGGAAAAAACATGTTACCGCTTATAAAAGAATCAACAGAATTCTCGATTCTGGAAGGTACCGTAACATTATGGATATGAATGCTGGGTTTGGAGGGTTTGCTGCAGCACTTGAATCGCCCAAATTGTGGGTTATGAATGTCATGCCTACTATAGCCAAGAAAAATACTCTAGATGTTATATATGAGCGAGGGCTGATAGGCATCTACCATGACTGGTATGGCTTCCAATCTCGGTTATGTCTTTTGTGAAATCTTCCATTTTAACACACTAGCTCGGGTACATTCTTTTAGTATGTTGTTGTTAAGGGTGCTGGTTCTAGATTTATTGTGCCATTTTATTTACAATGTTACATTCTTATGATGGTGAAACACTCAGGAAGAAAAATACTAAGCAGATTGTTGATCAGAAGTTTATATGATTTAAAATTATTTGGGCACACTGTATTGTAAGTTGCTAAAAATGGATTGTGTTTTAAGTTTCTTGAGCACCTTGAATACTGATAGGCTACAAGTTTCTTGGGCATCATTTGGCTTGGTTGATGAAAGGGATAGATTAAATTTATAAAAGAAGTCATATATTGCTAATATAGAAAACAAAGAACAGTTTAAGATTCTGTGTGCATGTTTGGACTAATCAAAAGATCTGGGTTCATGATGGATGACTGTGAGCTATTTAGGTGATATCGGTAAAAAAAAAAAAAAAAAATCCATTTTCACGAAGGCTATGGTATGTGGGCTTTTCATTTGCTTCTATTAGCATTTCATTTTATGCTTGTTCTTTCTTTGTTACATGGCTTTTAGTTGCTGACAAGGGGAATATTGAAATAATGTCGGAATGGAATGTTTGTGTAAAATGTTTTGAGGTGGTAGAAATTGTTCAACCGGACTTCCATTCTGGTTGGCCATCTTGCAAACTTTTGGCTGAAGATCAGTCATGGGAATAATCAGTAACACCAATGCATGCCTCATGTACAAATAGAGACCTGGCTTGGCTTGATTTGTGTAACACAATGAGTGTGTGTTTGTTTTTTATGTGTTGCTTATGGGTTTTTGAAAGTCAATATCTTTTTCTTTGGTCAGAGAGCAGTGTATTAAAAAGGGCACCAAGGGGGTGTCAACAAGTTCAAAATGAACCTCATTTTAATTGTTTTTACGTTTCAGGTGTGAAGCATTTTCCACATATCCAAGAACTTACGATCTGATTCATGCTTATGGCGTTTTCAGTTTATACATTGACAAGTGAGCATTTTTTTAAACTATATCCAGTTTTAACTTTAGCTGTACTTTGAGTCAAGCATCCAATTTACACTGCATGTTTCTCTTAATTCTTGCTCCCGTATGTGTAGAAAAGCCCGTTTGAACTACTTGTTTTCAAATCAATACAGATGTAATATGGAAGACATTCTTTTAGAGATGGATCGGATTTTGCGACCAGAAGGTGCAGCCATCTTCCGTGATGAAGTGGATGTGCTGGTCAAGGTGAAGCAGATCGTGGGGGGAATGAGATGGGATACTAAATTGATGGATCATGAGGACGGTCCCCTTGTTTCTGAGAAAGTACTGATAGCTGTCAAACAGTACTGGGTAATGGATGTAGACAACTCCACGTCCTCGCAGTGAATGCCACACCCTCCACCCCTAGCCAAAGACAACTTCTAAGGTAAGATTTTCCATGATTGAAAGCTGCCTATGCACGCCTTGGCACCGAATATCAGCACTTCTAGTAAATTTGGCCATGTCGATTACTGTTGGGGGAGATGGTTGTCTTTGAAAAGGCCTCTGAGGGCTTGTGTAGAAGTTACAAAGGGTACAGGCTAGCCTGTAAGGCCTGTGTTTATTCATTTTTACGGGTAGACTGTACTATGAAGGATGGTTGTACGGCTAAAAGTTCATTAGAGTGCTCTCATTTTCTTAGTGGGCTGTTAAAAGAATCTGGAAATTTGGATTAGTGTTTTCTGTTTGAGTGGTAAATTTTGAAGTATGGTTAGAACTGAGATTGGTCATTTCCCAAGTAGTTTTGAACAGGACGGTAGGAGTTCCCTCCGCGAAAAACTTCCTTTGTACATGACCATAGCACGACATGGAAATACTTTTCAATTAGTCACGAGGAGTTCCCTCCGCGAAAAACTTCCTTTGTACATGACCATAGCACGACATGGAAATACTTTTCAATTAGTCACGAGGCTTATAATTGTTTTTACTGAGGCCTAAGGCCTATAACAAAGGTTCTATCTATCACTTTTGTCATGCGTATATTAGTACATAAGTTCAAGAGATTCCTTTTGAAAAGGAAATTAAAAAAGTTGGGGGGGGGAAGGGGGGGAAGCACCCACCTACAATTGGCCACATATTAATGCCAATAAACAGATCCCGTGTAACTAGGACAAATTTTAAGTTCTTTTTCTTTTTTTTTTTCTCCGTTTTCTGTTTTTTTGTTTTTTGTTTTTTTGTTTTTTTTTTTTTTTGTGTTTGGCGCTTCTGTATTTTGATGCAAAAGATGAGCAATTAAAAAGGGGAGGTTATAATCAAATCAATCCATCACAACAGAATCCAGCTGGCTATGGAAAATTAATTTTCATATTAACATGTGGGTTTACTTTGAAATATAATGTTTTAGGAATGAAATTTTGAAAAACAATATGAGCTGTCATCATCTTTTAGTAAATATCAGTTGAAAATTACCATCCATAATTTTATTTTATTTTATTCCAAATTTTTTTTAAAAAAAAAGGTTTTCCAGTTGGTTGGAATGACCCATTAGGGTATGATGTATTAAAATAAAAAATCCTATTATATAAACCATCCCAAATAGGCAATGAACAGTGCTCCTGTAGGACCTTATATGTTTTAATCCCCACAGGGTTAGGGTTTCATCCCCCTTGTAGGCTGATTATTGACATCTTCATTCCTAAAGCACAATAACATAAACCCTCCATAAAATAAACACAATTGCATAAACCCAGAACAAATTACCATCTCTAAACCTGTTCTCACGTGATTCAGGGTCAGATCTGGAAGGCTGACTTTCCTGTTCCAGCTCAAGTTACATCTTCACAACTAGATATCGATAAAATCATAATTGATGAACGGAAAGTCGATGGCTACTTCACAATCTCGGCGGAAAGTTGTTCCTCGGTCCCACTGTACTGGACAAGCTGATGAACAATAGAAGCAATTTATAAGTGTGTTCGGGCTGAAATGTGCATAATATTTTTGGAGGGAACAGCTAAAAATGGGGAAGAATGGGAATGGGAGGTGTACCAAGGAGCCAACTTGTTCATACGCTTCCATTGCTTTCGGATCGTCCTCCTCTTCATATCCTACCTGTAGAATCCGGGGTCCATTGATGGACCATAGAGCCCTTCGACCTGCCTCCTGCAAAAATAAATAATAAATTAGGAGACAACATTATTCACAATATTGAAATGAAATGCCATCTTCAGGAACTGGAAAACAAAATGCACGCATTTTATAGGATAACACAAGCAGCTTATGAGCACCTAGTAACTTAAACCCCCGACTCTTGAGCCCTATTTATATTGGATAAAATTACCAGATGCAGACATCCTACACAGAATAAAAGAAAATAATGAACTACACCTGCAATGAGATCAGATAAATAGCCTCCAGTGTTTGGACACGAATTTCAGGATCAGAAATTGGTTCCCGCTCGATGGAGAGTGCACTGGCAAGCTCAAGGGGCATTTTTGATGTGTCTTGTTCATTGTAAATCTGCACAGTGACATCAAGCCGCATAACCATATTTCCTGTACTTTAGTAAAAACTAAACAATTTAGCCAACTTTTGCGTCATTAAAACAGGTCCAAGCATTTTTTTTGCTGGTCTTTTCGCGTTTCTTTGCTGTTTCTGTATGCTTCTTTTTCAGTACATTTCTGATCCTACTGTAATGGATCCACTTTTTCCTCTTAATCCAGTTCTTAGTTAATGATGAAGGCATAGGCACCATATATCAGAGGCCTTTTCTCTTGATGAAATCTGGCACTACTCACTACTTGAAAAGGAGGGGCAATCCCATAATTTCGGCCGCTACCTATGGATGTAAGATAGGGAAGGATATAGACATTCAGAACAAACATGTCCAATTAAGGATGAACCCTAAACAACTTAAGAGAGAGTGATCCATAGGGAATAGACAACTTGGGCCCTTAGAGGCACCGAGAAATACTTAGAGTCATCCATGCTGCAGCCAATTCAAAAATTGCATCTTCAGACATTATCATGCAAGTCCAGAATGCATTCATGATTACTGAAACTGCTATAGAGGCGACTTTTGACTACGGCTAGCATGAAGGGCATGGGACTGCCATCCCATATAGCAATTACATATATTCCAATTATCAAAAACTATAGAACTTAATAGAGACCTAACTCACTCTCATATAAATAAAATCCCATAATCCAAATAATAAAAAATTCTTAAATTTGGTTCCCATCTTGTGTATGGGTGCAAGCAACCCCTTCACCCAGCTAGGCCAAGTGAAAAAATAAAATTTGGTAAATTAGAAATGAGATTTAGCATATCATGAACAAGACAGTAACTATGAATAAATTGATATAAGTCAACTGTTTTTAAATTTATATATATTTTGAACTTACCTAGCAAGCAAACCCAATGATTAATCACTTCCCAACCACATGATAAAGACAAATGCTTAAGACTTTCAAGGACCAGATAAAAGTGTTACCTTCTTCCCAGCAACTGGCAGAAGTAGACTGGGCCAAAGAAACTCTGATATTATCAGCAAATTCTGTAGCTGACTCTCAGCCTCAAAACAGCAGTTGCGAATAGTTCCAGAAACCTACAACAAAGAATGCCATAGCTTTGACATGCACTGTCGGATTGCAATCTAAAAGCTTAAGCTTTTCGATGAGGCAATTAATTGGAAAAATACTAGGCACCGGTAGCCAAGAGATTCTTTCCTCATTCTTGTTCATTAGCCCAAGTTGGACGCTATTATTTTCATAATGGGTGCAAGTGACCTTACAATTATTGACAGAAACATTAACGACTAGATCCACAAATTAGCAGCTTACATTTTTCAGTAAAGTAAAGATTTAACATCGTGTCTTGGGAACCCATTAAAGTCTGGATGATGGGAGAATACTAGAAAACAAACGGATTTAGATCAAACAGGTTTGTTCAGCTTACATTTGCTCAAAAGCACTTAACGCTGTGGCATTGTAGAGTTAGACCATGCATTAGATTTGAAATGAATTTTCAGTTTTCATGTAAGTTGACATTTGAATTGATCAATTTCATACATTCATGCTCCATCAACACACCGTCAAACAACACATTAACCCTATCAATCAATTCAACATCAGATCAATCCAATCTTTTAGTGGCTGCAACGCTCCAGGAAACTTTCTTAATTCTTTCTTCCTGAATTTGTAGTATTTGTCTATATTTGAGGAAATTCTTTCATGGTCCAACCAGTAGCACTCAAGTTTGACTAGTCACAGGATTCAGCTCAAACCTTATGCATGAAATGACTAATCTTTCTGCCACCAAGCCTGAAGCAAGATTCTTTACAGGCTGAGCTTGAGCTAAAGTTTTCTATTCATTTATTATTATTATTTTTTTCAAAGAATGAAGAATCCCATTTACTAAGAAAGATTCACTCAAAATCAGCACGGCTCACTGCTAACAAACATAAGCTCGTGTTTCCATATCATTGTTTGAATATAAGAAACATCTTAATATATCATAAGCTTGTGTTTCCATATACATGGGCGTCATGCGTCCCAACAGCCAAAAAAAAAAAGGAATGACATGTTTTTTTCATTTTTTTTTTTTTTTTTTTTTTGTTTTTGTTTTCCTTCTTCTTTTCTGTTTTCTTCCCCCTGTTTCCTTTCTCTTTATATTTTTTTCCCCTTCTCTTCCGCCCTGCAATACAACCCTAAAATCACTTCCCCACCAAGCAGCGATCCCCTCCCACGAGTCAGCGAATGGCGACCTCCTCTCCAACGTTAGTCTCTCTCTCTCATTCCCTCCCCAAAATTGTTACGTGATCTGAGTGATTCTCTTCATCTCTTCCATCTTTTTTTTTTTTGGCTAAAACCCTAAGCTCTTGTGATCTTCCACTCATGGCCAGAACCCTAAGCTCCCAACATCCTCCGCTTCTCTCTCTCTTTCTTTTCACTCAGAAACTATTTTTCTGTGTCGCTTGTTTGCTGTTTTTTCCCCCCAAATTAAATGATTTGCTCATTTAATTTGAATTTTGAAATTTCAAACACACACACACACACACACACACAAATATATATACACACATCAATAATGTGTCGCCGTACCAATGTCAATGTTGGTGCATCCTTGATCAGACCCTTAAGGCAATATCATAAGTATTTAACCTAGAAGTAAAACTTAACTATGGCAATAACTAAAGTTCCATAGTGAAGTTTTTAATTCAACTTGATGTTCCTGCCTGCCAATGTCATTTCGAGTAAAAATCAGGATATGCGCCGAAATATTAGGCCACATATTGCTACTAAGTACCACACAGAAATAGTGGCAAACACAGTTACAGCGTCTAGGGAAGTATTTTACACTAAAGAGTCCTCTATTATCAAAAATGCCTGAGGATACATGCTACAGTACTATTTTACTTATCATAACTCATTGCAGTAACTTTTTAATTTATCAGAATGCAGATAACAAGAAACTAATATAAATACTGTTCTTTAGGAGAAATTTGGCTTCATAAGAGAAAATCAAATGCATACCCCCTTCTTTCGCAATTGACTTTTTGAATCAAATTGCCTAACTATCTGCTTTAGAAGTGCTCGCTTAGGATCCAATAAAAATTTCCTTCCTGTTTCTTGCTTTGAGATATTGACTAGTATTGAAGCAACATGTTCAAATGGATCATCTGATACATGCAGAAAATAAACTTTTTAAAACTAATAATACATTAGACATGATTCTGAAAGAATAAGTAATTTCATTTTCACAACGTTTTGTGAAAGATTTTTAAACCTGGACTAAACTGGTCGGTTGAACCAGACCAGAGAGACCAACTCACCCAGTTTTAGTCAGCTTTGGGTTTGTTGGCTGGACCTAAACCAGTCAAATTGGAGGGAACAGGCCTAACACGGTCTCGGATGTATCCCAAGAAATGCAAAAATGTTGATTGTTATTGGGGTCCATAGTCCAGAACCCGCAAACAGAGAGGGTAGTTTTGTCATAACTACCAGCTGGAGTGGTCTCTGATTATTAAATTTAAGAATATACTAACGCACTGAGATGTTTCTAACTTGGACATGAGTTTAAACAGACCAAATTTTTAAAGTACTGCCTAGGATGAGGGGTTAAATCTGCCACATGCTACAAGAAAGTGAATTAAACTAGGGATGGCATCAATTGTACAATGGTGAAGACATCATATTTATTCCATTACTAACTTCAAAAACAATAAAAAACCTGCTTGCATCACTGGCCTGACACAGGTTTACCTGGTCAGCCCAACCGGTTGAACTGATCTAGAGACCTTGGTTTGGTTCATGTGCCTGATGCCATTATGAACTGTGTTGACTGTGACCATCTCAGATTTTCTGACACCTCGCAGGAATCTAATTGGTGGACACATTTAATTTGAAATAAAATAATTTTATATGATCCAATCATTGAGTCAAAAAACTCAATGAAAAATGACTCGACAATATAATAACTATAGACAATGAAATAAATCGAACATGTATCATCGTTTTTTTTCTTTTGGTAAATTAAACATGTACCATTTTCTTTGTCAGAGGATGTACAAAATGATCTCACAAGCTTCATAACATACAGTCCCTGCATCTTCTCATCTTCAGCCTAAAAGAGAGGCAGCAGCATGGACAAATTCTCCACTATAAGTAACTGAATTTTCAGACATTTTATGATGGAGAAGTGGAGGAGAAGCATCTTAACATAGAGATTTCTTAAAGAAACATTTATTTTAAATTATCCCTTAACCGACCAAAGAATTTTTTTATTTTTATTTTAATTTCATTCTTCTACAATTTAGGGAGGTGTGCAATAGAAAATGATAATAGATGACAAAAAAAACACCTGAAGCATGGAAGCAATACCATCATCCAATTGTGTGAGATTAACAAGAAGCATAACCAGCAACTGAGTGATGCCACACCCTTGCTTATACAAGATTTCCATGGCTCTTTTAATCATTCCCATTGCGATCATCTTTGAAGCAATCTCAGAATTTTGTGAGAGATTTATAAGAGCTTCAGCTGCAGGTTCTGACACTTCCTACATTGTAAAACAATTTGATCAATCAACAAAAACCAAGAATTATAGCACGAAATAACTAACAAAAACTATTCTTAAAATAAAGCAACAAATTGTTGCCTCTTTCTATTAGTCTTGAATGGTCCAAATATCAGAATAAAAACATTTTAAACACCTAGCCCAGGTTAAAAATACAATTCATAAATATAGCTAAATTGGAAAATCACTTTTAACAATATGATCTTGTTGATCAGTGCAACCACTTCAACAATACCAGTGAAAAATTATGCTAAGATGCAGTTTATTCATTTTAGATTGAAAGAACACAAACAGTAATTCCATACATTACTGTACAAATGGAGAGAAATACGACAGAGCACCTAGCCTGTGTTAAAAATACAATTTGTAATTACAGCTCAATTGGAAATCATTTTAAACGATAGGGTCTTCTTGTTGATCAGTGCAAACCACTTCAACAATACAACTTCTAATCCTCCTCAATATGACCAGTGGAAAATTAAGCTAAGCCGTGGTATATTCATTTCAGGTTGAAAGAACATAAATGCTAATGCCTTGTATTACCATACAAATGGAAAGAAATACAATGGAGCACCTTCTTTTCACCTAAAAGACGAGATAGGGAAGGGAGTACAATCTCTGAATAGTTAGTGAGAGATTGCAACTCATCTTGCGACCCAGTTAATCCCCGTACTATATCAACAGCAACCTTCTTCACCTGCCACACTTAGCCACAATCGTGTAAGCTTACAGAAATGCACAAATAAGAAAACAGTCAGTATATCAACTTCCATAGTTAATTATATAATGACTACAATTAAAGAATTAGTAACAAAATAAAAATTCAGTTTCAGTCCATCCCAATTAACAATAATTTAAAAACATAATAAAACTATCATCAAATAATTTCCAATCCTCAGACACTTCCGGAAATTTCCATGAATAGATACGCTACGTGATGAAATACACTCAGATACAAAAATAATGCCCAGCGAATTACTCGACACTCGTTCCAGCTAGTGACGGAGGGAGATGTTTCAGCTCATTTTATAAATTTCTTTGTATAAAAATAGCAATCGAATTCGAAAAGACAGAATCAGGGTTTTATGACACCACGAAACGATCCAATTCAAACCAGAGGTGTGAAATCGTGAATGGATGGATACCTGCGATGGAGGAACGTACCTGTGGAGAAGGAGAAGAAAGAAAACCCAGTAATTCTTCCAGCTCCGTCGCCATTGTTGTCGCTCCTGGAGGAGATCAGACCAGAGGAGCTCATCAAACTATCGCTCCTTCGAAACAAAACTACGGCACCTTGATTTTCTCTACTAGGGTTTTTAAGTACCGTCTGTAACTGTTTTTTAATTCGGTCCCTAGAATGTTTTGTCTTTTTGGTAGGCAGTCCCTAAATGTTTTTATTGTCCGACTGCAACACGACCCCCACTAAGGGATCGAAGCGTCTATTTTCATTTCTTTTGTTATCTTTTTGGCAAGAAGCATATTATTATAGAAAAAAATACAATAAAATGTAGTACGCTACGTAATTGCACATCATACTATCTCAAAATTACATTATTTTAATAAATTAATTTTAAAAATATCATTTATAATCAACTTGGCAACCATATGGTTCAACTTACATCAAAGGCTAGTCTTGTGGAAGACAATAACGCATCAAACTTTTTCATCATAACGATATAATTTTGAGGTGAAAGACCTGTTGTTATTATTCATTTACATGAATAACTTAATCGACTTACATTAGCTAAAATTAGAGAGGACTATTAAAAGCAGCCATTTTTCGCTTTAATTTATTATACCATTCATTCCTTATGTTACATTTGGTTAGCTCGGAATGAAATCATGAGAATAAATAGCCATTTTATAAAAATATAAAATGTTAGTAATAACATCCCATAAATTGTGATAGTGAGTGAAATAATTACTTTCATAGACTATGAGAGGAATAGATAATGCTGCCTTGCTATATTTACACAAAATAGCAATTCCATTCTCACTTGTGCTTACCAGATTAAGCTAACAAGAGACGTTAACCCAAAATTTATCAGACATCCTTGAATACAGTATGACCCAGAAGCCAAAAAAAAAGAGTAAAAAGTGAACTGCTTGTCAAAATCATATGGGTTTTAAAATAAGACTTCCTGAAAAAACAAAAAAAACAAAGACAAAAAAAAAAACAAAAAACAGAGGAAAAAAAAAGAAAAAAACAGGAAAAGGGAAACAAAACCTAGCTTCAAAAGACTTCCAAGTTCCATCTTTGGTATTTTCAACCATATGTATGTACATATCTCAACTCACTGACACTGTCCCTACTCCATTTTGTGTAACCTATGAAATTAAACAGATAAAATGAAAGGCAAAATGAAGGGACAACACTCAAATATTCAATAAGAACCATCATGGCTTTCAGGAATCAAAAAGAAACAATCTTCCACTTACCAAATAAGGTAAAAGCCCATTTGCCATAGCTAACTGTTAACCTTCCCAAATATTTTGTTCAAGCAAGATACCTATAGAGTTTCCTGTCTGCATTATCTCTCTCCAAGAACTCCCGCTCAATGAGCGACTCGATCCGTTTCTTTATCTCTACAGGGTTGGCCAGGAATCGGGGCTGTAATTGTTTTGTCACCTCGGCAATAATATTGTTATGATCCCATGCTCTCCTTGATTTCATGATCCTCACTATCGCAGCCTCAATCTGGGGTTTCCGATCCTCCTCCACTCTCTGCCGGGTCTCCTGTTTTTCGGGTTCAGATTCCTTCTGTGCAACTACAGTTCCTATCTTCACCTTGTATAACTTGCTTGTGAACTTGTCGTTAAAGAAAAAAGCATCATCCTCGTTTATGTCTTTGCTCATGGGCTCTTTCCGAAGAACATTTTTCCCCTTCACACAAGCGAGCGACTGAAGGCACCTCTTCAAGTCTGAGGAAGGGATCTCCGTAGCCTGCTCTATCTCCTTGCAGCTAAGTTGATCAGCATTATTGAAGAGCATGAGAACACACATTTGGTAGGTAGACACATTCAACTCATGCTTCTGGCCTTTCCCAAAGGTTGCTTTCATATCAGCTGTGCCCATATTCGTCTGCCAGGTCAGTCTCCGACCAGTATGCGTCCCAAGGTAATATCCCCGAAACCTCTCACGCAGTGTTGCCATTTCAGCCGGCAAGTTGCAAGTGACAATCGGTTGTGTGGGCCAAGATCCAGTTGTCAAAACTTGGACAGATAGCGTCGGTCCGTCCCTTATCTCTGCACCATGTGTGGCATAAAAGTCTTGCAACGTGTCCTGAGAGGTCTTCATGTCAATGAACATGCCCTCTAATTTGGAAGTAAATTGGTACCCACATTCGGTCTTAAGCTTAACAACCATACTTCTTTCTGCATCATCAGAGACAGTTTTCCCTGATAAAAGTCGCTTTGCTAAATGCTGTTTATAATATTTTTCAAACAAATCTTTCTCCTGCAAGAAGCGAAACAACATCATCACCTTATCAAGAATGATCTCTACATCCTCCTCACTGATTCCCTTGAGACCTTTTCGGAGCTTGTCATCCACAAACAATGAGATGAACTCAGGCGAACGAGCATTCAAGTTAATAAAGTATTCAAAAGAGGAACTCAATGCATTCTGGAATGCCTTGTCATTATTAAATGCTGAGGTTATGATCTTATCATATTTATCTTTCTCATCCAGGAGGAGTTGAACGTATTCCACAGGATCCCTCGATCTTTCTGGATCAGTAACTAGCTGTTTACCTGTGTCCCTTATGTGAGAAGTCATCACTTCTCGAATGGTTGACAGACCGAGGGGCACTCGGCGGAACAAGTTGTACATCCTTCTCAAGTCTTCATATTTATCATCAAAAATCATATTTACGAGGCCTGAATTATCCATATGGACTAATCTCTGCATGTGGTTTGCAATCATCTCATTCTCAACCACATCAGTTATTTTGGCTTCAGTACCATCATCCAAGTAGTGGGATACTCTCTCCATTTCTTCATTTAGACGAATCTCAGCCTTCTTTAAGTAGTGCCCACAATCACAGCATTCAATGAACTGTTGCGACTCAACTCTGTAGAAATCAGCAGAAACCTCAAGAAAAGGCTTCTCAAAGTCCTCCTGGTAAACTGAGGAACCCAAATCCACGAGCATCTTTGTAATACTCCGGACGAGTCCTCTGTTTATAACTTCACCAGTTCTTTCTCTCTGTACTAGTTCTAGAAGTGTACTCAATAGTCTTGTTTGGATTTTGTTGGAGTGGACTATGTTATCCCTCCACAAATTTAACCCAAGCTCGTGAACAGGAGTTCTATGGGTATTAGGAATGAAAGTTCTGTCCATGTACATCAGAATGTCTCGGATCATTTGCAATGCCTTGTTATGGTCTGTCCATTTCCTGTTCAGCTCTTCCAGAAATAAGCTGCCCTGAGTAGCCTCTACAGATGTTGATATTTCTTTAAGATGTGAAGTCATAGTTGCAACAAGCCCCGAGTACAATCTCTCCCCAAATTTGTGCAGCACCATATTGTAAGCATTTCTGCATGCAGAACTTTAAGCATCAAACACCTAATAATCCTAAAATGTTGAGAGACGACAAAATTTTCCAAAATAAACATCCGTGAAAACATATTTGCTAAAAAAACTAGTTTCATATCTCGGGAAGAATGGCCATATGTGCATAAAATTAGGGCATTCCATGTGCTCATACCAGAGCAGATCTCATCCTCCCTGCTTGTACTCTTCTCCCCTTTTCTATTATATTCTTGACTTATAAGGGGGGAAAAACAATGTTAGCTACCATAATCTACAGGCCGTGCTGTTCTATTTACATATCCTAGATTCATGTAGTTATTAGGCACATCTACATTAAAAGCCATGAAATAGATATTCACTGGGATTGCTGTACCACCTCCAAAAGCACGTCATGCTTGCAAATTGATGCACATCTTAGGCTCTTATTCACTCACCTCAAATGAAATGATATCGAACCAGTTTACCCAACATGATACCAACCAACCAACTAGAATGAAAATCAGTGCACCTTCTAGTGTCAGCTTGATGACATCACTCTAAGCTGACAACAGGCCATAATATGGTATTGTTCGTAATTAGGTACACATGAATAAACTTAAAATAATTTAGTATACGATCTTGTCCCACGTTTTCTCATAATGAAGATGCTTCTTCTGATAATGCAACTATTCATATCCAATCACAAAGCTCACATGATGCCAAAAGCACCCGCCTTCAGACGACTGAAACCCTCAAAATCTATAGCAAGGAACTCACAAAGGAGAAAATGGAAATGAACGTTCGCAATATATTCTCCAACTGCACACCAGGCATTGAGTGCTTCCATCTGGACCACAAGAAATGCCCAAAACACAAAACCACATAAAATAAGCCAGAGAAAAAGCGAGTCGCATGATGCAAAATCTTTAGTACTGAGGAAAACTAGCTAGAAATTCGACCACTCAGTTACTGTTTTTAAGCCCCTCGCCTTATAACCATCTCTCCAGAAAAATAATAATAATAACAATAATAACTTATTATAGGCATGAATGAATCAGGCTACTAATGCTTAAATTGTCATGGATGCTCAAACAATCCGTCTCTCAACATATAAAACATGAATAGACAAAAGCAACCGTCCCTCTAGTATCAACTTTGCCCATAAGATTGAAGAAGCGAGATAATGTCATGATCTAGGTTCTTGACAAATGAAAAGGGAACTAGGACAAGATTAGATGAACAAAAGGAATCCTCCTAACCGATAAAGCTCTTCGAAACTAAGGCCGCTGGCGTTGTGATTATAAATCTCGTGAATAGCATGCTCCAAAACCCTCCAGGTCCTCTTCTGCGTATTTCGGATCCACCACCACCCGATGCTTGAACGCCTCTATCTGGAAGTTCCTCTTCTTCTGATTGCTCATCCTATTCCCGAATCAAAACAACCACAACCTTCGATTTCGAAATCGGAACCGAGAATCGCGTCCGAAAGGCTCCCCAACGTTCAAAACCCTAATTGCTATACAGGGGAAGAGGGAAACAGATCTTGAAATTAAGTTCAAGGTGATCAAAACCCCCGAGAATATGTGCTTTGCAGGGCGAAAATGGCGTGAAAAGGTTTTGAGTTGAATGTTACCGTGCGGGCGGGGAAATGGTAGCAGAAAATTAGGGCATTCGGGGGAAGATGATGGTTTGAGGTCTCCATTCTTTTAATATTTTCTTGTTTTTTTTCTTTTCTGAATTAATTTTATCGTTCGGATATCTCAAATGGGAAAACATAATTTTTGGCGCTCAAAATTACGTTGTTTATAATATTTCCTTTAAAAATATATATTTCTTATGTTAATCCATCAAATTTTAAAAGTATCTAATTTGATCTCAGTCAGCTTACTCCTTAAACGAACGAAATCACTAAATTTAAAAGAAAAAATCTCAGGTGTAATTTTAAATGATGGTAGCTTTGGGATTTAAACATACGTAAAAATTTTAGTTGCCAAAGGGGTTTTAAATGAGCCAAGTGGCGGGTGCTGGTACTTTCGTCTCGGGAAAACAAAGGCTTGGTTCTTAAGGCTCGTGAGCTATATGGCAGCTCATTTAGCTCTATTTCTTGTGATGGGGTTTTTTTTTTTTTTTTTTGTGAGCTCGCTTGATGAGGTATGCTATTTCTTTCTTTCTGTCTGTGTCGTATTCTTCGTCTTTTATTTGGTTCATTGGGTTGAGCAAGTTAATTTGATAAGGAGGAGTGACCCATGATCTTAAATACTTAATTTTCATCAATTTTTTTAATAATTTTAATCACACGAATTAAAAAGAGCTATTGAAAAATTTCATGAAAATTGATAGATAACTTTAACGGATGTAAAATTGAAAGGTTCTTGATCCTCTCGCAACACCCCTACGCTAGTCGCTGTTCATGAGCACAATTGCCTCTGTGATGATGATAGGCTGCTTTCAGTCTTCCTTTGTTAGTAGGGAGGAGAGAGAGAATGGTATGAAAAATCTTCACATTCATTATTACGTGATTAAAACACCCTTGTATTATTTACACGAGAAAATAGTATACTACCCACTGGTATCCCCCTCCACCGTTTCAAACCATTCTCTCTAATTGACAATATTTTCTCTCTAAATTTTGACTGTAATCATTTTATAAATTTAAATTTAGTACTAGTCAATCTTCATACTCTCAATATCGAATGGTATACTTTTTAAAATTTTTGATGGAAGTCTTCTTTCGACTCAGTTGTTGATGATGTTGTTAATATTATATATATCTGTTGTCGATTATAGACCGGGTATGAACAACCGTCAAAGATGGGTTATGAGTAAACTCTAGTACTAATACGAGTATGATGAGTTGTCTTGGATCCAAGGACATGAGTTTTTAATGTAGGTTCATCGGCTTGTCGCCACTTAATCAATAATATTGTCATGTTGTTTGCTATATACTTGATGGTTGTTGTGATGTTGTTAAAAATATATGACTTTTTTCACATGCTTACTGTATATATATTTATTGTTGATATTTTTGCACCCTGTTTGAGTGCACCATTTACTGAGTACTCTTCATACTCATTGTTCATTGCGGTTGTTAATTGAACTGCAGGTAAGGATTTAGTTGGTCTGTATAAGGACATGGGAAAGGGGATAAAATACAACTAGAAGACTAAAAGATGACTCTTCGAGTGTATCTTATAAATCTGAATAGTTTAGTGGAACATTGACTTGTACCTTGTGAGTGTAATATAAATCCAACTTAGGCTTAGCTGATATTAGATGCACTTGATGATACTATTTTGTTGTCTTTCTAAGCACTCTTCATCTCATCCTCCATTTAAGTGGTGTATAAACTTAATTGAGGGATGAAATGGAGGGCATTTCCGATAACGTCGCCAATTTTTGACGACGCTTTGGGTGGTCGAAATTGGGGGTGTTACATCATGCATATTTCAATGCACTTTCTTGAGTTTATCACTCGAGGTCTATTATGGTACTTCATGTTTAGCGGAAATGATTATATTTGCTCAAATCGATAATCGGAGGTCTTCGCTCGCTTCGGCGACCTGATGTAATCAACTACCATTTATTTATGGATTGTGAGAACTTGAAATCCCAATTTTCATAAAAAAAATTCCAAACTCCTGTTTAGGAGGACATTTGTTCGTCAACAATCATTTTACACTTTGCACGTGCACAACGTCATGGAGGAAGGGCTGAGTTCAAGCTTTCAGGCGTACTTTTTCACATTAAATGGTTAGAGCATTTCTGTTGGGATGTTGTACCAGTCGAGTTTTCGGGATTGCTTCAATTATTTCATCCAAAAGGTCGCAGATGTTCACGGTCACAAATAAGCATTCGCATTTCTTGTGAACAGATCCATTGTATTTTGTTTCAAGAAAGTCATGTCTGTTCAGAGTTAACTTTCCAAATAGGCGTGCTTGTAGATTGCATTGGTTCATTGTGCATAAATAAGGTCTGCGAGATTCGTGGCAATTCACTCCAAAATTCTTCAATTATTCTCTTATTTCTATAGTTTGTTTTCAATGAAGAAAGCATTCAATAAAGAAAGCACGATTTTATAACTAAAAATAGGCTAATCTATGGGCTTGAATTATCTTGGGTGGGCAAATTCACTAATAACTTTATGTAGATTAGGATTTACATTTCCAAATCACTTGAAAAGGCACGTGGGTTTTTTATTCTTGTTTCCATCTATACAGTCAAATATTTTAAAAATGCATCGAATAAAAGATTGATGCAATTTGCACCATAAATTTGTGGGTTGTTTTCACTTGATGCAACTTCGTTTTTTCAAAAAGGGCAAACTTGTGTTTCTCAATTGCGAGTTTCCCAAATCATATTAGTCTCGCAATTCATTATTACGGAAACTGATTTTCCAATTACCGTCTCACAATTTACTATTGTGAGACTGAAATTGAAATTCAGTTTCGCATTCGTAAATTGCGAGAGTGACACTTATATTGAAAAAGATCAGATCCGTGCACCTACTTTAGAAAATTTATTTTTTTAGTATTATTTTGAATTTTTTTTGGAAAAAATTTTATGACCTTCTTAAACAACCGTACCGCCTAAGACGAATTCAAAAGACTATAGGCTTTTGCGGGCTCTACCATTACGCACTCTACTTAGTATTCAGCGTGAGGGTCATGAATTTGTTTAGATCCCGATCTTCTGTGAGAATTGTACTTATACAATTATTACAAATCTGAGCCATTAATTTACTTAATGGTTTAAAATAAGACACAGCATTAAATGAGTACTAAAAGAAGAATTTTTTTTTTTTCATTTTTTCCTTTAATAACTTTAAAATATAACTTTTTATATTTTTGCTAGGGGTTGGACGTTGCCGAGGCGGGAAGCATTATTTTGGTAACCAATTGAAAAAGTATTCAAAACAAGCATTGTAACATTCAGGAGGAGACAATTACCACAAAAAAAAAAAAACAAAACAAAAACAAAAACTCATTCAGGAGGAGTTGCAGCCCAGGTTAACAGGGACGACTCGTTGTCTCCTCCTTCTTCGTCTCAAAGCATCTGTTGAATTTCAAGATGGGTTGGCGTTCGAAGCTGCGAAAGCATTTGTTCCTTGCTGGCACCAAGGCGAATTCTGGAGGCGGCTTTCTGAGGCCGACCTCAAATCCCGAAAATGACAGGTAAATCCAATCTTCTCCTCTCCTCTCTCCTCACCTCTCCTCTAGGGTTTCATATGCTTTGTGCAATAACTGATACTGACAAGTGTCTCTTATTATCTCTATTTAGGGTTTCGTGCTCTGTGTTGTGCACATTCATGGCAAACACGGCATGGCCACAATTAAGTGGCTTGGCTCATGGGAAGCAATTGAGTATTCTAGACGGGGTATATTTGCTGCCTGAATCTCTTATGAACTTCACCCCAGAAATTGTGGCGAAACTACTCATTGTTGACAAATGTGGGGAGAATCAAAGAAGTCAATTTCTTAGATTTTAATCCTTAAATTTCTTCTGTTAATCATTTATTGGCCTATTTTAATTTCATTTATCTGGGGAAAAATTTTATTTTTGCTCAATAACCAGTATACTTTTGGATCTACCTCTATAGGCATAAAGAAGCTGGAATTTGTGAAGTGGAATGTGCAGAAGCTCCAGAGGGAGGACTTAAAGCAAAGGAAGAGAACTTTACATGTGAAGGATTGGAATGTAACTCTCAATCTTTCTTTATGCTTATCTAAAGCAAAAGAAAAGTTTTTTTTTCTCATTATAGGGATCAGGTTCAATTTTTTAGAAAAACAATCACCTTGTTCGAGGGAGTTTGTGCTATGGGCTTCCCATTGAATTTCTAGAAAATATATATCTTTAACAAAAGCTCTCTTTATGGATTTTTTCCCCCTAGTATTGAAGTTCCAAATCTTCTTGGATCTTATTTCCCTTATCCTGACCCTCTTTCGACTGTTTTACATGTCCATAAAACTGGGGAGAGGGAATTAATAGGTGCGCCATCACTACTGCCATAATTCTGTTCAACCCACCATTGAGGAGTTAGTAGGAAATTATTTGAGATGGAAAGTTGAGGGGCCGGGGTTTTCGAGCTTGAAGTTGTCCCTGTGATTGATTATCAAAACAATGTTACAGATGGTTTTTCGGAAACACGAGAAATAGAGCTGCAGATAGAAAGAGGGGAGAGAGCCAGAGAGGAATTGCACAGAAAGGGAGTTGTGGCACTTTTAATTGGGGGGGGGGGGGGGAGGGATAAGTGAGAATATGGGAAAAGAGGGGATAACATATTGAAGTGATTTCTTTTAAAAACATAGTGGTTTTCAGTGTAAGAGCTAGATTCCCTTTAAGTGAGAATATGGGAAAAGAGGGGATAACATATTGAAGTGATTTCTTTTAAAAACATAGTGGTTTTCAATGTAAGAGCTAGATTCCCTTTTCCTTTTGATAAAATCGCATTTATAGCCATATGATTGTGCTTTGGTATAAGGTTTAAATACGAGTTTACTTGAGCATTACAAAACCAGTTGCTTTAAGTATAAGGTCCAAATAACTGATATAGTGACTGAATTATGGAGAAAGTGTTGTTGTTTAATGACTAAAATTAAACTTTAATTGCTATATTGAATTATCATCTCAATCTGCTATGAGTTGTTTAAGGTTTAATATGTTGAGGTACGGTTCTAGATGGGGGGGAGGGATAAGTGAGAATATGGGAAAAGAGGGGATAACATATTGAAGTGATTTCTTTTAAAAACATAGTGGTTTTCAGTGTAAGAGCTAGATTCCCTTTTCCTTTTGATAAAATCGCATTTATAGCCATATGATTGTGCTTTGGTATAAGGTTTAAATACGAGTTTACTTGAGCATTACAAAACCAGTTGCTTTAAGTATAAGGTCCAAATAACTGATATAGTGACTGAATTATGGAGAAAGTGTTGTTGTTTGATGACTAAAATTAAACTTTAATTGCTATATTGAATTATCATCTCAATCTGCTATGAGTTGTTTAAGGTTTAATATGTTGAGGTACGGTTCTAGATGGGTTTTTTTTTTTTTTTTTTTTTTTTTTTTTTTTTTTGTAAATTGGAACCATTTTACTATCATACAGTAACTATTGCACACCTTATTGGTGTTATCACCAAGTTTTAGCCATCACATATACAGCTGTTGAAATAGCTGGGAGATTCCATCTAATTTCCTATTCCATGGGGGATTTCAAATTGCTTACCGATAATATTTGTGGAAAAAACTTTCTTGGGGACATTCATTTTGCCACGTTGTACAGAGGAAAGATCCCAAGTGGCTTAAATCATATGGAGGGACTAAATGTAACAGTGAAAATATGGGTGGAGGATATGCATCCGTTTTATAAGTTTTTACAAGCCTAAAAGCGCATCATTGATGAGGCACTCTGAATTTCATGTTTCTCCGCAGGCGAAACTCATATTTAAAGTATGTTGATGTAATAATTGTTTTGATTTGTGTTACTTTGTTATGATTTATTTTCTTTGTTATTTCCTTTATCTTTTATTCTTTTTAGCATGACAAAGTAAAGTTCTTACAGAACCCATATGTGAACAACCATCCAAACTTGACAAAATTAATTGGGTACTGCAAGACAAAAAAACTGTTGGGTGTTGTTTATGAGCTTATTCCTATTGATACTTTACATAATCTTATTGTTAAATGTATTCTGGTTTTGTTTTATTGGTTTCAATCTTTTTAGTTGGCACTCATTTTGTTAGCATCCTCTTCTATCAAAGCCTACATTTGTTATCTTTCGCCTATCTTGCTATGTAAAAGTAATATGGACATTTTGGCAAAACATTATGTTTTAGTTGACTAAAGATCTTGAGAGATTGGTATTGACTACATGGAGTGAAACTAAAAACCACATTAAGCTGTTAATTTACCTTCTCTTGTTCCTGTTTCGTGTTGACGTCTCTACTTCACACGTTTTGTTTGCACTCACATTTATGTTTTCTTTACTTTGCCTTACACTTCTAAAGCTGTAACTGGTCACCTTACTCTTCTTTAGGGGTGTGGTCTTGTAGCTGTGTTGCACATGGCCAAACCATCTTAAACAACTTTCTCCTTCCTTTTTCTCAACCAAAGTTGCCCTCCTCGTGCATGAACCACTTAATTTGTGATTTTTCCTCTTCCAGCGTTACCACGCTTCAATTGTTGCAGGCATACATCAGCTACCCTTTTGCGTGAATGTGTTTCTGAATAGCCTAACTTTTTTGTGTTGCCTAAAAAAGCAGATCCTATGGATGTTCTATAAAACCTTGCTTTTTGCCTCCTAGGCATTCTATGATCAAACAAAAGTTTTGTTGCACTTCTTTACTTTATTTAGTCTGTTTTGATCATAGCATTGTGGAGGGTTTCCAAAAGGGCCTTGTGGCTTCACGAACAAAGTCCAAAATTGCTTGGTGAAGATCATGGACTACAAATATCCAAGCAGCTTGATTTTTTTTCACTTATATCATATATGAACAAATTCTATCCTAATCTGTAAATAAATGGCGTGCCTCCGAATTGAATGTTTGAAATTAAATTTTACTGGATACATTTTATTATGGAAATTTTTTTGGTATTATCTAAATCTTGTTTTTACTAATGGAAAACCTTTTCTCTTTGTAGATAGCTTCAAATGGATTCATTGGATTAAGGTTGCCCTCGGATTTGCATGGCTGCTTGATTTTCTCTATAATCATGACACACCTTATACGGTGTGCAATATAGATGCAGCTCATATTTTGGTTGACCAGGTTGCTTCTGTTGTCTTTTATTCGCATATATTGAATTATTACCACTTTTTAAAACAATGAATTTAAAGTTCTTGGAAGATTTACGTGACTGTCTTTGGCAGGATTTCAACCCTAGATTGATGGACCTTGGATAGTTAAGTGGTGGAATAATGGGTAACAAGGCAAATAGGTCATATCTCGAAGTACGAGGTTCCACTGATTATGCTGATCCTTGCCTTGCTGTTGTTGAAAGTAGTCATGCCTGCTCTATCTTTGCTTTTATGATTATTGTTTTTTCAACCTTCCAGCTGTAATTTTTATTCAAGAATCCTACCATGCAATTTGAGGTTAAGAGTAGTCAACTCGACTGTTTTGATTAAGCTATCGGACTAACCTAGTCGACTAGGCTGCTGAGACGGCCCACAATGCTCTTTTTAACCCGCTGGGTGACTTGTTTTTTAGCATCCATCACGCATCCCTACAGTGACTCAATTGTATCTATTATCTAAGGACTCTATTGGAGAAATAACAAGTGAGAACATTGAGAGTTGAGGATCCTCGGGCTCCCATTTGTCATGGTTGCAGAGGTCTTTGCATCCCAACCCCCATAGCAAATGTGTTCTTGATTGCTTTAGGCCGTAGGGAGTTACCATCCAAGGGATAGTGCGATAGCTTCCGCCCCTCCCCCAGCCCCACGTACTCTATATATATATATAGATAGATATTCCCCTGGACACGTTTCTTCCTACCTTCCATCTTTTGAAACGCACTGGCTGACTTAGTGCTTGACACTAAGCTCGGCCGCCACACACGTGTCCGGCACTTATATATATATATATATATATATATATATATAATATTATATTGTATTATATTTTATGTTATATTATGTTTAAATTATATACAACATATAATTCTAGTGTAATGTACACGTGTCACTTGTCCACACAGTCCACTTATCAATCCCATATTTACCACTTATTCAAGTTAAGATTAATTAGAAATTTCGAGGTATTACAGAGTTACCATCCAAGGGATAGTGCCATAGCTAATTCCCTACCAGAGAAATTTTTTTGGACCCTAGGTTACAGCTACCCAAATCCCTCCATCTTATAGGGTTTTAACCGTCCCAAATAAGTGGTCCCTTTCTTGTACTCCTGTCCAGGTTGTATGGTTTTATCCACTTTCAAATAATGTTATTCTTTTATTATAAAGTATTTATGTTTTCGAAAAAGAGAAAAAGAAGGGGGGGGGGGGGGCGGGAATGAAGTAGGTGGCCCCTCCTAATGACACTATTGGACTAGAGAAAATCCCATTTAATCCTCTTTAACCTCTCAACCTTTTCACTGAATCCTACACCAAGACATGTAGTATAAAGGGGTTGCTTGCCTTAATGAAGCAGAGTACCTTTGAGGTTGCTGGCTCTAATTTGAAGTAGCCTAATTGAACCTCTTTTTGGTTCGTTTGAATCCTTATTTTATTTGTTTTGTTCCCCCCCCCTCTCCCAACCTCTTAAGGTCTGCAATGTATGATTGTGGGTAATTTTGGTCCTCTTTAAATATCATGTTGCCAAATATGTTTGTTTGCGTGCTTAATGAGATTTGTTGCACTATTTGGCGGAAATGCCATTCAAATTTGATATCTACGCATATTGTGCGATACTTGTAAGCTTATTATCCAAAAGAGTGTGCTGCTTGATGAATACATGCCTACTGAAAGGGTTTATGAGGTCTTTGTAGATCAGTAAGCTATAAGAGAATACACGCAACACACACAAGCCAACTATTCTCTCTTGCATAGAAGCCTCGAGGAAGAATCAGTCTATGATGCCCGTGATGGTCCCAAAATCACATAATTGGCAATGTGATGTTTGAGATATCCCCCGAGGGGCGCCCCACAGCCAAGGAAATTGTTCAATCACTTCAAAATCTACTTGTCACTTAAAGTCATGGTGAGGCGATTGGTGTTTTACCCAATGGCTCATAGTAGCTGCTGGTGTTGTACTTGGTTTATGTATAATTTTATTTTATTGACCTTAGGGCAGTAGTGTCGGGAGGAGTGGGACTCAGAGTTGGTACGCTGGGATATTCACCGGCTTCTACATACCTATGTGGTAAAAATTTTAGCATTTCCTGTAAATATTTTGGGAGGAATCAAAAGAAGTCCTACAAAGTATACCCTGTGGAGAAACTTTGTTCATTAGAGGGGACTTAATGGACTCCTAGACAAAGTTCATAATGGGTTAGAAATTGTGCATGTTATGGTTTTAGAGATAATAATGAAGCTAATGACACTATTTTAGATTTTTGCTATAGATTATGACTTACTCATAGTATTTACTTGCTTTTAAAAAGAGAGGATCAAGTCAAGTGACTTACAAAAGTGGGTTGTATAGCAGTTAAATCGATTTCTTTTGACTAGGAAGGTCAATAGAAGCAACTGTAGCATGTGAGTGTGTGTCTACGCAACATAGATTGTTACTAATAAACATACAACTTTGTAGGTGACAAAAGAGGGCTAGTAAATCTCAGGAGACAGGGATTAGGAGGTGGCACTTGGTTTGTGTATACCTAGTTTCCCTTTTCTTATGCCTACTTGCTTTATCATTTGGTTGATTTATTTCTTTGCCGGAAAATACCTTGGGTAAACTTATTAACAAAGTAGGAATTATGGATGGTACATACAGTCTCTTTGGTAGATACAAATTGAAGTTTACTCAGTTTTCCAATTCTAACCTCCAACCCAACCCTATGCCAAAAATGAAATAATGAACTTTTTCTAATGTAGAGTATTAGGGAGCGTATGGACTATTTTGATGAACCTTTTTAGTGATGATTACATGTAGGATTTAAGCGATGAGCATTGAGAAAAATGCTAGTAAATAGAGCCATAGGACCAAAAAGTGTTCCTATTTAAGTGTTAAGAAACAGGGGGTGCATAGCAAGCGACCCGAAATGATTACAATTATTGGACTAAATTGTCAATCTAAGCCAACGCTCGGCAAGAGAGTGTTGATCGAACAGGCTCCCCTGCTTTAACAAGTGTTCGGCCCTATGCAAAGATTTATGCAATCATTTGAGGTGGCCTACACTCCATCTCAATCCATTTCTCAAGAGGTGCAACAAACGCGGACTATCACTGAGATTATTGACCCTCTTGATGGGTTAGGCCAAGCCATTATGCACCAATCTTCAAGTCATCCTGTCATTGGTAAATTCAAATTTCTATTTCACTAATAAATAGTTTTAATTTTGTTCTTGAATGAATTGATGATATCTATCCGTTTATATGTGTGTGATTCTAGCTATAACTTGATTTAAAAAGAAAACGCGATGTAGAGAATTGTTTGGGAATTCATTAGAGGGGACCTAATGGACTCCTAAACAAAGTTCCTACACACACACATAAGTGATAAAACCTATATTGTGTTTTTTATTCTTGTTTTAGTCATACACGAGATATTGGATGCAAAGATAGCACGCATGCCAATACGTAAAATGGGGAGATGTTGGCATATTTCCATGGGATAAAGGAATTATAAGACGGAGCTCATGCTCTTGAGGCCTTTTTTCATTCGATGCAACGGTCATTTAGAGCACTTAGGGTTTTCGATTGTGGGAATGAGAATGGAAATATTGGTTTCCTTTTTATTGAATAATAGCATAAAATGTAATGGATTTCCTTTCCTTTTTGTAGTTCCCTAACTATTCCTATTCCTCTCACCATCAAAATGTAACTTGAAGGCATCGATAACTGCAGTATACCGGCCATGTCTTGGGTTTGTTCCCGATTTCTACAATACCAATTATTTTCTCCTACTAGAGTTTTGAATTATACGTCACTATCCTTACCTGTCATTCATGGTTTAACACCAAGGGTGCTTTGGTAATTTCAGGCAAAACCCAAAAATTTTTCGTCCACACACAAAATTGTTTTCCTCCCGAAAAATCTCTTAGAATCTTAAACAGACTAAGCACGTAAAATATTTAAGGAAAATAATGACATTGCGGTCCGTAAAACTTAACTTCAAATTTTAAGATCAAGAATATTACGATATGAATTTTAAAGTTCTTGAAAAAATTTTAAACAATTGCTTTTGACAGGATTTCAACCTTAAATTGCCGAAGTTTGGATAGTCAAGCTGTGGAATAATGGGTGACATGGCAGATAAGATTTCGCTCTTTTTAGCAGCCCATCATGCACTTATATGATAAGCCTACTGTATTTGTAATTACATAAGCATTCCTTTTCAGATGCTCTCTTTCTCTCTCTCTCTCTCTCTCTAATCCCACATGGCATTGAGCTAGTTTGTTTACAAGAACCCTAGTACTCATCGACCTGCTCTCATTATTCCTTTGTCTTCTCTTTTTTTTTTCCCCCTTCTTTTCAAAATATTGTGTGGTTTGCTAATGTGTGTGTGTTTGCCTGCTTGAATGAGACTTATTGTACCGTTTGACAGATTCATCAATCAAATATGATATCTTCTCATAGATCATTGGTCGCTATGAATACAGACAACACCCGCAAGGCAACTGCTCTCTCGTACATAGGAGCCTCGAGGAAGAATTAGTTTACGATGCTCGTGACAGTCCCATAGTCACAGATTGGCAATGCAACGTTTGAGGTTTTACTTGAGAGTAGCACCCCACAGCTAAGGAAATGGTTTGGTCATGGCAGAACCTATTCGTCGCTCAAAGTCTTGGTGAGGTGATTGGTGTTATGCCCTATGGTTCAAATTAACTGCTGGTGTGGCACTTGGTTTGTGTAGGAATTTTCATATCAAAGTTTCATTTAGGAATTAAACCATACATAGGTTTTCACTTCCCTATTTGCTGGGAATTATATGGTGGTGTTTGGATCCTGGAAAATACATAGCAAAGGAAATCTTATTAACACAAAATTAACTAGGAATGCAACATGTGAACAGTCACATCAGCATTAATGGCATTAACTTTTTTTACTTATATGTCAAGTCTACATGACAAAAAATTAATAAAATAGAAGGAAAGTTACGTCGCACATTTAAAATCAAGGAAAGTGACACTTTTGGCCTCATAAAAATTATTTAGTTTGACTCATAAGACTAAGTTTTGTAAGATATAATTGTTCGAAAGTCATGGGGTGGTGACTGGTGCTATGCCCAATGATTCAAAGAAGTCATGGGAAGGCCATAGGTGCTATGCCCAGTGGTTCAAAGTGGCTGCTGGTGTACTACTTGGGCTGTGTATTATTGTTTTGATTTTACAAAATGATCCAAATTTCATGTGGGATTGAACTGTATAATTAGAGGTTTAACCTTAAAAGGGGTTAGTGGAATTATATATGGCGACTTAGTTATGTTTGGATCATGAAAAATATCAAGGAAAATAATATTTCTTGATAAAATAAATATTAGAAGAATGCGGCTTATTTTTTTGTGGTTATTAGTCTCGATGACTGAAATTATTGACATGCACAATCAACCTATTAAAACTGGTTCCCCTGCTAGTCGAAATGGTGCTTGTCCTTTAATTGTTGCTTGTACTTATAGAATCTGTAAATCTCAACCGTAAAGATTAAAAAAAATACTGCATATTCTACACACTTGTGAAATTTTGTATAATTTCAAAATATTTAAGACACTCGTGTAAGAATAAATAATCATAAAAACTATGAGTCATTATAATCTTTTTATATTATTTCTAATAAATCTCCATTTTTCTCCTTTTAAAATTTTCTTCATGAATGAAGCCTCTAATGCTTTATAGTAAGTATAAACTAACTTTATTTTATTTTTCTTTTTGTTGTTTGTTGAGAGTATAAAATAATTATTAACATTTCCACTCTAGAAAATGATGAAAAACCTATCAACCTATAGAGCCTATAAACTTTTCTTCAGATCCCTTGAAAAGCATATGAGAACGTTTCCTTATTAGTTCTCCTTTTTCTAAATAAGAAAATAATAATAATTCTCCTTTCCTCTTTAAAGTTCACCACCGAGCCTTGTACTCATATAAACAAATCGAATCTTTAGATTCAAGACACTGTGACGCCACATGTTAATCGTGACATCACGTGCAATTAAGGAGTTGTTGATCATTTTCAAAACCTATTAATGGTGGGATTTTATGATTAACTAATATTCATTAGTACGATCCTAAGTCGTTTAATTAGGAATTAAGTATTTCTAAGCTACTGATTTACCAAGCTACTAACGTTTTAAGTTGTACAAATTAATCATGAATGCTACCTAATGGAATAATTCAACCATGCATGATAGTTAAGATTTTTAATTATTATTTTTTTGTTCCTTCAATCAACATAATAAATTTATGGCCCTTTTCAACAAAAAAAACACTATTTTACTCAGTGATAATATTAATTTGAAGTTAATTGTATTAAATATATTTTCACTATACTTAAAATTTATTATTTTATTCAATAGTTTAAAAATAAATTACAATAATATCTTATAAAAATAATGATATAACTTTTATTATTATTATTATTATTAATGTAAAACTAGAAATGTTATCAAATATTGTAGGATGTCAGTACGTCAAAGATAAAAGCTTTTCGATGAGTTGTTACAATAATTTATTATCTCCTCACCTAATATATATATATATATATATTATATTTTGAAAATTTTGTTTTAAATTTATTTTAAATACAGATTGCAATTCAGTGTAAGCGTGTCCCAGCTTTTTCTGGAATTGTTTTAATCGGACGATCACGAAATCACGAAAGAACCAGTGATGCTCCCCAAATCGAACGGTCCAGATTGACTCATCGGGAAAACAGAGAACAAACCCTACGATGACCCGGGCCCACAGAAGAGCAAAAAGCTAGGGTTCATAAATTTCCCACCCTCCCTTCAATAAAATCCGTATCCTCTCTCTCTCTCTCTCGCTCGCTTGGTTGGAGGAGCTTAAATCCAGTCTCTCATTCTCTCATCCGTTCTCGAACCGCTATTTTCTCGAGAAAACAGAAAATGGCGAAAGGACCTGGTCTCTACTCCGACATCGGCAAGAAAGTTAAAGGTAATCTGATTGTTTTCTTTTCTTTTTCGTTGTTACCGATGAAACTCTATGAGACTGGAAGTTTTTGAAGTTCGAATCTCATGTTAATGTGTTTTCTGAGAGCGGAAGTGGTCTAAAAAATGTTTATCGCTGCTTAATCTGTCAATTTTTTTTCTTCTTCCGTATGTAGCTATTGTTCTTGCTATTAAGCGAATCGTGTTATTGTTGTTTCAGATCTTCTCTACCGTATTTATTGTTTTTGTTATGAAGCGAATCGTGTTATTTTTGTTTCAGATCTTCTCTACCGGGACTATCAGAATGACCACAAGTTCACCGTCACTACTTACACTTCCAATGGAGTAGTAAGTTTCCTCTTATCCTTTACTTTTTGGTTATTTATTCTTGAATAATGTGTAAAATTTTTTGATAAATTTAGGATTTTTAATTAGTTCTTGTTTCTTCTGTCCGTTTCATTTTCTTGGACCCTTTTTGTTACGAAAAAAAAAAGTATGATAATAATAATAATAAAATTGGTATGGGTTTCTGTGCGTTTGACTTTAATTTGTATTGCTACCATCTTGTTCATATCTATCAAATTTGAATTTGATTTATGGTTTTAAAATCATTGAGCGGTATTGTAAGACCCAGCATTTAGAATCCAATATTAGCTGGGTTCATTGATACGCTGACTTCTACTCATGTTTGAGCGAACCCTTTTTATGTTGAGAAGCCTGTAGCTGGCGGTTGGGGAAAATTATTATATGAGCAGTCCCTTCCCTTTTGGCATCCTTTGACTTTCAATACACTTTCCATAGCATTGATTTGACTCCTATTTACTGCACAGTTCCTCAATTTGTTCATCAGTGTCTTCGTACGGACTTTTTTTCTCTGATGGTTGTATTGATGATGCGGTGCATTCTTGAATTATCGGATTCGCTGAAATGCCTTCCATACTGTGATCCTGGCGCGCATTGGAACATGACATGTTCGTGATCCAGGTTGCCAAGTCAAAAGAGATGGATCTCCTAATTAAATGCATTAAATTTGGGATTACGCATACAAATAAAGAATTTTAAAAGTTATATGTGAAAATGGAAAACAGAATGTTCCATGAAATTGCATAGATTCTTTGTCCATGAAAGATACAGTCATTTTTCCTCTTTCACTTAACTTTTTCCCCCTTCCCCTAGCAAGTGCCCCACTCCCAATATGTTTTCCCTCTCCGTTCCCTACTGTAAAAATTCCTTCTTCCTTTCCCTCCCAGCTGCCCCTCTCCTTATTGTCCCTCCTCTCCTCCCTGTCTGAACCCCCCTTTTTCCCTTTCCCTTGCAATAGCCTCCCTTCCCATGGGTTTTTGGGCTTGGTGAATTGACTGTGCACAGCAGGAAATTTTCCTCAAAACGATGTGGTTTGGGGGGCATTGTGCAAATGTCAACCATACAAATTGGATGAGCATGGAAAAACAGGTTGGTATGCTAATTTTCATAAAATTCCATTAAGTGTAAACTTCTCATCCAGTCTAGATATTCATAATAAAGATAATGGTTCAAATCTCTCGATAGTTCTCGATATAAATGTCAACTCAATAGACAACTGAAATTGTATGAAAATACACGTCTAGTTTTATTCATGCTTATTCAATAAGTTCAGTTGAAATTTGAAAAGTGGACCTCAAACAAATCATTTTGAGGTGCTACAGCAAGAAAATTTTCTATTGTGCCACAATACAAACACTTTTTCCTGAGTTTTTTTGACCTTATTGTTGTAACCATTTTTTTCCCCCCCTCATTTTCCCCTTCCTGGCACACCCCCATCCTTGTGTTTGGGTGTCTATTGACTGAAGGGGTTTAGTATGAGGGGATTGCTGCAGCAATGGATTCGGCTGAGTTATATGGAGAGACCAGAAATTGTGGGAGAGAAACTATGGTGGGAAGGAAGGAACAAAACAGAGGAAGGTGGGCTTGAGCAAAAGAGACATAACTTTGTCATTTTATCTCTTGCGTAGGAAAGGGGTCCATGTGATTTCATAGTCTCCATTTTCCGTAATCTATATGAAAGATCTATGGAGCTTTTTGGGTATATCTTTGTTGATAATATGACCAGAGGATCACAAAGTCATCAATGTTTTTGTTAGGCGTGGAGGGGAAGGAAGAAAGGAATACAATTCATTAGATAAACAGGAAGGTGGGAAGAGGTAAGTCATACAATAATTGAAAATGGAGAGATGAAGAAAAGAAGAAAAGAGGGAGGCGAAGTGAAGGATTTAGCCAGTGCAAAAAGGAGGACATGCACAGAGAAGAGGGAGAGAAAATCTTTACTGTTATTTTCTATCTGAATCAGATCATTTCCTGCCTTATTTTTTAGAATAGCAACATTGGAATATTCAAAGATAATAATAAATGCAGATTCCAAAAAACCTCAAGAATTGCCACTAAATTTTTTGTTCTTTGCTTCTAGGGGATATCATAACAATAAATTTGATGACTTTTAAGACCAAAATGAGTTGCAAATGATAGTGCTTACCATGTTTCTTTTATATTTATAATGGATGCTATGAGTTGCAAATGACATACTTTTGTGTTTCCTTGATACTAATAATGGAGATAGTTGACTTGTTTGAGTTTTATAAAAATTAAAATGTTATTTATTCATTTATTAATATTTCTTATTAATATATGTTTAGATCCTTCTTATAATGTATTTTCAAGCTTCAGTTTTGGGAGTTCATGTAATGCTAAATATGATTTTAATATGTATAAATGCTAGAATACACACTTGAGGAATACATAATTTCTCACTATATCTAGATTCAAATTATACTGATTTTTCCAGGTTTCATTTTTGGAAGCTCATTTAATGCTTGGTGTGGTTTTAATATTTTTAAACTCTAATGTATTTTTCATGTTTTTATATTTCAGGCCATCACTTCATCAGGAGTAAATAAAGGTGAAATATTTTTGGCAGATGTCGCTGCCCAGCTGAAGAACAAAAACATCACTACTGACGTGAAAGTGGACACAAAATCCAATGTAAGTCTGTATAATTAAATTTCAAAATAAGGTGAATTATATTGTTATATCTGCAAGATGTTAAAGGATGATGTCGTGGGCATACTTGCATCACTGTTTTAGGTGAACTCTATATCATAATTTAGTTGCTGCAATTAAGTCTATTTTTTGAATATTTATTGCCACTTACAACTGTGGAAGCTTGTCGTTCTCGTCTTGCATTTTGCTGTATTTGACAGTGCTATTATATCATATTTTTCGCAGGTAAATAATCTCTTTCTTATTATGCTTTCCCAATCCAAAACAGCATTGTAAGCAAAGCATGCATTGAAAGCTTCTGTTCATTCTGAATCTCATATATTTTATGATAGATTTTTAACATTTAACTGATGATTTTATGTGAATTTGTAGTTCTTTGCGACCGTTACAGTTGATGAACCAGCACCTGGGCTCAAGACGATATTTAGTTTTGTTGTCCCTGATCAGAAATCTGGCAAGGTGAGATGTCGATGATATTTTGTTCCCTAAAGGAGAAGTATTATTGATGCTGAATCTCTTGTGTGTTCCTTATTTGCTATATTTTTTAGGAACCATATTGTATGATGCTTGATTTTGTATACTGCTCTTCAGGCAGAACTCCAGTATTTACATGAATATGCTGGAATCAATACTAGCATTGGGTTGACAGCAAACCCGATCGTTAACTTCTCTGGTGTGATTGGAACTAATGTTGTGTCACTTGGCACTGACCTTTCGTTTGACACTGCCGGTGGGAATTTCACCAAAATAAATGGTGGACTTAGTTTCTCCCAATCAGACCTCATTGCTTCCTTGATATTGTGAGTGATTTCTTCTGCTTGGGAAATTTTTTTTATTTGTTTCATTTTCTATATTTGCCGATCATTAATATTACTTTTAATGATTATTCATGGACTTTTTTGAAACCGTTTCCCTAACATGTAATAAAGCTCCCATTTACTAGTTGAAGTAGCTTATTAATTTAAGATAATCCAAAAAGTATGGCATGCTTAGTTCTTGGACTGGAATAGCTATTATGTAGGAAAGAATATGTTAACGATGGTTTGTGAGTGGAATATCTTTCCCATGGAACAGAAGTAGAATAGGTCGGGAATACTTATTCCCAAGGGCCATCAGTGGAATAAGGACACTTGTTTTGCTGGGGAGGGGTCCAAGATTTGATACCTGTAGTATAAGTAAACATTTAGTTGGGCTACTATGCTATGGGTTGCAGAGACCTGACAACAGTTTAATCTGTAAAAATTGGCTTAATACGATATGTATTACCATGAACTTAACATGACAAAAGTGTCTATGTTTTATCTTTCAATTTTGGTAAATAATTGCTCTTTCTTCGGCTGGTATGAGAATGGACCATTGGAATGAGATGTCCTCATATTTTCAAGAAGTAACCACCAAATTAATTATGAAATGACCCCTAAACAAAATATTATGGTCCATAATGCAAAACTCATGCACATGTTTATTCTCGTGGGTGCATTTCAGCCTCTCTGTTTAATGAGCCGATATTTCGGTTATAAATGTGTTCAGGAACAACAAGGGTGACTCTCTCAGTGCTTCCTACTACCACACAGTGAGCCCACTGACAAGCACAGCCGTTGGTGCAGAGCTGACTCATGTGTTCTCAAGCAATGAGAATACTCTCGTGATCGGCACACAACACTCGCTTGACCCCCTAACCAAGGTGAAGGCTCGAGTGGACAACTATGGGACGGCGAGTGCTCTCATACAACACGAATGGCGCCCAAAGTCTCTCATCACTATCTCAGGGGAGGTGGACACAAGGGCTATTGAGAGGAGTGCTAAGGTTGGACTGGCCTTAGCCCTCAAGCCATAGAACAAATCAAACTTTCCTTATCCTATGAATTGGAGAAGAGCAATAAGGTAGGTACATGAACTGATGCTCATTATTCCCTTTTTCTTCTAGGATCTTTGGGTTCATGAATGTCACGTTGTGAGTTCTTCGTACTTTGGTGGTAAGGTTGTAAAGGACAACTCAATTCCTTGGCTCTGTTCAGTTTAATTTTCCCGTACTGATTCAAAAAACAGAGTTGCAGTTTCCTTTCTTGAATTTTGGTGCATTTTGAGTCGTAACTCATGCATTTTGACGCCGAGTTTATGAATCTTTCATTTTGTGGGTATTGTAATTGATAATTTTGGTGTTCTTCGCTTTGCCTAATGTTAAGTTATTTTGACTCAGCGCCAAAATTTTGGAAAATAAGAATAATAATGTGGCCTCTTCCACTTCGCGATTGGCTCTGTTAACTGAGAATTTTAGTTTATGCACCGTGATGTAGTTTATCTTGTATCATTCATTTTCAAAACAATTATATTAAGTGTACATCTTTCATATAATTTTCAGTTTCACACCATTTTCAGTTTATATTAAAAAGCAATATTTCAGCAGATCAGATCCTAATCAACGTATAAAAAACGAAGAGGCGCAACCAGAAGAAAATTGGAAAAAATGGACGAGAAACATATAGAAAAAATCGAAGAGCTAGAAGAGGATGTGCGTTCTGCACTTGTACAAGTTTAAAATATGTAATTGACTGATGATCTCACCTGTCCTGACATTATTTGAATACTGAGATTTAGTACTCACCGACTGCTTAAAGCTTCCCTACCTTATCGACAAACCCCAGACACACTTGATCAGATGATCTCCAGTCCACTCATCCGAAGCAAGCCAAGTATTGTCTTGGTGAACAAGATATCGAAGCCTTGTCTTATAGCCGAAAATGCTGCCCTCGAGAAATTTCTGCTTTCGTACTTCACGCAATGGGAGCAGCATCAAGAAAAATGAACAATGGCTTGTAGTAAACAGGTTACTATGAAGAGTGAAGAAGTAGAAACGAGGTGGGGTTTGATTATCTCCCAACATTTTCATACAAACAAAAGCAACACATGGTTGACTCACATCTTGCCAAACAATCCCAATCCCCCTCTCCTCCTCTTGAAACTCTTCCCTACTCAGAGGCTGTCACCCTGAAATAGTAACAATATACAACATAAAGCAAACACATTACTCGGCTGCTTTTCCAGTCCAACAATCGCTTCCAACGGTAAATACATCTAGACCTTAGGTTAAAAGAAGCAAATGATAGGTAAGAAGAGCAGGTAAAGGTAAAACATGTTTGCCAATTCGAACCCCTACGATTTACTCTTGGGTTCTGGTGATTGTTGAGGGAATGGTTGATGGTATGGAGAAGCATGCAAACCATTTGGTATTGAAAGGCTCCCATGTTGATGTCCGTTCCTTGAAACCAATCTGGCTTGTGCTTGAATCCCGTTTCTCGTATTAAGGCTCGACCCGATTCGGTCTGCTTGCAGGGTCTGGAAATAATACGATGAGCTAGCCATGTCCTTGAGGTTTGGCAGCGGTTTTAGGGTTTCAACAACTTCACTCATTAAGGGCCGAGCTTTTGGGTCCCGGCTAAGGCAGTGTGCAGCCAGCTGTGTGGCTTTTTGGGCGCCCTTCATTGAAAAGTGCCCTTCTAGCCGTGGGTCTATCAACTTGTAGGACTTCTTTCTCTCTCCTAAATGTGGTCGCGCCCATTCCACGAGGTTATGTTCTCCATTGGGTCGATTTTTGTCCATGGATCTTCTCCCTGTTAGTATTTCGAGTAGGACCACACCAAAGCTGTAGACATCACTCCTGGATGTAAGATGCCCTGCATTAGGAAATGGAAAATGTAAATTCAGTAGACAGGGTCAATAAAGTGTTGTTCACCATGAAATCATGGCAACTCAGAATTTTATATCAGAATTTTATAGATGGATAGTAGAATATCAGAACATAACGATTGTACATCTCCTACGCCATTGGCTTGGGTACTTAAAATTCGGAAAACATACTGCCAACAATGGTCACACGCAAGGACAAAAGAGAGAATGTGGCCAAAAGAAGAAAAGGATTGGCATACGTCAGCAAATACCACAAATTTCACCTAACCCTTAACTCATGAATCCAAAAATATGACATTTTGCTGTAAAATTGAGCTCTGGGTAAAATAGGCTATAGTTGAGATAAGGTCATTGTATAAGCATTAGGCATTAGACCGTAAGAAGAAATTGAAGAAATCACTAATTGCTCATAATATTCTTATGAACATATCTAAACTCTAATAGCATATAAAATGGAAAATAAAATGCATAAGATCTTGATGTTCCAACTTTAAAGCAAGCAAAAAATTTGTATACACTCAGTGATCAATGATGTGGGATTTACTCCCACCAACCATGATCATGCAATTAATGTATTGGGCCCATGAGTAACCACTTATTCTTATCCAATATATTACACACCTAGCCTCAGTCTCATCTAAACCATTCTCCTCTGGAAGAAGTGCATTGATCTATGACCTACCATGGGATTGGGAAGTAAAAATCTACACACTATGACAAGACACCCAAATTACTAGGATTAAGCAGTCAAACTATTGCTTCCCATAACCCATGCTAAGAATGGTTGACCTTTCACTACACATACCTGTCATAACATACTCGGGTGCCGCATAGCCATAGGTTCCCATCACACGGGTAGAGACATGAGTCTTATCTCCCTTGGGACCATCTTTGGCGAGTCCAAAATCAGAAAGCTTAGCATTGTAATCCTGGAATAACATGTTATTAGAGAGAGAAATGACAATAGGGTCCCAAAAGTGACATTAAGAGTTTGGATTACACTACTGCATCAAGGAGAATGTTGGATGTTTTAAAATCACGATATATCACCAGCCTTTCAGCTTCTTCATGAAGAAAAGCAAGGCCTTTTGCAGCACCAAGCGCAATTTTCATCCTTATGGACCATGGAAGGGGCAGGGACCCTGCATATGAAAAATTAGCCTCCCTGAAAATGATATACATATTCAGAATTAAGCAGTGGATACTGCAAGTCTTGGCAGCAATGTAAGAGAGAGCTTATTTGATCCAACAATGACAAACCTAATATATAAAGTATAATCATGTAGTGGACTAATAAACGAGAAATGCAAATACGTTGACAAAAGAACAATAACATACTTCTAAACAGATGGTTCTCCAAGCTTCCTCGAGGCATAAAGTCATAGACTAGCAGCCTCTGATCATCTTCAATGCAATAGCCAATCAGTTTAACCAAATTAGGATGAATAAGGTCACCAAGAAAATTCACTTCAGCCTGCCAAATGAAATAAGATTTGTGAATAACCACAATAATGTTTTTTTAGAAGTGCATTTTCATTTCAAAATGTCATATGGACGATAAAATAAACCAGGACAGTATCAAACCAGCCATTCTTTATGACCCTGAAGCCCATCATGGTTGAGGGTTTTAACAGCAACAGTTAGCCCCATGCCAGGTTTCATTGGAGCAGTTCCATTTTCTTCAATCCAACCCTTAAAAACACATCCAAAACCACCCTCTCCTAGAAGACTTTCAGGTCTAAAATTCCTTGTTGCGAACTTAAGATCATTAAATGAGAATTTCCGAAGTTGAGATGCGAATTTTTAGTTCCTCTTCAAGTTTCGAAGTGGATGAACTACTGTCTGCATTACTGGTTGTTGAAGATGGAATTGCTGGAACAACTGGCGGTTGGTCTCTGCTTGTGTCATTTGTGGATTTACTTTCTGCTGAATCACAGACAAACAATAATAATATGATGTATGTCTTCCATAGCGTTTAGAATTATTGCTATATAAAGTCATTTTAGAAATAAAGTAGATTGAAAGATTTGACGAGACGGAACTTGGGCAAATACTGCATCTCAGGGATACATTACATAAAATGGCGTGCTCAGTAGGATTTAACTTATGAAGGTGAAGTACTTGTTGATCACAGGCTCAAATGGGCAAAAGATAGTAGTCAGAAATCCAACGACCAAATGGGCACCTAACATTTGAGAAGAGGCTTAAAGGGGAAAAGCATGGTAGTTAGAAATCCAATGATCAAATTCATCCTAATCTGACTGACTTTTTTTTTACAAACATCTTTTTTCTAAATTTTGGGTGGCAAAAATTTCTTCATAAATATGCCAGTCCTGGTAACTCCCACGTATAGGTTTGTAACTCACCTCTTTGGGAAAGCACAAAAATCTCCGAGCAGCTATGTAAAGGTAAAGGGGGAAAAAACAGCCTTCCCCATTCCCTAGCTTTACATGGACTTCAGTCCAAACTTCTGCCTCTTAAGTTCACAAAGTCTCTTCTCAACCCCGTAAGACCTTCTGACTTGAGGATTCTAGGTATCTCTCTACAGAAACAACTTTAGTGCACAACCATAAGAAGGTGGAATATTACAAAAGTCTCCCTTTGCAGAACTAATCAATTCTTTGAAGAATTTTCATTTTAATTGTATATCCTAGATTTTGATCTTTTACAGAGCTTCATAATATTATTTAGCTTCTTTTATTTCCTTAATATCATCCCTTCTAAATGCAAAATTCAACACAATCATTTCATGTTATAAACAGTTCACGGCTAGATTGCTGCTGTATAATCCTCTTTAAACCACCAGAAATAAGCACTTATCACTGTCAACTCTCAAAGGTGACTACTAATACTGCTCCAATATGTTTACTCATCTACACTGGTCATAGCTATATCCACCTCTAGATGCCCCAAAGTACACCGAAATACTCCAAACCCTCAAATTAGAAAGCGATTCTAATTTGAACTTCATTGATAAACAGTGGGGAACTTGAAGGCCATATCAAAGGAATAAATCTATTAAGGTTTTTGACTTCTAGTCAGCCTATTTCTGAATCTATTCAGATTGCCATTACCCATGACAGTGCACAAACATAATCCTTTTCCTTTGTGTTTTCATTTGTATCTCCTAAAAACTATCGCCATAATGAGGACAACTTTTGCATCAGTCGCAGTCAAAAATAAAAATTGAAAATAAAAAATAAAAAATCCAAGAGCAATAACATAAATACAACCTATTCAGGTATGGCAAAAAAAGAACATACCCCGCTACAAAACAGTAGTGGAGTAAAAAAGCAACATGAACATAGCCATACGATACGAGCTAAAAGAAAACAAGTATTACCACAATGAATACTGGTGCCACTGATGGAACTATCAACTTTAGATTTTGAACAAATGCAATTCCCTATGAAACTGAGGTTAAACCAACACCCACCTTCCTCCAAATCCCCATCTCTCTTCTTCCCCGCCTTAGGTTTGCACGCATCCCAAGACTCTTCCTTCACAACCTCACTACCACCTAATCCCATCTTTCACAAACTCTAAGCTGAAACCCAGATACCATCCAATCCCCCCAATATCCCAAACGCCAATTTCAAATAAATAAAACAAAAACCCTTTTGCTCCGCACAGAAAGAATGAATATTTTCGAATGGTACTATCGTTCAATCATCTCCTCGATAGACTCCAAACCCACAAAGACTTGGGCGAAACGAGACAGACCCAGTTGAGGAAATAGGAAAGGGAAGTAGATCAATTCCCCCATAATCCCAAAAACCCCAAACATCAATTTCAGGCAAAAAAAAAAAGAAAAGAAAAATGAAAAATCTTTCGCCCCCGAAAAAGTAAATACTCCCGAATAGTACTACTCTTCAATCATCTCCTCGAAAAAGACCACCAAAAATTTAGGGGAAATGGGACAGACCCAGTTGAGAAAACAGGAAGGGGGAGTAGATCACAGATTGCTCTCGCTCTCTTTCTCTCTCTCTCTCTCTCTCTCTCTCCCGCGGTGCAAAAGAGAAGAATCCACCAACGATATGTCTCTCAAAAGATACAGATATCTCACAGGACTTTGGGTTTCACAGATAATGATCAGTTCAGAGCACAAAACAGGAAAAGACTAGAACGCCAAACAGAGAAAACCTAAAAGGAAAGCAAAGCGCAAAAAAATGAAAATCGAGACGGAGAAAGGGAAAAATGGCAATTTGTGCTTCGCGGTTCGATTAGTCGTTCGAATCGGAACACGACAAAAAAGCAAGCCGTGCTGCCCGCAGACAACGGGCAGGGTGCCCGACGGAATAGAATGAAGTGGGACCCGCTTCAGTGGTGACGTCTCCACAGGAATTAGGCGGAAGCACGCGCGCGCGCTGAATGTTGATGGATCATTGTTCTCTACTTTTTCATTTTAAACCAAAATAAAATCATAAAAGATATTTAAAAATGGATAATACTATTTATATATTTTTTATTCACCCCTTTCCTAAAGAAAGTATAAATATGATTGATTTTAAATCATTCTTTTTATTTTTACTCAGTTAAAATATTCTTAAAAGAAATCACTTAAACTTTACTGCTCAGCATTTTAATGCAAAAAATATAAAAAGTATAATTAATTGAAAAATATACATGACCAAGAAAAAAATTTAAATACCGACACACGTGTTCTACTATATTAAAAAAATGAAAAACAAAACAAATTAGTTTTTCAGGAAAAACTAAATGATTTCTCATTCTTAATTAACTGAGTTCGCCAAGCGCTTTAGAGTTTGAGGACTTTAGAATTATGTTATTAAATTGAGCTTTTTTTTATTTAAAAATTAAGGCGTATAAGATGGTTCGACATATTATACATATATAGAATTTAATTTATTCAAAAACTATTGCAATGTAAATGAGTGTAATTCTTTCAGAAATATTAGTGAGCTCACGACACCCTCACTTTCAAAAACAAAATAGAAAAATACGTCAGGCCTCCATAGACACTAATGAGCATAGGACGATCAAATCCAAAGCACCGACAAATAGTGCTACTGCAGAGTTTTACGCGGATACAGGCATATCATTTTTTATTGTTCACGTACCTTTGAATATATATATATATATATATGAAAAAAATCTCGAAATAATACCCCAAAAAATTCAAAATAGATGTACGGATCTAATTTTTCTCGACGTAGGTATTGGTCTCGCAATAGTAAATTACAAGAATTTTTTTTTTCTTTTTTTCAATACTAGTCGCTCAATAGTAAATTTCAACTCAACCATCCTTGCCTTCATACTTGGCAAATTTATGTTCAACTCAAGGCGATACCTGCCCCAGAACTAGAGCCACTCAGGTACTATGGTTGACTACTTGCTGAGCCAAGCATTATACCACCGCGCCAAGAAGAATGCTTTGGTGAGCCATTGCAAAACTACTCCTATGATAATTATGAGCACGCGCCTATTCCTGAGGTTGAACCACATGTAGGAGCACAAAAATACTGATACTACCACAGCAAATAGTGAAAGCTTGTCAGATGACAAAGCTGATGCCATATATAACGGTGAAGAGGATGTTGACGAGGTAGATTTCTCATCTTCCTACAGTGATAGTGATGCAACAGACACCAAACTAGGCAAACCAACTACTCTAACTCAATCAAGGGCTGTCTTTTTTCTCACGCCTCATGCTGATTTCTTCTCATTGCTTGAAGAATGGCTGACATCCCAAGATGTGCCCCCGCTCGTAGTATTTAATCTAAGCACTGACGAGTTGGAGGTAGGATTGCCAATTCGACTCTAAGAAAATACTTAAGCGCACTAATTGACAGCTATCACATGCTCATTTCAAAGGAGTATTGTATAAAGGAGTCAAGCAAAAATTTGGTGAAACTAATATGTCGACATGCGACAGCATATCTATAGACACTACGAGCAATATTCAAGCAGAAGGAAGGTGGCTGGATGATCACGCAGTATGCTGGAACCCACATATGTGACATGCCTGACTGTGGACAAGATTATAGGAGCATTAGTTCTCTTATGATTTTTGAGATCGTAAAAGAAAAGGTTAGGGAAAAACCAAGCTATAAGGTAAGCCACATTATCGAAGATGTGCGGCAGCAATACAATTACACAATGACATATAAGAAAGCGTGGTTAGGAAAACAGAAGGCGTTAGTTGTTGGAATAAATCCGACTATAAAATTGTAGCCTTCAAAATTGTAGCCTTCATATCGAATTATTTGGATCTATAACATAAGCGGAAGCGTACCTGAATCCATAAAGTGGAAGCTCCTTGATCCGGCTTGGAGATCGTCCGGGGTTAGGTTTTCCACTTGATATGCAAGCCAATGTTTTTCTCTTTATTAATGGGAACTCAAGAGAATGGGGGTTACATACAAATGGGAACCATAACCCTATTTATAAGCATGTAACCCTAGTTAGCCCATCATTAACTAAGGTTACTCTTTATGGGTATCTACACAAAAATTAGACTCTACACTTTATATGACGATGTATTGGCCTACTTAATAATAATATCCAAAAGACCACTAATTTAGGCCAAACCCAAAGATAGCACATAACATATAATTAATCCACATATTGTCCATATGTATGTAGTATAAGTCCATATATCTAACGTTAGTAGCTGTTTTTGGAGATTGGGACACGTCTTTCAATGAACTGCCAAAGTTTTTGTTGGCGCTACTGCAATACAAGTTGAGGTCTATCACTAAGACTGAACCCCTCAATGCCCAGTAGAGGTACGCTTCGAAACGTATTTTGGACCTTACAGTCATCGATAGCTGATTGGAAATACTGCCGACCAATCACCACGGTGGACAACCCCTTCCTCATCGGGTGATATAAAGGGAAGCTCCTCGCAACAATGGGAATCGATGGAAATTGACAAATATATCCACTTGCATTTGCAGTAGTCCAAGAAAAACCGATATCATCATAGGGATGGTTTCTACAGAAAGTTCTACAACATATCATTCTTGATCGACCTAAAGTATGCTTGATTTCGACCGAACACCCTCTATTTTGGCGGCCATTAATGACAAGTGATATAATCTGCACCCTCTATTTTGGCGGCCATTAATGACAAGTGATATAATCTATAGGAGCCCTTCGTCTTTTATTAATTTTGTTTGTGGCATGTCTGCAGTAATTTTTTAACAAAATTCGCCGGTGGGTTGCTAAAGGAATTATGTTGAGCCACAGAAGCTATGCTGCAGAAGGTGAAATTCATATGCTACATAGACTGCATAAAGGAGATAGACTTAGATGCTTTCAAATACTTATATGCCATCGATGAGGAGAAGTAGACCCTATTTCATGACGGTGGTCATCAGTGTGGGGAGTTGATGACTAACATGGTCAAATGCTTCAATGAAGTGTTAAAAGCGCCAAGAACCCTACCGATTACAGTGGTGGTCAAATGTATATTCTACAAGATAAACAACTTCTTTAATATTGGGTGCGGTAGTCACATTAGAAGTGAGGGCCAGTGTATTGGACGGGGTGCAAAAGATCTTGGAACATAGGTCTATGAAGGCCTCCGCTCATAGGGTTATGGTGTTCGATCGTGACTGTGGCATCTTTAAAGTGAAAATAGCCACACAGTTCGTCAATGTTGTTTGCAAGGGGAGAAACAAACAATAAATATCAATGTAGAGCTGCCAGTGTACATATGACAAGTGGGATTCATTTGGAATTCCTTGTCCACATATTGTTGCAGTGTGTCATTATTTATTTGTTAATCCTTCCCACTATGCCTCATATTATTTCTCAACAGATGCATTATTGAAAGCTTGAGAACTCAAATTAAAGCCATTGTACGACTCTTCATTATGGGTGTCTGCTTACCCTAATGAAAGGCAATACTTTAACAGTTGTCTACTGTAGGATTCGGCATGGAAACAAACTGGCCACGGCCGTTGTAGGACTAGAAGAATCCAAAATGAAATTGATTTGTCTAGTTGAATTCATGAATGCTCCAGGTGTCACCAACAAAGACACGATCGACACATATGTAAGCAGCTTATGTGACCAGGTTGTAGTCATTTTCTATTGTATTTATTTGGCTATATGGTATTTTCAATATTTTCATAAAGTGTGGGTCATAATAATAATAATAAAAAAAAGGAACTACAAAAATATGTGCAAAAAAAACAAAGGTTCTCTCAATACTCAATTGCAATTGCAAGACCAAAAAAAAGAAATTTACTGGTCTCGCAATTAAGTATTGCAAGACCAATACTAAAAAAAAGTGTCTTGCAATTTATTATGACGAGATCAACACCTATATTGAGAAAAAAATTAGGTCCATACACCTACTTTGATTTTATTTTTTGGTATTATTTTGAGATTTTATTCATATTTTTTTAATGGTTTTATTAAAAGGAGGAAACAATATTTTTATTATTTAGAGATGATATCATTTTATCCTTCAAATTTTAAATTCTAAATATAGTCAAAACGAGCCCTAAAATTCATACCATTGTCAATTTAAACATTATATGAACGATCGTCCAAGTAAATCAGACAGAATTGAGATTATTTTTAGTATTTCATTGATATATAAAATTTAAATTGCTACGGGGTCCTATTATCAAAGAACATAAATGTAATTTTCCTTATAAAAAAATGTTGGGCATACATGTAAAAGAGTGATACACATAAATATACTACATATGGTCGATTTTATTCCCCGTACACGTCATACGTTTGTCATACCATTTTTACATGATTTTTTTTTTGGGGGGTACCTAATGCTAAGACGGTTGATATTTTATTTTTTATATTTTATATTTTTTTAAGAAAAAATGTAATCCGAAATTCAGTGGTCCTCCTTTGTCATCGAGAAAATAGATTTTTTTTTAAATTTGTAAAAAAAGGAAAAAAATATTATAAAATGGAGGCGCGTGGATAAGTACAAGGAGTACTGTGTTTGTCGTTTTCTGCGTTTTTTTAATCTTTGGTTTGGTCTTCGCGAATTTGGAATCTGTCCATTCTAAGGGAGAAATAGGTGAGTTTCCTTTTCTGTATTAGATGGGAATATATATTCATCCAAGCAGATAAAATTAAGAAATCAAAGTTTTTAAAATTTATCTTAAATTTTTAATTCATAGAGTGAATAAGTTTTATATTTTTTAGATTTTTTAAAAATTGATATGTTTATATATTTATGTATTTTATTTTTTTATTCGTGAGGGTTAGAATTATTCGTAGGTGGAGAGGAGCCAAAAACGTTATTGCATAAAAATGCTCGTCCTTCCAACATTTTTTTTTTTGGAATGCATCGACATTTTAGTTGAATAAAATTTATTAATGGCTTACCCTTTTCTATTTGATGCTGGGTGTATGGCTATCGAATGAGTATTTTAACGAGCAATACTGCTCCTCCTCAAAAAGTGAATTTCAAATAAATTTCATTACCCATACGTCGAGGTGAACCCTAAATTTATATGCGGTTTCTCTTTATCACGTGTGAGGGATGAGATATTTTTGGGATCACTTTTTTTTAGATGAATAATTTCATCTTTTTATATTTGTCTCATTTACGGTTACTACTTTATTTCATACATTTTAAACATTTATTCCACGTTATAAGATTTTATTCGATTCATTATGTAAAACAATTACGCTCATTCATGTGATTTTCCTTTTTTTCATATATAAATTAAAAAAATTAAATTAAATTTCAGCATGAAATAGAAAATGTTAACGCGATTTATATGGATTACACCCGGTTAAAATTTTAATGCACTCTAAAAATGAGACGGAGGGCTTAAATTAAACTTGCTTAATCGATGCTCAAGGACCCAAATGTTTTTGGTCGGGTGACTCTAAGGGCTTAAATAGCCCTTTTGCCAAATTTTAATTTTAATTTGTGACTCAATAATATAGAGGCAATAGGCTAAATCTTTACGTTTAAAAAGGTTATAAAAAAGGAAAAAAGAAAAACAGTTAAATAAGGCATTGGATAAGCGTCTTATTTTTTTTTAAAAAAGCACCTATGAAATATTATGATTTTCAAAGCTTTTATATATGAATCTTTTCTCTCTTATTGGAGATATATTTGGATAAAATCTTAAAAATAAAGCCTGCTTTTAAACTTTTAGTTGCATTGTTTATTTGAGCCAGATTAAGTTCTTTAGGCCAATATTAAGAGAATACAGATCAGAAAAACCTTTGAAGTTAATGTTTTTCTATAAGAAATTTATACCTATTCTGATATGTTATTCATAACACGTAGCTTGAACGATGTCGCTTAATATGTCCATTAATGTCCTCGTATTCCATTAATTGACACCGGACAAGGTTTGGATCCTCCCTCGTGAAAGGTACTAGACTCTAAACGAATCGAGTTTGTTCATGAGTTATTCAGGCTCAATTCAAGGACTAAAACTTAACTCAAAAATTATCAAGATCAAGGTACTTATTTTGTTCATCAAGTCAAAGTCGATTATAGAGAGAGAGAGTCCATATAACATGCCTTAGATTATGAACGGGATTATATCAAAGTAGTCCAAGTCCAAGTAAAACTTTGATTTCATCAATCTAAAAATCTAGAATTAAAGTTAGAAACATTAACTAATGGAGTCCGTGATTGGATTAGATTTAAAATTTAATTGTCGGCAAAATATGTATTAAAGCTGTAAATCTTTTTGTAATCTTGTGTGGATCGGACATGACCGTAAGCCCTACTCAAGCACGCGGCCACACGCAATGGATGAAACGACAATTAGCTGTTCTCCGCGGGCACAGAAATAAATAAGTAAAATATGAGAAACCCCGTGTCTGTTCTACCCAGGAGAAAATCCCATCTCACCACACAACATGAAGCATTCAGTTTTAGGATAAAAATCTGGGACTTGTATGTGATCCTCAGTGGCCTGTGTATCCCTCAGAGTGTGATTATTTCGGTGATTCGTTTCTCTCTTGATTTCGTATTGCACGGAAAGCGAGTGATGGGATTCGTTGTTCATTCGGAGCCACTGTTTCCGGAAGATATTCTTTTCATGCCTAAGCGAGATGGGTTTTTCACCCAAAGGGTTGTTTTATGTGAAGGTTCTAAATTCATGAAATTCCCATGAGTTATTTTTTTTTTTTGTTTGATTGCACGAAGATTCTTTCATGTCGATGGGATTTTGATGGTTTCCTGTTAATTTTGTTGGGCTGCTTTTGATTTGATTTGATTTTATCTGCTGAGGGTTCACAATTCAATCTGCTGTTGAATCCTCGGGGCGTTTAAGCACACCACATGGGATTGGGATTGATCTGCAGACGATGGAATCACGGTTGGATTCGATTTCACAGTCCTTCAATGTTCATTACTCGAACTGGGTTCGAGAAGCCCTAGACGAATTGCCCGACAATTTCACAGTCACAGATCCTTCGATTCCCGGGCACCCGATTGTGTACGCTAGCCACGGGTTCTTGAAAATGTGTGGGTACTCGAAGGATGAGGTGATTGGGAGGAATGGGAGGATATTCCAGGGGCCTGGGACGAATAGGAGATCGGTTGTGGAGATTCGTGAGGCGATACGAGAAGAACGGGCCATCCAGACTAATTTGTTGAACTATAGGAAAGATGGGACCCCATTTTGGATTTTGTTTCATATGAGCCCTGTTTTCAGTAAGGATGGTGAAAGGGTCAGCCATTTTGTGGCAGTTCAGGTGCCATTAAGGAGGAGGTGGAGGAAAAGGAGGTGTTCGAGAAGTGAGTTTGGTAGGAATGGTGTTAATTCGTGTGAGGATGGGTCTGGGTTGCAGGAGATTGTGTATGGGTCATGCCGACGGGAACTCTGTACGGACCCTGCAATTGAATTGAGACATACGCTAGCACAGGAGACTGTCTTCGATTCAGATAATGCAGGTTTGTTTTTCTTTCTGCATTTGTAAATTGTTCATGCTATGAGAAGTACGGTTTTTCTCTTTTTGCTTTGTAATTCTTGGTTATATAATGTTTGTTTTGTTGTCTCTGTGTGCTGCATCCTATTCCTTTGCATAATTTGTTCATCACTTGCTCATATGTTTAGTGGGCTTTAGATTTTTAATGCTGTTAATAGGTTTTGTCATCTCATAATAACCTCTTGCTGCTGAATTTTTCCTTTGATTGGTTAGGAAACATTTATCTGGCATCCATCAGTCGAATTGAGCCATTTGTTAGTTCAGGAATTTGTGTTAACCTTTCATATTGAAGGTTGCTATTCTCTGTGCAGTTCTAGTTCTTTCTTAGTTATAGTGTAACTTTATCTATCTCCTGAATGGGATTTTAAGTTTGAATTTTATCTCAAATAGGTTTGCCACTTACTAATCTCCTGTTTTACTTTTTCGGTTTTGAGAACTTCTTTAACTCGCATTAAAATCCTTGATGTTGGGAAAGGTCAGGGATTCAAATCCCTGTGGTTAGTAGGTTAGCTATAGGCATATTTACCCATAAAAACAAGTTTATTTGTTCTGGTTATTTAATGTTTAGGCATTAGGTTTCATTATTTAGAAGTTTTTGCTGCATTCTATCTAGTTACTTTTGGCTATCCATATGCATTAATGCTTTGTAATCTGCTTAAATGTTTTGGCTATATATTTGTTTTCATTACTCAATTTAAGGAATCTCAATTTATCCCTCATTTTTGGTCATCATTTGTCCCCCTTCTTGCTTCAACTTGTGTTTGGCTTTCATTATTGTGTTCTCCCAGTTTTCTACGGCTCTTAAAAAAAAACTAAAAAAAAAATCGGTGGTCTCATGTGCTAGATCTTATCTTACAGCATTAGATATTGAAGAGCCTTGTGAAGCTAGTGATCTTGAGAAGCAAAATGCTGTTACGGCCATTAACAATATCTTGTCTGTGCTGATCCACTATAGTGAGTCAACCAACAGCTTGGTGTGTGGGAAGAGATGCAGTGTATCAGGAACAGGGCTTCTTGCTTCATCCCTCCTTATATCTCTCGGTAGAATCAAACAAAGCTTTGTATTGTGAGTTTATTGCGAATTTAAATTCTGAATTTCGTACGGTTGTTATCTTGTCTACCAAGACTTCTGATGCATTTTCTCATTGTTGCTTGCAATTTATTTGTGTTGACCTTCAGAACTGATCCACATTCACCTGACAATCCCATTGTGTATGCGAGTGATGCCTTTCTAGGATTAACAGGTGCTTAAAGTTTGAGCTTTGTTCTTGAAATCTAACTAATATTGAAAAAGTTCATGAGATTTTAATAGTTTAGCTCATGGACATGTACTAATGGTAGTTCTTACTTTGATAAGGCTATGCTAGGCATGAAGTATTAGGGCGCAATTATAGATTTCTCAGTGGAGCAGATACAGACTCCACAACTCTTGAACAGGTGAATTCCTCCATCTTAACTATTATATTTATTTTTTTTTATAAAATTTTATTAATCTAAATTGGTGATTTGAAGGGCTTTCAGTGAGTTCATATTGTCATTATTTGTTTGTTGTCCTACAGATAGATGAAAGCGTTCGCAATGACCAACGATGTACTGTACGTATCTTGAATTGCAGGTTGATGCTTACCCCTTCTTTCATTGTGTTTAAGATGCACCTTACTTCATTATTCTGACACTGCCATAATCTTCTCTTTGAAGCTCAGGAAGGACAAGAGTTCATTTTGGAATCTTCTTCATTTATCACCTGTACGGAATGCTTCTGGCAAGGTAACTACATTTTTTTTTTTTTTGTTAAGTTTATTTTCAACTGCCTAAGGTTTTGTTTTCTTATTTTAAGCATTCTTCAATTTTTCTATTCCTTTTTTTGTGTGTGAATTTTATAATGAAATGGTTGTCTATTCTTGTTGTCAACTCGCTCTGGTTTTTGCGTAATTGTGCAACAAGATAATACTAAATAATTATATGTTGCAATTTTCCAAGATGGAATTTGTTCAAATGGTCAAATAACAAAAGGATTTAATACTCATTGTGAATGAATATGTTTAAGGATTTAAAGACAGGTTTTTTTTTTTCTTTCTTTTGTATGTGTATGTGGCTCCTTACTGTCATGCATGTATTTGAAGTTAGTGGATCGTTAGAGAAGGTTGAAATGTGCTTCTCTTTTCCTTCAATTCTATCACAAAGTACATGTAAAAGATGGAAAGGTTCAACTTTATTCACTGCTTCGTGTGCCAAGCATTTCGTGATTTATATTAAAAAGATATCTACTCTGACCGTTTCTGAACATTTTGATAAGAGAGGATGGTGAATCGATCACATCAGTGTTGCCTTTGCTCCAAATTTTGGGTTGCAAATTTTAGTTTGATCTATACTTCTCGGCCCATTCTACGTGGTTAGATGCTATGTTGACAATAGTTGTATCGTCTCCAATGTACCATTGCACTATTTTTACTGCAGGGATGCTTTATATCTTATTTTATGTACAGAATTTTATTAAAAGAAAGGAAGAAATACAAGAGGGATGCTACTTACATCTGAAACAGCATAGTGAGCACTTAAAAGAAATGAATAAAATAATAGAAGAAAGCTACAGGGGATCACACCACCCCTGTGAAGCATTGTCTGATTGATAAGCTTGAGGTGAAATGTAAGCTAATGTATTAGGTACCATCAATTAAAATGGAGTTGTCCTTAAAGAAACATATGCATCCCCAATTGCTATTAAAAGCCATCGTTACCATTTGATAAATACTATAGGATCCTGAGGCTTCTTAGGCTGGTTCATCTTGATTTCTTATATAACTTTGCAATTTTAAGCTCACATATTACATAATGAAGAAGATGAGGGATTGCCTTCATTTGACATATAAAATCACTGATAAATCCATTGCCTTCTGTTTTCATTTCTTTCATACTAGAAAATGTGGGGGCCTTTCTAAAGCAGGATTGAATTTTGTGACTGGTATCAAGTTTCTGTTTGTTTAGATTAGAAGATAAATTTGCTGAGGGACCTAGTACATCTAGATATTTGGAAGCCGTCTGATGGTAATTTGTTTTTATATAATTGAATTTGAAATGTTGGGAATTCATGGAGATTAAATTTTGTTCAAACGAATTGCCTTGACTCAATTCTGTTGTAATCATGTTCAATTTCTGATTCTGTGTAAAGAACTACATTAGGGGTTGTATATTAATTATATGACAAATCCTGTTTCATTATAGGTGGAAGCCTATTGTAGCCTGTATAGATTCGAAAATGTTGCTTCCTTTTTGGATGACTGAATTTTGAATAATCTTTACAAGTATCTCAATTTTACATGGACATATAAATTGAGGAAGAAACATGGACACAGGGGACCAAGATGCACTTTCAGCACTTGTTTTCTACTTTTAGGAGACCGGTGTAATTATAAAATTGTGGTGTTTTATTGGGTATATTATGTTGAATTTCTCCTCCATCCATTGTCATCTGAGCTATCAGATGGTTCATTATAAACTTCAACAAAGGATATGCAAAATCTTGATTTTTCCTTCCTACATTGTGCAACTGATAATAATAGTGAAGATTTAAAATGACAACTCAAAAAAAGAAAAAAAATGGAAAAAAAGAAAAAGAAAAAGAGAGCTCAGAATCATCTTATGCAGTCTTTTTTTTTTTTTTTTGCTTTATTGTTGTGCAGATAGCATATTTTGTTGGAGTTTATGCTGAGGAAGACTGCAGTAGCCATGATGAACAAGGATTGAGTGTTCAGATGAAACAGTTTAGCGTTGTTGGTGCTGTACGGGTTGCTGTGAGGAGTTTATCAATGAGTGCTGGACCATCTAAAGCATAGAGCACTGACTTGATTTCCTAATAAATTGTTGCCGCATTCGGAACCGCAATCCCTTGCTTGCACAGCCTCATCCTGCACAAGTGGAAACCGAGGAAGTTTTCCATAACTCACATTGTCTATATGTATAAAAAGGGTCCAATTGAAAGCCGAAACTCACCTTGGGGTTCGTTTTTATAACATTGAGACTGAGAACATCGGCTGTGCTGTTGTGTTTGTTGATGAGATTAGAAATTGTGAACTGCGGACAGAGACGTATGTGATAAAATATGTATATTGTTCATGTAAACTGTAAATAGGTACAGGAATGCCCCTTAGATGGGGTTTATGATTGTGTCATTGAGACTCAAACTAAGGTGTGCAGTTGTAATTGTTTTTTGGATAAATTATGTATCAGATTGAAAATGTGAACCGTTGATAGGAAGATAGGCATGTGCAATGGTGCATATGGTTCATGTGTATTGTATGGGTTTTGAAAAACCCCTAACATTGTGGATTTAAGTGAATATATATTCTCACTGGCTACCTTTCTTTTGGTAGAAAGTGCCCAACTCTTTCCCAGTTAATTGAGTTTCATTGTATGGTTCATCTTGGGGGTATTTTTAAGAACAGGTTTACAGTGTACAGTCCAATGCTCTTCCACATATGCTATCGTTCCATGACAGCCTAAACAAATGCTGTTGTTTCGTTCATCGAGATCTTCACTTGACAATGGTATTAAACAATGGAGCCCTAATTCGACATTCAGTTTCATTAAATGTTCTCATGGAGTTGCCTTCCTGAAACAGAACAGAGAAGGATTTCTGCATTTCTGCTAGGTATGTGGATTGATTCCTACTACTTTAGGCTCATAATTTTGATCACTGTTCCTCCCCTCCCCCACTATTTTTATCCATTTTAGTCTAAGCATATTTAAAACAGGTACGCTCATCTTCCGTGTATCTTCTGGTTCTGGATCTTCACTGTTTCTCATCTCCATACCGTCCGCTAGAGATCATCTTACTCTCTCACTCCTGCTCCCGAAATTTGCAGCATAGAGCTTTTGAAAGCTTGGGTTGACTGTATCAATTGAAACAGAATTCCCACAATTGTTCATCTGGTGGTATGATTTCTGAATACCCATCTGGTTTTTCTTGCCTTCCTCTATAATTATGAAAGAATGTAGGTCAGAACTATCTTGCTTGAGGATTTGGATTAATATCAATCAGCTTTTCCAATATTTTATGGTTCAGTAAGTGTTGTTATCCTTACAGGAATCGCAGAAAGACTTGGATTAGGGCATTTTCCTGCCTTCTTTATCGTTGTAATTTTTTTCTAAGTGGTCAAGTTCTAGAGCTATTTTTTTTGAATCCTCTTCCTAACATGAGTCGTTTTTAGTGCAGAAAATTCTTTGCATACACTGGCACCCAAAGCGATGCCTGTTTGTTAAATCATTTTAATAAGATAATCTACTTTTATTGAAATGGCATTGTTTTTGGGGTGACAATGTATGCAATTAAGAACAGGTGCATTATATAAATCATAAATCCTTTTTGGAGTTCTATACGATCACCCTGGTCCCATTTAGCTGTGGAAAACTACTTTTGAACTTTTCCACACATATGTCATGTTTACATATTATGCTTACGAGCATATTTTGTTATTTTGGAGACCAAGGTCTTTTAAACTAGCTTAGTTTTTGGCCGATTGAAAAAAAGTTCAAACATGTTTTGTAAATTTTCTAAGTTTTGTACTATTAAAAAAGGTTTTCTAATTACTTAAAACCATAGTTTGAATTCAACTAGATCTTGATGTATGGAAACATAAAAATGGAAAACATTTTCCATAACCAAATGGGTCTTTGATGTTGTTTCGTCTTGTATTTGTTATTGTTGTCTTTTTTTTCTTCTATAGCTTCATATAGTTGAGTGTTCTAAGATTCTTCTTCATGCCCACAAGCTTTTATTTGTTGCATCTGTTAATATGAGACATGGAACCTATGAAAGAGTGGTAGGTAGTAAAAATTTGACTTGAGAGGTATTAGCCGAGTTGTCTGATTCAAGATAGAGGTTTAATTTCTTTCATTGTGGTCGGATTCAAATAAACATTCAGTCATAATTGGCCTCAAGGTAAAATGACCTTATGTTTGTCGATCTATCACTATGAAGCATACAGCATCATTTTGCTTTCAACGCACAGCTTTGCCTGTGGCATTATTTGAGACAAGCGTGTGAACAATTTATATTGGATGATTCGTCGCACATTGTAGCATTTAAGCAATGCACGTGATGAAATACTCGCACTAATACCGTGATATGGTTATAAGGAGATGGTGTCGGGATCTTTAATTGAATTGTTAGACTTTGTTTCCCAGCCTAGGTTTGTAATATGTTTCTAATAGAAGTAAATGCTTGCTGCTCGTCTTCTGAATGAAGTTTTCCGTTCTTCATATAGAAAAGGAGTGATTAACTAGTTATAACGTCCAACTAGACAATCTGCAAGTATTAAAGTAGATGGGGTTCAGCGAAAACTTGGTGTTTTCTTTTTCCTCGTAATGCATTTGGATTTTAGCTCTAACCTTCAAGTAGTCGAATCCAAGCTCTTGGGCTTAAGCCGTATTTTTGTTTTGATACTACAAATTTGATGCATTTGGTTAATAACCTTTAGCTCCTTTGGCAAGCCGAAACGTTGGCATCACCGAAACGAGATAGGCTTCTACCTTGAACGGTCTACTATCCATGCTATGGTATTCCAAGACTCTGACAAAGACGAAGGATTGACCAAACTGAAGACAAACAAGGTTGCGTTCTACCAACTGATTCAGTCAACTTATATATATATATGCTTTCTTTGCTTGCAGCTATATATAGTGACCTTGTTAGACGGGATGAAGAGGGGTGGGAATTTTTATTTCTCAGCATAACTCTTATTTGTCAGCTCTCACTGATCTGTATTTGTATCGGCAGGCCCAGAACAGGTAGTGCAAAAAGTTGAGTCCACTCAATGTGCACATCAGCCAGTAGAACCGGTCGAGCCGAAAATGGTTCAGGTTGGCCCCAGAGAGCCATGGTTTGTGGCCTGAGTGGCCCGTCACACCGTTCACTACTGAGACGATCACCGAGCTGAGATAGTACCCCATGGCCAAAGAAGCCCATGAGAGAGCCGTGGCCAATGACCTCATACTGGTGGGTGCCTCTGTGAAGAAAAACTCCAGTAGCCCAGCCAAGGTGAAGAGATCCGCTGACCCGAGAAACAAGTACTGGAAAGCGATCCAAAAGAACGTGATTGGTAATGGGCCGGGTTGGTTGAGAAGGCCTGAATTTAGAGCCGTGTTCTTCCGCTTGACTTCTACTAGAGCTGCGACTGCCATGGCTAGGATTGAGAGTACCAGACCTACTCCGATTCTTTGGAGATGGGAGATGCCCATTTCGGATTTGGTAACTTTCCGAGCGAATGGGATGATTATATGATCGTAGATCGGTGCAAGGATCATTATAAAGAGGATGGGGAAAATGGGGAGGGAGGCTGGGGGGATTTTCAGAGTACCAAGTTTTGTGTCCATGGTGGCTGCTTGTTGGACAGAGAAAGTGGAGAGCTGTGCTAGGCAGCAGTTAAGCATGATCGTACAACCAAATACAGGTAATATTTTGAGCACGATCTTGACATCTTCTACTTGTTGCACGGTACATCGGAGTGAAGCATGGATCGGGTTGTTTCCGACGGCTCTGTTGAGGAAGCCAAGGCTTTTTGTGGGGGTTTCATTGGAGAACAGTTCTTTAGAGTTGTTACCGTCTGGTTCATTGCTGTTTTGGAAAGTGGGGCTTGCGGCCATGCTCACTACAGCCGTGCCTGGGCTCTTCGGGTTGCAATTGTTCGTTCCGGCCGCAATCAAAACCTGTTTGATGAAATTTGGAATTCAGGTACTGATTTGAAAAAAAAGAAACAAAAAAAAAAAAAAAGAAGAAGAAAGAAGCTAAATGAGAAGACTGGAATTTGGCTGTTTTCTCTATGGTGTGGTTTAGGGTGTTTCGGGTGAGAGTCTATTTCTGCGCTTACTTGTTGGAAAACAGAAGTTAAAGGTGTTCGGCGTAGAAAAGCCGAAACACCATATGCATCCGACTTGCCTTGAATATGGTTGTAAATGGGCTTCCATTAGGTATCTTGTTCCTATAAATAACCGAGCCTGCAAGAAATAGTGGGATCGACAAAAGTATCGTGAAGGTCGATATCCCAAACCCCCATTGCCACCCCTTGTTGTCCTCGATCCACACCACGAGCGTAACTGCAATGAGCCCACCGCAGGAGAGACAGAACACGAAGTAGTTGAAGAAGGTGGACCGTTGCTTCCTCCCCTCCAGAGTGCTCTCATCAAATTGCTCGGCACCATGGGATGGCAACGAGCCCTTTACCCCGCCAACGCCCAGCGCAGCCAAATAGAGCCCCACGAAGAGCATCGCAGCCTTGGCGCCACCGACTTCTTGGCATGGATTGGGGGAGGTGGCTGCAGAACAAGGCGGTGGCTTTAGTGAAGTGGACCGGGCTTGCACTGTAAGCATTACCAATCCCTGTTACAATTGATGGAAATTGATTTTAGTTTAAAGCTATGCATGTGAACATGAGAAGCTAATAGAAGAGCAAATCTACTTGTACGCTGTTCTTATCATACCAAAATGTTGATGCGGCAAAAGTTCTTCTGAGGGGTATATTTGTCAAATGACTATACAAACCAGTTAAAATTTTATCACATCAGCATTTTCGATTTGAAGAGTATAAGAAGGATGTACGAATAGAATTACTCGATGGAGAATTGGGCCTGCATATACACACATGCTTTATTGGCCCGGCCCAAACTTAGATGGGTTGCGTAGGAAACCCATTAGTGGGCTTGCAAAAGGAGAAAGGAGAACTCATTTAATGCAGGTGATATGGCCATGGATCCGGGGTGTCTGCCGTCTTAGTGAAGTTTTATAATTTAATAATTTTTTATAAATTTTCAAATAATTTTAACTGTGCAGATGAAAAGAAAAAATAAAAATACATAACCATGTAAATTTTCATAAGATTTGAAAATACATAGCCAATCCATCCTAAGCATTGAAAGAAATGAGATTTCAAAATTATACTGAATTTTCAATGCTTAGAATGAGTAGGTTTTGTATTTTTAAATCTCATGAAAATTTACATGCCCATGTATTTTTGAATGTTCTTTCCATCCATATGGTTCAAATTATTTAAAAATTTATAAAAAAATAAAAATATTACAAAACTATACAGGACCGCACAGTTTTGGACCGGAGAGCCTAAAAGCTAAAATTGCCCAAAGATTCAAAATATCCAAAAGCCTTAAATGCTCAAAATGCCCCCAAATATCCTAAATGTTCAAACAAGAGGATCAAGAACACCTGGGTGGACCCATCTAGTGGATATTTTTGTGGATTTATGGATGCTAGTGGGCTCTCAAACATTATGTTGATAAACTTGGAGCCACCAAACGCACCCACATGGTTGATACAAAGCCTGGTCTAATCATAGTTTCAGACGAACTTAGGACCAAAACAAAATAATAATAAGCCCATCTTTCTAGTTGAGGAGTCTCCTCTGAAAAGAGCCATAAAAGGCTAAGATCGATCCCCCATGGGCAAAGCCCGGACCCACCTCATCCGAACCATGGTTCCGTATCAGCCGCACGCACCCTAGATGTGCACGTAAGACAAAGAACCTGCGTGTGTGGGGAAATGGTTGCACACGTGCCGAGATCATATAACTTCATCATACGAACTCCTGAATCAATCTAATATATATATATATATATGAAGGAGTGATGCCACTCTTAAGCGCCCTTTAGAAAAAAGATGAGTAACAAGTTTCAAGTTATTATTTTTTACAAAAGCGAAAGATATATAATTAATATTATTTAATTTAAATATTTATAATTATATTCACCCTTTTCTATCCTGCTAGAAGGGGATATGTATAATGTTCTTTTGTCTAGATCCTCTAGGATCGTTTATTTTAAAACGACTAAATAGATAGGATGAGAAACTATGTATGAGTCATTCGTTTATTGATATACTATTCTTAGTTAAAATTGCAAAAGAGTCGAGTCGAGAGCTCTAGTCATTCCACATCGTTTCTATTAGAATCGCAAGGAAGCGAAGACGGAAATTTTTGATCATACTACATCATTATACTCGACGCATACAAAATATTTTTGGAGGCAAAAGACACGTGTCAATACAGACGAGCGACGTCTGGAATTGGCGCCATGGGCCTTAATTGGTTGAAATTCAAGGATGTGGGGGCCCCATGGTTACTCTAAGAGTGGTGAAAATGACAAAACGATGAAATGTTCGTTGCGGCGACAACCGAATCAGAAAACGAGATTTCAGATTAAGGGCCTCATTTTTTTCTTTTTTTTTTTTTGAAAAAAACAAACTTTTAAAATATTTTTCTTCCCTTGGTTAGATTTTGGCCACGAGGGATGAATTCCATATAGAGATACACCGCATGTGGTGGATGATGCGGGCCCAATTAAACACAGGCTTTTAAAGACCATAGGTACCCTCAGAAGACGGGGAATAAATTTCGGTCGCACACTCTTTCTGACCCTATCTAGGACTAAAAAGATCCGGTCAGGTCATTAGAGTTGTCTCTAACCTTAGTGCTTGTTTGATGTTCTAATTACGGTGATTTTTTTTTTTTTTTTTTCTGGTCGGTGAGCTTTTTCGAAACATCGATATGTTTTTTGGGTTCATTTTTGATATATCTGGCAAAAAAAAAAAAAAAAAAAGAGTTCACGTCAATTATGTACATAAAGCATTTTAAAGCAAAGGGTGCACAGACTTATTTATTTTGCACATGCTTGTTGATGCCATTGTTATTTTTTTCCTCTTACCTATGACCACTAGAGGTACGAAATTCAATATTAGACGGTGCTAGTGGGCAGAAATAACGTCTAAAAAAAAAAAAAAGAGGAGTTTTTCTAAGAGTTATAATTTTTTAAACTTATTTAAAAAAGTCTCGTTTATGTACTTTTTGAAATTAAAAACTAAAGTCCTCACGAGTTTAGTCAAATTGGCCTTCAATTAACCGATTGAGTTATTTTATGTATACAAAAGATTTCAAAACAAAATCATAAAAGACCTATGTGACACGAATTTAGTGTAAGATATTTTAGCAAATAAAAACTTGTGATCTCATAAATTTGTGACACAAGTATTTTGTAATTTTGTTGTAAAATTTTTTGTGTCCTAAAAAATATTATTATTAATATTAAAAAATATTGTATTGTATAAATATATGAAAGTTTAGCTGGCTTGGGAGGTGTTTTTTATTGGATATGACCATCCGACCCGCCTACTCATCAGAGTAAGGCCGTGTTTGGTTGGTGTGTGTACAATTTCCCAAAGTTAAGGACAGCGATGGGTGGGCTGAATTGGAAGTCGTGACATTAGTTGATTATTGGGAAGCTTTAACAATCTTTTTATTATTTTAATGAAAGAAAGCGTTGGCGTTGACCCATATGCTGCAAGGCAAGACCTCGATCACAAATGCAGATTCAATGAATGACAGCACGAAGGGAGAAATTTAAAATATTGGGTCTACCAAACAAAGCGCTAATTTAAATAAATAAAATATGTGCAAACGCACCTTAGGTTTAGCTTATAAAATTTGGAGTAGTGTTCTAGAAGTCGCGCGAATGAATCCCACCATTGCTAAGGACGTGTTTGGAGCACTAAATTGACATCGGACAAATGATAATGAATTTTAAATAATAGTAATAGTATTTTTGGTAAGATACGTCATCTTACTGTCATTTTTGTTCCTCAATCTTAATATAAATGAGTGCTCATTCTTATACTTTAAAAATCCATTCTATTTTATTCCTTTTCATTTGTTCGGACCAAACGTGACCTAAGATTTGAGGCTTTTAAATTAAGAAGACGTGACAGACAGACAACGAATTCTAGCGATTTAGAGTAAGAATTTAACCACACTAAAAAGTGTGTCTACTGTTATCTGAACGCATTTCCTACATCTAAAAGGAAAACAAGGAATCTAATCTAACGATTCATACTTAACCGCAGTAACAAATGCACCAATTATTATCTAAATGCACTTTCTATATTAAAAAAAAAAGATCTAATCTAGTGATTTATACCAAAAATTTTACTATACAAAAAAAGTGCGCCTACTATTATCTGAATGCACTTTCAACCTGGAAACAGGGAGGATTTTAATCCAACTCACATATGACAGCATTTGGCATTGGACTCTTACGGTCACATCTTTCACTCGAAGGCCCAAAATGGCCGAGTGTAGATTACTTAACCCCGAAGGCATCTAAACAGATAGAATCTAAAGCCATGCGTGGCTTTTGGGGAATCGAAAGTTTTAACCAGAATAGGACACAAAGAAAAGGCATAAAAGGGTCATTTAAGCAGCAGAGAGAGAGAGAGAGAGAGAGAGAGAGAGGAGAGAGAGAGTGTTACCAGGAATTCAATGGAAGCACTGAGGAGGTAGATGACATAAGTGGTGAAGAAGGCGTCAGAGAGGAAACCCCCGAGGAGGGCGAGGAGGAATGCGGTTCCCATGAAATTGGTGACGGCGTTAGCCGATCTCGACGGCGACAGGTGCATGTACTCCGTCAAGTACAGTACCAGGTTACTCGCGTTCGCTAAGTACGCCAAATTCTCCAGTACCTCCACCACTGAAGCGTCAATCATCACACCACCACAACGTCAGGAACTCAACATGATTCATCAATCATCAAAAAAATAAAAATAAAAAATAACAAAATCGGCTTGATTGATTTTAAATGTATAATTTTAGCCTGAGGATGCGATCGGAATCGAATAATAATTGCCATTTTCTTTTGTAAGGGAGAAACTGAGTGTATATGTATGTATGTATATAATTGTACCTAAGACGCAGGCGGCGGCGAGCATGCCACCATGGCGGCCTCGGAGCGCCGGGCGGTTCCTCCAATCGACATAGCCTTCCCATACCTTTGACTGATGGGATTGGTGATCTTCTTCCTGGCATCAAAGCGAATCATTGAAGGAATTAAAGAGAGAGAGAGAGAGAGAGAGAGAGAAGAATGGGAAGAGGAAGTGGGAGAAAGAGGAACCCACCATTAATTTATGAGCTTGCTTCTCACAACTTGATTAAAGGAGGGCTCTTGAGCCCCTGAAGCAACAGAGGAATACTGGAAAGAGAAGTGGAGGATGGTGGGAGATTTATAGTGATTTGGGTCTCTGTGTGTGTGTGTGAAAGAGAGAGCCAAAAGGTCAATCCAACCTCAGGGGAGTGCCCCTTTTGAAAACGACACCACCCCCCTCTTTTTTTCTTTTTTCCTTTGCTCTAAGAATCAAAACTTTACATTTTATTTCTATTATATTCCCTTTCTTTTCTCTCCGTGGAGAAGTGCAAAAAACATTAACGCGCTTTATAAAATTGCTAATTTAAACCAAAAGTCACGAGATTGATTCCTGATTATATCGGGGTTTGTGGCATCAATAACACTTACTTGAGAATTATGCGAGAGAGAGAAAGAGAGAGTCAGCTCTTCTCATCTTAGGTCATGTTTATCACAAAAAAAACATATTTAATTCTGATCGATCTATTATTGAGTTACTCATCTTTTAAAAATTCTAATCAATTATATTTTATAACACCAATAGTGATCGGGAATGAATATGTCATTTGATATGATCAATGTATAAGCTCAAGTCGAACTAATGTATGATTTAAATATTTTGGGCCCAATATTCAGCTCAAAGAGTCTTTGAATTGGTCATTTGACCGAGAAATTCGTAAATTATTATAGTTGAGACATTCAACACTTCTATTTATTTAAATTCAATTAAATTCCTTTTTTCTTACTTGTAAAATTTCTAATGGCTATCAAACATCAATATACCAAGGGTAGTGGCCCACAACTATTTGTCCTTGCCCAAAATAGGTGGGTTTCATCAATTGAACTTCTTTGTGAGCCCCCTTCCAAAAAAAAAAAAAAGAAAAAAAAAATGAAGAAACACACACGCACACACTCAATAGCTAGTTAAATGAGAAAATATAAAAAAGAATTGATTCCTTAGATAGAGCTTGAGTTGCTAAATGGGAAAAATCTTTTAGTGGTTTCTGATAAAGAGAATTGCTGTTGGAGATGCACATTCCTCAATTTGATCTTGAAGTTTCTTTAGCCATATCAAATCTCAAAATGCATACCACCACAATTAAATTGGATATTTTAATTCATTTTTTAATTAAAAATCTGTTTTCTTGTGATCATGGGTGTATAGTAATAATAAAATAAATAGTGGAAGGGATCCAAACTAGAGGAGCGAGCCTGCTTGTTGGGATCAAAGAGTTCTATTGCTTTGCTTTTCTTTATTTTGGTGTTCAAAGAATATTTTTAAAAACTTAAAATCTCCAAAGAAAAAAAAAAAAAAAAAAGCACACCCACCGAAGGGCGGGTAAAAGGAGTACCAAGTTCTTGTTTTTAAGAACATTATCCACTTTACACCACTAATGTGGCCCCAATTAGTGGCATGAGATTCATGGTGTGATTTGAACTTTTGAAATAGGGAAAAGAGAAAGGAGGTAATAATTTATCTTTCACGAAATCGAGGGTTCTTTTATTTTTTTTCATGTTCTTTTAATCTGTACCGATAAAATTTTTAAAACGAAACTTGCATGGTGTGTACTCGTCATAATGTATGCTTATCATCGGGCATCACTAAATAATTATCATTTTTGTAAACAAATGAAAGCTCCCAACGCACCTTACTTCCCTCATAATCGAACATGTTGGAGAAAATTTTCATTGAAAAGCAGTCACATTAGCCCATCCTTAGATAAATGTTTATGTATATATTAGGACCAGTTTGATTGGGAGCTCATGAACAACTGCTTTTGGCTTTTTAGAAAGAAAAAAAAAATTTTCCTTTTGAAAAAGCCGTTTAATATAACCTTTTTGAAGAATCATTTTTTTCTACTTTTTCAAGCATATTTGGACTTCCAGTTTTAAGCTTTATGAGGATTTGTCAAACATCTATTAAGCTCATTTAAACTTATCCTCAATCATTTTTGGAAAAAAAAAATTCTTGCATATAACATGACATTTATGGTAATATTAGTAAATTATGAAGAGAAAAAACATAAGTACTATTATATAACTTCACATGAACTTTATGTTCCAAATCTAGAGGATCTGAATCTTAAGACACGAGCTGTTCGATTTAAATAAAATGTTTGAAAATTGTAATGAGTTATGTAAAGTTACCGTCTATGTTCGACTCGTGAAAACAGTAAGTTACCCTGTCCGTCGTGCACGTTAATGATTGCTTTTTTTATTTTTTAATTTTTATTTCTGTGCACATGGGAAATGGCTTCGCCGTTGAAAACAGGAATCTTATGTGGCCGCATTCATTCGCAATGCGCAAGTGGGTGGATGGATCCTCAAATATTCAGATTCTTAGGGATCACCTGGTAACTTTGTCGTTATAGTAATTTCAAAATTTTCATCTTATGTATATAAAATTATTTATCTTTTGGACACGTTAGATTCGTAAAATCTTACATTCTTATTCGATATCACATCCCATAAAATATGATGTTCGAGATGCGGCAATCTTATATTTGGTGCACTAAGTCGAGTTCTCAAGATGTAAAATTATTATTTTCGGTATAAACAATTAGATTTCAGGAATGTAAAATTGTTATGATAAATTTTCTTGCAATACTCTTTTATTAAAAAATTATATTCAAAATTTAAGATATAGCAAATTATTTACATGATAAAAAATATATATTTTGAAGATTAAGACTAAATATAAATGTTTTGTCTACTTTTTCTTCGTGAAGAACTAATAATATTATTCAAATATATACGAACTGATAATAAAATCCTTATAATAAAATAATGAACTTGTAAAAATAATATTATTGGCCCTTTATTGTGAATACTTTTAAGCTCCGAACATAAATTAGAATTTTATTCAATTATTAATTTATAATGCAGTTTGAACTTTTTATTTCATGTGCACATCCTAATGTACTCGGAATCTCACATTTCCTTCTCTTCACCCGAAAATGTTCAGCCACATTTTCAGGAATATGAGATTCCAGAGTTATACCTATTTTCGAACAAGTTTTGCGAATCAAATGGACCCTTTATTTATTTGGTTATGTAAGACAAACATACATAGTTTCTTTTGAAAAATACAGTTGTAACGAGAGAAAACTCGGGCCCCTCTAAGTCTAGAAAATATTTCTATTTTTTTAAAATTAAGTTTAAATATATCATGATCTAATTGATCTTAAGCTGCATACTTAACCTAACTCGAAAATTTTATTTTCTCCGTAATTTTCTAAAAAAAATGTATATGGAATATTTTCCAAATATAAAAAGTTAAGCTAGTTCTTTTTGCGACAAAAATGATATTTCTAACATGGAACTATGTATAAAAAGGGCAACACTAGATTCCCCTTGTCAAACAGCCGTGACCGGAGCTAGTGGCTTAGAATTACTTTAGTTAAGCTCAATCAAATTACTGGATGAAATCTAGACCATCCATCGGATCCCACGCACGAGAAATGATCCATGTTCGCATTTTGGCTCGCATTTAATAAAAAACAAAAATATATAGATGCTATGCTGCTTTGGAGCCAAATGAGAATGGAATCGAGAATGCTTTTCCTAGAAAATCCCGAAATCGGAAAGTTGACATGTATTGCTATCGATAGAGTGGTGAAATTTTACGAATGTTTCCCTTTTACCCGTTGGTGGGGCGAAGAGAGTTGTTCCATTGAATTTCTGAAGCATAATATGATTAAAGATCACATGAATATATTATATGAATAAAGGGTGCATTCGTAATTTGATGGATACTTTCGGGCATATAGCCTATTCCATAGCCCATCACCAAATAAATGACGAAAAATCTGAAGACTAATGTTGGGATTTAAAATATCTGATTTTAACTATTTGTTGCTAATTTTTAATAACAGACAGAAAATAATATTCACACATATTAAATATATTAGAAATGGATTCACAGCTTACCCAATATAAGGCTTTCATCTTAGTAAAAATGATCCCAATAATGAAATTTAACTTTTTACCGCTGGCAATTGTTTCTTTGTCAAAGAACATAATTATTTTTTTTTATTCACCTCTGTAGAAAAAATAATAGTTACAAAATTTATAATTGAGTTAACTAATCATGATTGCATGTTAAATTTGATGAATCAAGCAGTTGAAAGAGAGTGGTGACATGCCAATTAAAGAGAAGTTCAGATTTATCTTTGTTTTGCATGTTCATGCACTAAAACCTCAAAACTTTCTCAATTAAAATTATTATAGCTGAACTTTGTGCTGGACTTTACTGCCAGGGTGTTTCCACAAAGAGAGACTCCCCGTAAGGGGCTCCTGCCCAATCTCGTCACTCACATGTGGGGTGGGTCCCACCCTCATATGTTAGGGGTCCACCCTCAATTGTGAATGGCGGGATTTGGTCGGGAGAGCTCCTTTTTCGGGAAGTCTAACATTTTTCTTTCTATAATGGCTTTTATTTTCTATAGGGCGAGAGATATACTCATGATTAATGTAAATTCCCACTAATCCCATTGAAACAGTCATTTCGGACAAGTAACTCCAAAAATCAAATCATGATGAATAAAATGAAGAATTTTAAATTTGCCACTAAACCAACTCTTGGAATGCTGGGGCACATCTTATAGTGGGTGGATTATACATAATGGTGGATCTATATACATACACACACACATTGCTAGTTATGAAGCTCTCTAAATATCTAGGCTTATAATCCATTTCCTGCAATTTAGTGGGTTATGCATTAGCATATACAACATAACCTAATAAACATGGCAAGGTTTTGGAGCATTATTGATTTTTATTTTTTTCTCTTTCTTAACTATTTTCCCCATTAGTTTGATTGGCCCCCTCCTAGTGCAATGTTCTCATGGCTTGAAAGGGAAATCAAGCAATAGAAGTTGTTATGATCACCACCATGCCACATATTTAACCTGCACCGCAATACAATGCACCCCACTTTAATGTGTGATGTCTAGGCTCAAGTATAATGTTTGACTTGTGACATTTCTATTTTTCTTGAACGTAATTGTTATTGGGAACGACATATATCAGAGTTTTATGGTATGTTCAGTGCGCACTAGAATTCATGGGCATTAGTACTCGTGATCTCGATTATGATATAATTCGTTAGATTTCAAGCACTATTCTCTTTTTCAAAGAAATTATCGGTAGAAAAGACTCATAACCTATCCATTATAAGCATCCACAAGTTAAAAGACGTACGATTGATGGATGCGCACGCCTCTCGCTTTTATGTTATTGGGTTATGGCATTACCGGTACCAAACAAGCTAATAATGGTAAAAGCTTAATTAGCTACATAAAGCTATTGTAGCATTGATGATTATATTTCATCCAGATTTTCTTATACTTTCTTGATTAGTTGATTACCCGAGTGTGGGGCTCCATAATTCATGATGTACCCTGCACCAAATATTCAACTTTAATAAAATCCAGTCATGTGATTTCTTGACTTTTTATTTTGAGGGTCATGTGATAACTAGGCTTGATCGGTTTTATCCAATTTCATAAAATATTACCTACTCCATTTTAAAAGTTATAAAACTTCATTATAAAATGACAAGTTACTATTAATTGACCTAATGCTTTCGAGTATAATTTTTTTTATCCGCTTCATGCCGAAATATACCGGCAAGCACAAAGGACTATTTCAGTCCGCGATGGTAATGACGGTTTTCATGTTCACATTATTGAAGGATATACCTTTAATAAATTAAATCAGAGCTATCTCTAGTTTTATGACAGGTAAATTACTTATTTTGTACATAAAATGATTCTTTGATGTCCATTTTTCAAGTTTCAATCTTATGATTGAATGTGCAAAATATGATGTCAATTTTCATACAATTTATACTACGAATTGCTAAGAGATTTAAATCATTGCAAGTGCTTAGAACATGAGAAAACGGATTTTATAGTAGCAGTGTCCCTAATTTAGGCATGTTGGCAGCCTTATGGGGGCTCAAATGGGTCCCAATTTTCAAATTCTAACCTTATGGATTGAAAGAGCATGAAAAAAATATGAAAGCCAATCAATTTTTATACAATCTATTTTGGTGCCTGCCTTTCATTTAAATTGTGAGAAACACAAACCAAAACAAATCGTTCATATTTACTTAATTTTTTAATGTTTAAATTAAAGGTGTGCACTAACATGAATTGTATAAAAATTATATTTTTCTAAGTTTTTTCAATCCATATGGTTGGAATTTTTAGGTTTGGATCCATACGGGCCTCGAACGGGTGATTGTTTGCCTAAATTGGCACATTGCCGCTGAATACTCGTTTTTCTCTTAGAATATTCAAACCAAATGGATGAGAGTTTTATACATTATGAACTACCAAGAGATCCAAACCATTTTAGACCAAATGGATGAGAGATTTATACATAATTACATTATACGAAAATTGGTATCACTTATTTTTCATTTCTCATTCAATCTTGCTAGTTAGAGCCCATTTGGTTCCTACAATCTCACATTCTCGCTTGACATCACAGTTCCTAGGATGTGGTGCTTAGAAATGTGATACCCAAAATATATTATTCTTATGTTTAGTACACTTAGTTGAGTTTCTCAGTAACATAAATTCTAAAAATAGTATTATCAACCCTTTATTATAATTAATTAATCTATTTTTATATTTTTATCACCATTATTACTTTTATTATCATTATCATTATCATTATCATTATTATAAGTTAGGTACACTATGCACATATATGGGAATTTTGTCCATTTACTCATTTATAAGAATGGTTTAGACTTTTTATTTTATATACATATTCCATCCTACTCGAAAGCTCACAAGCTCCATCTCTCCACTTGAAAACGTGATATTTCCAAACAATTTACGGTCACGAACCAAACAGAACCTTAATGCATCCCGCCTTCATAGGCAATATCTAGACTTACTCATTGTAGCCTGCTGTTTCTTCTTCTTTTTTTTTTTTAAAAAAAAAAAAAATAGTTTGCGGCATTAGCATAATCACATCATTGTAATTGCAGAAATAGCTGAACAAAGTTCTTCACTGTTTTAATTACCCTATAATGTGAATCCTTCCATAATTTGAAAGTAAAATCAAGTAAATTGAGTAGGCAAAATGATTACCATCTCACATTTAATGCATTCCCACTCTCATGCCATGACTTGATCCCATACCATATCCCCATTGATAAAAAGCCTAGCTATATAGTTTTTTAATTTTTTTTATAGCATGAATGATTATATTTTATCCTTTTAGTCTACTAATTTCTTCACTAGTCATATTAGCCTAATGTGATGCTCTCATTACATAACACTATCTGGAGACAAAGCTTCATGGATAATATGAAAATAGATATGTAATTAGGATATGTGCTACTTATGGCTTGCACCAAGAGCCTATTTTCTAATTACAATGCATAGGCTAGCTTATGACATTGCCTCCCAAATCAAGCCTACCATTCTTACATAGTTAAGTGTATCTTATGATCACATTTTGGCCTTCACCATTTATATTTTCAAACTAATATTTCTTTCATTTCAGGGTCATCTGCATTCATTTTCTATTCAAATATGACGTTCTATTAGTTTAGGGACCAAATTAATCGCTTTCAAAAACTTTAGCCACTTAATTGACCACTTTTAAACATGAGAACTAAATTAGAACCAAACCCAAATTTAAGGATCTAGAAAAATTGTTTTCCCTTCTTTATTTTTTTTTTTGGACATTTAAGTAATATGTTGTCACTAACCATGGTTCATATTGGGCCCAAATAAGGCCGCTAAAAGTGATTCCAATAATCTCATTAAAGATTATACCCATATACTATTAGGTCAAAAAATTTGAGCCTCATCTTATTATAAATGAAGCTTCATTTAATGACCAAAGTGAACTTCAATTTGGTAAACAAAAAAGTCAAAACAAAAATCACAAATCTTGGCACTCTGGATAGAACCTCATCTACGACCCGATGAAGCTCACATTAGTAGCTAGTAGAAAGGTCAGCCTTCATCCTATATATATATCACCTAGGATCCGTTCTAGATTGATAGAGAAAATTAGGACTTATCAATGTTCGCATGCGCTTGTAATAATTTCATCAAACTATATGAACGCCTTACACACCATCAAACTATATAAAAATTAGGAAGTTCTCCTGTTTCTTCGTGCTCTTACAATTAATATGGGTACAATTATTGAAACTGATCCTAAGTGATATATACTTACCTCATACTTAAATGAAACTGTGCTTCTATAAAATGTCCCTAAATATATATATATGTATATATGTAGAAGGGTGATTAAAATAATTTGGGCTTCCATTGAATTTCAAATAATTCATTGCACATGGGCCCCCTGAATATAAACCAAAATCCACCCGTGAGGCATTTGTTAGAGGTGGGCCCCCGTTGCTTGTTCGGTTATAACGGAACAGAAACATACAAAGATATGCCATTCCGCCCCGCAATATCTTTGTATCTCAGTGAGGAGGAAGACAAAAATATATTTAATTTCATTTTCAGTATTTCTTGTTCAATCGAACCCAATGATTGAACCCATTTATTAATCTGCGTTTAAATAACTCACAACTCTACATTTCTTCTAGGATAAATAGATTACTATGTATTTTTTATTGAATAAAAACTAAGATTAAAATAATTTTTAACAAATAATTAGAAAATTTAAAAACCGAATTCTCGATCGAATAACAAGAAACATATAAATCAAAATTATCCAATTATTTGACCCCAACTTACGACTTAAAAATTTGTCATAAAAGTGGATGGCATGGCCTCCCATGCTCATCTTTCATGCTCGTATTAAATGAGTTGAAATTGGACTTTTTTTTTTTTCCCTCTTTCTTGTTTTCGTAATCATATGCTGCCATACGAGTTTTGTAGGGATTGGATTGGAAGTACAAAGGAATGTGTATAACATTCCATTCCAAGAGGAGGACATCATTACTTGTGGATTGATTCTCCTTACTTACCCTTCCTAAAAAAACTAATCCAAAGAGAATAATTTATCCATCTTCGATTTCACTTACGCTCTTTCTGATCTTCTTGATCCAAATAAAATATTAGTCAGAATCAATTTAGATCAAATTATAATGAGAAATTTACTTTATTGGTCTCCCAAAGTTTTAGATTAGGGGTAATTTAATCTCGCATAGTTGTAAGTGATCAATTTGATCCCTAAATTAATGGAACCATCACGTTTGAACGGAAAATAGCTTTAGCCAAGGGCATATTGGAATTTAATATTTTTCAGTTAATTGCGCTTAGAAAACCAATCAGGCTCCTCCAAATTTAAGGCAAGAAATGCACTCTGCAATTCAGCCAATGGTTAGTTGTCATGTGTGCGCGCGAAAATCTTGATCTTTTATTCAAGTTTTCAACTCATCATTTGCTAACCACTATGCGTTTAGAAAGCTTTATTTTGAACAGATTTGGTAAGTTGAAAACTTAATGGTCGATGAATTGCATGAGTACATTTTCTATCCTAAGTGTAGAGGAGTCCGATGTAGTAGTTTGCCAATGTTGTTCCAGCAGTTAAGGACGCCCCCCGAGGGGTGATGGTGCGTCTTTTCCAATGTGTAGTACGTTCTAAGCTCAACTAACGGACATGCCTAAAATTCTAAATTTACCCCATCTAAGTCCCATGTGCATTGCATTAGATGATACTTTTCTAACACCATTTGATGAATTCATTAGTCTGGGGGTCAAATTGACTATTTCTCAAACTAAAGCGACTGATTTGAAACATGAGTGATTAAATTGGCGCTAACATTAAAATTGGGGGACCAAAAAGGTTATTTTTCCAACTATAATGATGTACATGTGGATTAACGTGTAATGGGGTGCGTGTGATCCGTTTAAGACGTAAATCTAGCTGTCTGATCTCAATTATAAAACTTGATAATGCCGCTTACCTATTGATTAAGCAACTTATGGCTTTCAGAATCATTGACTTTTAAAACTTTGTTGGTAAACTAATTCTCAACATTGAAGTTGACATTTCTTTATTTCATTCAAGATGCATATAATTTAGAGTTCTAGCTAATTAAACTCAATTAATCTTCTTGTAAAACAAAAAAAAAAAAACAACGAATCCAACTCCCCTCTAATATGCTTTACCTCCATTATTTGTCAATGCACCGAATTTTAAAATTTTGGGATATTATTTAAAAGCTTTAACATAATAAATAGATAGAAAATACAAAAGTAGATAGATATGCTTGTTTTCATGAGATTTATGTTGTACTAATTGAATATTTTAGTACTTAAAAGCCTGAAAAATCTAGGCCTTTAAAATTTCACTCGAAAGTTTCACCTGTAAAGATTAATATGTTTTAAATTCTCAAACCTCATCAAAATTAAAATTTCTTCCTAATTCTTATATTTCGTTTAAATTGATACGGTTAGAATAGTTTAAAAACAAATAGCTAACATGTTCCAGAATTATGTGCATGAAGGGCAATGGAGATACAGCGCGTATTCAAAGAGTGCCAAATCCGTAGAAATAGAAGAATAAGGAACGATGTTAAAAGCTGGTTACCTTGATTCTACATGTTTCAAATTTCCTTTGTGTGTTAGGCTTCATGTTTTATTTTTACAATTTCAGCCTTACAAAGTGGATGACCCGGAAAAAAAAAAAAAGAAAAAAAGGAAGCTGACATGCTAATTTTTTCATATAATTTCAACATGTGCCAGATGTTCATTAATATTATGAACAATTAAAAGATCTGACCCGTCAATTGTTTTGAATCTTCAAAGTCAATAAATGACTAATCCGTTCGTATATGACAATCATTATTTTGATATAACACAGTAAATAAATTACCTACTATATCACACAAACATTCCACTCGTATCTTAGGAGCAAGTGGGATTTGAGCCCCACTCGGTTTTAAATTAGACTTTGCCGAGGCAGAAAATTTTTACATTTTTTCAAGTTGAACAAATGGAAATCTAGCATTAATTGTTTGGGTGAGTTGTCAAATTTCATCACCAAGTAAGATATGTTTAATATTTTTAATCTAATGCTCGTAGTCACTTTCGAATAGGACCTATATTTTCGGATTGCGCTGACATTCCGATTTTCTCCCATAAACTATTTATATTCAGTTGATCGTGTTCTAAATACATATTACCTTTTCGATTTTCAAGTTTCGTGTTCGTCCCAATTCAATCATTCATATTTGAAAATAGTCAATTTGACTTCTAAAGCTTTTAATAAGTGGCCAATTTAATCTTTCTATACGGAGAAACAGAGCCCTAGATAGCTTTCTCCTTAACACGCAGTACAAGTCACTAGTTTTTACAAAGTTTAAGGACTAAACTGGTACTATCGAACACAAAGGACTAATCGACGCTAATAATCCCAAACTTCAGGGACTATAATGGTAATTTTCCCTGCATTATTATTATTATTATTTGTTGTGAAGGAGGTTAAATATGGGAGAATAGGGAATTAGAAATTTTTTCAAAATTCAACGCAATGAAGACTCGAACTCCTGACCTCTAGAATAGGGAGACAGGTCGGTACCAGCTGAACTAATACTCGCCGATCCCCTACATAATTATATATGCCGTAAAAAAGGAAAATTGATCAAATCTAGGATGGTTGGGTGTCTATTGATCTTCATCACCCTTAATATTCCTCTTGAATAAGGTCTTCCTTGCTAATAACACCGAATCCTTTTTTGAAAATGTAATTTTCTTCTCAACCTCAAAAACTCTGTCCCATGATTCAACAAATTTCATAAATATCTGAGCAATACTACATGTACATCCTTCACATAACCTTCACATCGAAAGGGTGACGTGACAGGATATGTGTGATCCTTTTTGAGTGGTATTCTGGTCAAATAACAATATAGAACCACACATATTCTGTCACGTGACCACTTTCAGTATGAAAATTGTATTAAAGATATGCATGTAATATTACTCTTAATATCTTTGTTTGGCCGAGCGATACCTTCACTGATTAAAAAAGCGAAAGAAAAAAGAGGAAAAGAGAAGCCTAGAAATCATGGGAAAAGAATTGGATTCTCTTTACATGTGATCAAAAGGAGAGAACAACTCTATTCGGGGCGTCAGTAACCATGGGGCGATCAATTCCCTCCTTTCCCTTTTGTTGTTGTTTCTTTCTTTCTTTTCTCCCTTTTCCAAATTCTCCTAATTGCTTGGACGACTCTTCAACGACTCAACTTGACCATCCGTTGTTAATTCCCAAACAAGTTGTATTCCATTCCCTTTTCAAGGGAAGGTGTTAGGGTGAAACGAAACTGCGTGCACAAAATGCGTATAGAACAAATGCAAGTTGAGGCTTTTCCGTGCATGCTCGGGTTTGTGAAAGACTTTGGATGGAGTGGAGCGAGTCCAAAACGTGAATCTAGTGCAAGTGCACTAATGGAAATGGAATTCTGGGATCAATGTTGGAGCTGAGCTAGAGTTGAGAAGGAGCGTACCAGATGTTAGGGTTTAAACGGTGGCTTAAAGGATTACATCCCTAGGTATCGAGTTTTGAATACCTAGATCGTTGCCTCCAGACAATATATATAAAATACATTTAAGATTTTTAGGTTAATAGGCTTTAACTCGTAAGACCCATATAACTTGATCCATATCTATACAGCATATATTTATAACATATATATAATAGGATACAAAATATCCTCAATGCCAAACCATGTCCCGCCCTCATCTCAACCCAATGAGAAATCACTAGCACGTTTCTCGTTGGGGCTCTACTACTATTCTTGTTAATGACACAGTTATGTTTGGAGTAAAATAGAGGTTGTTAAGAGTGGTAAATGATATGCAACTAAAGGTAAAATTATGTCATCCTTGCAATTTGGAGGACATTTACATTTTAAAAGGCAAAGTTGTCCGAAATTGAACATCATAATCGAAAATGTTGACGTGGTAAATTTTAAGTAGTTCATTATTGTTACTTGACTGGAACACTCACTAAAAAAAGAACCGTTTATATTTCACCACATTAGCGTTTTGGTGTGAAGTATGTAAGAAGGCACGTACAAGTGGATTTATTCCGCTCAAACTTTGGGATCGAATCCGCTTCACAAAAGTGGCATGCGCACATGTACTGAGGTGAGACATTTGTGGATATAAAGTTGTGACACCATTGTGCTCAGTCTGGAATCAAAAGTGTTCGGTGACGAAGTTATGCAGGTGAGGACATTTGTGGAGAGACATGTCAGAGGAATCGCTGCAGATGGTTATATAAATAGATAAAAATCCAAAATTAATCCAAAAACTCAGTTCGGAGCTTCAAAATCTCAAGTGATGAAAGGACATGTGGTTGAAGCTTTAAAATGGTAAGTTCCTAAAAGCTGAAAGAATAAGGAAGCTATCAAAATGGGACACCAATCCAACCACAGGCTTCATTAGGACACCAGTTCTTGACAACAGCTGTCACTGAAAAGTCTGACATTCCAAAAAAGTCTCAACAGACGATCACAACTTTATCCTAATCAGTGAGTAAGCTCCTATGTTATGTGGGGGCCCCAAAGTAAAAAGAACACTGGTTGAAGATGAAGCTGTTAGTCAAAGCACAAATGTGTGGTTTATATGCTTTCAACCAGATTATATATAGCTTATGAAAAGAGTATAATAAGGTCATGTATATCAGAACATTTAAGATGCTAAAGGTGACATTGACATGAGATGGTGGCTGATTCAACAATGTTTGGTTACATTTATAGATTTGAAGTAAACAACGTGCATGCATGCATCTGTATGCATCTGTGATGACAGGTGCATGCATGGAATTGCAATTCTAACATTCGTGTCGTGAATGCACGTGAGCAAGCATTTAGCTCAGCATGACCCTTCAACTTTGTTGGGAATTGGTAGGGATTCGAACACACAGAGAGAGAAGTATTTCGAGTGAACATCGGCATAAATGAATGGTAATTTATCTCTAAAAATAACAATTTACAACAGCACAAATGTTTTCTACTTCCCTCAAATCTTCAGACCTACATCAATCGATTTCACCAATAACCCTTGCAAGAGCACTCCCCATCTTTAAAATGGTGAAACCTATTCCTGTCCCTCACAATGATCTCCCTGTTAAATATTTTAGAAATCAACTTTGTAACGTCATGGCAATCCCAACACACTCTGAGGTTCTTCACAATCCTAATGGGCACGTTCCCCTTCAAACTGACCAAACCAAAGGCAATGGCGACTTTCTCACTGTGTAGACACAAGGCATCCTCTTTCTCTTCTTCCTCTATATCGAACAACACAGGCTTTGTGTTTGCTACATAGCCATGTAACCTCAGTTTTCTCGATATCTCCCCCAACATTCCCTCAATTTCGTCATATCTCGAGTGGGATTTATCCCCAACGATGAATTCATGAACTTCACCATCTACTTCCATGACACTGCAACCAGGGAGCTTTCGCACGCCTCTGGACTTCATTACCTGCCTCACATTACTGGCATCATCCCAGTGGTTGGACTCAGCGCAGATATTTGATAAAAGAACGAACGCGCCATGATTCCTTGCCTCCAATTCCACTATCTTTTTTGATGCGAGCTCGCCCAGCTCGATGTTCTTGTAGATTCGGGAAGCATTAAGAAGTGCGCCCCAGGCGGCAGAGTGAGGCTTCATAGGCATGTTGTTTATAAAATCTAGGGCTTCTTCTAATCGCCCGGCTCTACCGTATAAATCTACCATACATCCATAGTGCTCAAGCTGGGGTTCAATCCCATACACACTTTTCATCGACTCGAAATGGCGCATCCTTCTTCCACCATGGCCAATCACGCTACACGCCCTTAAGACTGACACATACGTGACTTCATTGGGCTGAACCCTCTCTTGTTTCATGAGGGAGAAAAGCTCAAGGCATTTTTGGCCCTCACCATTCATGGCTAGGCCCCCCATGGCGCTACTCCACTGAGTACACGTTCTTTTCTTTCAGACCCCAGAAGACCTCCATGGCTTTGTCCAGTGCTCCCACATTTTGCGTACATGTCAACAAGAGCAGTCCCCAACGTGACAGGTCATCCGAAGCCTATTCCTCTCAATATATGCGTGCACCCATCTCCCTTGGTCCAATGTGCCTAAATGGGTACACGCGGATAAAACCGAAGACCATAGACACCTCATTAATCCTCACTGCCATCCCTCTGCATCAAGTGGAACAAATGCAAGGCCTCTCTGGACCGCCCGCACTGCACGTACCCCGCAATCATTGCGTTCCACGCCACAAGGTCCCTTTGAGGCATTTCGTCAAACATCTTCCTTGCAAAACCAACATCGCCCGATTTTGCAAATGCACTCACCATTGCAGTATAGGTCACCAAATCCGGCTCAACAACGCCCACAAAAACCCGCCTTGACGCCTCCAAGAACCCGAATTCAGCATACATGTACACCAGCCCGCTTTGGACATGTGGGTCGATCTCAAACCCGCGCTTGATCACACTAGCATGCACACACGGGACCCGTCTCGCGAGCGAACAGCTGCGCGCAAGTCCGAACCAGGAATGTAAACGTATAGTTATCAGGACCTACATTGTCATTGGAATTCAGAATTTGGTTATAAAAGTGGAAGCCTTTGTAGGGGGTGGGGCTGCTCTTGGAGTGCGCTCGGATCATGGAATTGAGGGCGAATACGGTGGGGTTGGGGCACTGATCCAAGACTTGACTGGAGTAATCGAGATGGGTCGGGTGATTGAGGGCTATGGCGGCGACGAACTGGCCGAGGAGATGGGGGTCGTTGAGGAGGCCATTGACGAGAAGGTGGGAGTGGATTTGCTTGATTTGTTTGGTTCTGGTGCATGATTCTAAGAAACAAATAGCGGGGTGCTTGGAATTGAAGCGCAAAGAGGACATGGAGTTCGAGTTTGAAAGAGAGCTTCGCTCATTGACGATAAAGAAGCTCTGCGAATTTTCGGTCAGGGTTTTGAAACCTTCGATGGCGGTTTGAAGTATGTTTGTTAATGGGCCGGATCCATTTAGTCGAGTCTGGTCCATTAAAATGGGTTAAAACCCAAACCCAGATCTAGACTCGAATCCAATTATGAGTTTATAAATGGGTTTGGATCTAGTTTTATGTATTCCGATCCAATTATGTACTTGAACTTGATTATTTTAAGCTTATATGTAATATTTATCAGGATCACTAAAATAAAATAATGAGAGGAATATAAGATTTTTAATTGGACCACACTTTAAATTTTATGCTTCATGTTATGACTATTCCAGACTTTAAGTTGTATTCTGGATTGATTTGAATGTTATTAATCTTTGGAACTCTTTAAACTATGATTCATTTTTTTGAAAGTATGTGATTTGATTCATATATTAGGTAGAAGAAGGGATTATTTATTTTTCCTATTATTGTGTTTCGTAAAGATTTTACACTACAAAGGTCATCTTAAAGCTTAGAATAAGTAGACTTGATGCAAACCTGTTTACCCGATGAGTCTAACAATTCAGGGATCCAATCCAACTTCCTACAGGACCTAGCGGATGTGGATCCATGTCTGGGTGTGGTTCACCAAATTCTAACTGGATCTTGAAGTCTAGTTCGCATAGTTTCGACCCAAGCCCGGTCCACTTACATGCCTAGTTTGAAGTAGTTCCAAATGGGTTTGCGTGATTATATTTAGCTAGAAGGCATTCAAAACCACATCGTGTCCTACATTGTTTTGATAAAATAGAAACGGTTCCCAAAAAATAATTAATTCTACGACCCTAAACCGACACTGTTTTTGGTCTATCTTATAAATGCTTCAACAATACGGATTGAAGGTTCAGGGCATGACAGCATTCTGAAGGTTCAACGTGCCCAGTGCATGCCCACTAAATGAGTTACTTCCCTCCAAGAGCCCAACTGAGATGACCCAGCATGCAATTTCTCCTTCACTTAAAAGGAACATGGGTTAGTTCTGTACAGAATAGAATGATTATTCCGTTCATTCTCTAATCCATTCCATGACCAAACAATTCCGTTAGATCGTAAACGCATATATTTCATATTTCTTTGGATTCAACTCACCAAATATATGACAGGAAGGACGTTGCAGTTTTAGACCAGCATTCCCAGAGAAAACTGGCATTATATGGACAAACAAGATTCTCCAATAAGGAAGATGAGTTCCTAATTAAGTCAGTCAGTCAGCTACTAGCTTTATTCCATCAACGAGATATAGTTTATGAATTAAGTGACATCTTGAGATTTCGAAGAGAACTCCACATGACGGTGGATATAAAGAAGAGAATAACACCGGTTACAACGGCATACTTGAGCCCAAGGTTCACCAGCAAGTTCACAAGAAGCCCTGCAATCACGACGCCACAGAAATTAGCTGATACAGCGGGCCAGAATGGCATGTCGAGAATCGAAGCTATGAAGGCTCCGGTCCATGCTCCTGTCCCAGGGAAAGGCACGGCAACAAACAGCATGAGGCCAAGCCACTGGAACTCTTCCACAGGGCCAGCCTTCTCGTTGGCATACTCAAATAGCATGTCAAGGAACCGAGATGCCGAAAGGTTCTTCCCAGCAAGGTAAGTAGAGAACCTCTTCAAGTAGAGTACAATGAAGGGCACAGGGACCATGTTCCTACGTTCACAACCACAGGCCTTTTCAGGTTTAAGCACATCAAACAGACAAATAGCAGAAACCTTAGAAGAATCTGAAGTCCTCTAAAGAGAACCCTAGATATTATAGCATCATAAATATTAATGAACTTCGATGTAGGCCCACCCATAGTATCAGATAGGCTTCATGGAAGGAAAGGTCACCAAAGAAAATGTGCCAAAAAGCCATTGCTCTTAATTGTGTACATCGACGCCCCAAACATCGTTGTGTTGAGTGATTATGAGAAGACAACCCATTTCTTATCAAAACTATGGCATTGTCGGACGCTACTCTAGGCACAGTGACGCAGCACAATGGTCAATCTCAACATTCTAAGCCAGTATTTCGCAAAAGGGAATTAAAAGCACATTGTAACAATTTCTCAAGAAATTAACCCTCTTCTCATTGTGACAATAAAGCAAACACCTTTCCTTCATTGTTTCAATGATAACTTTCAAGAAAAATGAAATTTAAAAAGGCTGTTAGTGTAAGGAATTGAGGACAAACCCAAGAACAGATAAGACAGTGATGATTGTAGGCTTGAGCTGCATCCAGTAACCAACTGGGATAGCTCCACGAAGCTCGATCACCGGAAGCGTAGCGAGGGAAAACACCACAGCCTCATCGGGCCAACCGGAGCCCCGAAGCGCCGCCGCAATTTTTCGACCGAAGCCCGAAACCCTAATCGAATCAACCGCGGCCTCTGCTTCCCCAGACGCCGCAAACCAAACAAGGGACACAGACGCCCACAACACGACCCAGAACAGGAATTTCAGAGGGGGTTCTTCGTGGAATGGGACCCTCACCTCCTTTTCGTCATCATCTGCCTTATCGGTGCTGAGAAACACACTCGAAGAAGCAGCTTTTGTTGCAGCGGGTGAAAGAGCAAATGTTGGAGAAAGAGGACCCAGATGGTGGGGAGTTTGGAATGGAAAGTTAGGGTTTAAGCCGAGGGAGAAAAGGTGTGTTTTGATGAGTGGGGTTCGAAGATTGGGCTTCTTGTGGTGAAATGGGAAGGTTGAGAGAGGTGCTGACAGAGAGGCGGCCATGGAAGAGATGATGGAAGAGGTAGAAGAGTGAATGCAGGTCAGAACCAACAAGCCCAAATTATCTTCGACGTTTGATTAATGGGTGAATCTGTACTAGGAAAGGGCATTCACCCGAAATCGAATAGGAACCTCGAACTAATCAGGCATGGGACAGGCAACTGGATTTCTTGTTTCCCGTGGATTTTCAAAAATACGCATTTGAATGAGTGTTTATATATTATGTGAGCAGTACAGAAAGAGATCGAGTAATTATTTTTTATTTTGGAGATTATTTCTAATTTTGGTTCAATCGTTGATCACGATAATTTGTACCGTCTATCAATTCCTTGTAGTCTCTATTTATTAAAGATTTACTATCTTGATGCTTCTTAAATGTTTGTCTTATATTCTCAACGGAGAGCAAATCAAAATAAGAAAACTCACATGATTTTAGGGATAAACTCATGATTTCCACCACGTCAAGATAATCTATCACTAAGTTATATCTCTTCCAGCCCCCATCGAGAAATAGAACTGACTAATGCTAAATCAAATGATTGAGAAACTCAACACCACTTTTCTTAAACAGCTTAAAGTTTGGTTGATCAATTTTGGGAGGGCAAGAATTTGAGACAAGTCCATTCCCCCAAAACAATTTGTAGGCTTTTTTTGTCTTAGCTTTTTTTTTTTTTTTTTGTGCGTCCAATATTATCTTTATCAAACAATGTTATTATTTTTAATTATTATTAGTGTTGCTCCTCTAGGATGACTTGATTGTGCAAGCTTTTCCAGTTGCAGCGATGGATTACATTATTAGATTTTTTTTTTTTTACAACTTTTCAAGAATATTTTTATTTTTTAATAATAAATTTATGATCACAAAAAATTTGGCAATAAAATCAAAAGAGGTCTATGTGACAAAAATTTAATAAATGATATTTTAATAAATAATAACTTGTAATCTCATAAATTTTTGACACATATCCCTAATCTATAGTAAGGGATAAGGAGTGAGAGTGTTCAAAATATGAAATTGTTCTCTAATTCTGACCTGGTCCTCAATTTAGTCCTTAAACTTTTGGTTTGAACAAATTACTTCTTGAGCTTTAAATTTCTTTTTCATCATTGACGGGAGGCCTCTTCTTGTATGATAAATAAGGTCGCATCCCACATGAATGCCAATAAGGTGAATAAGGTGGTTGAATCAATTGGATTCATAAATTCAGATCTTCACCATTTATTAAGTTCATATTCATCTATGGGTGATAGTGTTAAAAAATTGACTCAATCCGTAAAATTTTAACCACTCGATTAGATGATTATTTAATGAACTCTCGACGCAATTCTATAATTAATTGAATGGACATACACAACTAATATGTCTGATTCTCTGTTGATAGGATCAGACATGCCTCAAGACCATATAGGTAAATTATGATCCCAATTGGGCTTTTGTAACACATGAATCATTTTAAAACATCTGTGCCTCATTAAATCGAACTATCATTCGATTTGCAAAACACAACCGAATGATCTCGGATTTAAGGTTCCTTATTAATTCATTCATATTAGTCTCATGAACAGTGGAGATAGCAAAATTCAACTAAAAAAATTGAGAGTACAGAATTCAAAAGATAAATTACTTGGGCAATATTGCTCTTACAATATTGAATTTTGTTGATCTTTTAGTAACTCTGTTGCTTATGAAATTCAGATCACCACCTCCACCGTCCGTTATACTTATACATTATAGTAGAACACTAAGACAAAAATTCAAGTGATTTTGTGCTCTGCAATACAATGATGTTATCATAATTAAGATCATTTTCTCAAAACGTCACCTATATACATCCCATCAACCCTAGAATTCAAATTGGTCGTTCATTAATCGATCAATCGATTAGTGGCTTAAAACAAAGTAGATGAACACAATTTTTCGTAGCCATATTCAATTCTATATTAATAACTACATGTATAGTAAAGATGTTGTTTCAACTATCCAATCTACATCCCCCTATTTTGTAAGAGTTCAGTATACGTAAGATGTAACACTTAAATATAGCATAACGTAATAAAAAGAATGTTTTCATTTTAAGAATGATGGTCTTTAAGGTAAGACCGCAAACCCCAAACAAGTGCAACTTCATGCCAAGAACAACCTGTGCTATGACGTTGATGGGAAGATCATCCCTAAAGTAATGGGTCTACGCTTTTGCTACGTTGGCCCTCGCGGTAAAGAACCAGGGAGCCATTGAAGAACAGTGCTATTCTTTCTTACAGGAAAATGCCCGTAAAAGATTTTTACCGATCTTATTAAAAATAAAGGAAAGTCCTTGTTGGGTTTATCGTTTCGTAAAAGTTCTTGGCTGCATTTGCAGTATTTTCTGCACAGGGGTTTCTAACCCACTGGGTTTCCCTGGTGGTGTTTTTAATGAGGCTTAGATCCTTATATGTTGGATGTTTTTAACGATACTTAGATCCTTGCATGTTGGACTTCCTAAGGATATGCCCCTAGGTTTTACTTCATCATAATATTCACACACTACCATTAATAAAACGCCTCTTACTTAAAGTGAAGGAAGGAATAAATATGGGAGCCATATGCCAAATCCTTATGCATGGGCCTATGTATTGTTATTCCACATGGTCTAAAGTCGGGTGACTACAAAGAGCGTACTCGTATGCTGGACAGCTATCCCTGAACCCTAATAGTTTCCCCTGGCTGCTCGAACCAATAAAGCTAAAGATGGGTGACCTCAAAAGCTGCACCACTTAATGAAAATATTATGCGTTCTCTTCTATTTGTCGTGGAGTTTTTCCCCTACTAGATGCTAATATTAACCTTATAGAAGCTAGAACAATTTTACCTTTACTGGGTTGAAAAAGCTGTATCCTTGGCTGCTATTGTGCCAAACACAGTCTTGACTACCCATTTCGTGCAAGTAGAACTTGACCTAAAATGCGGTATCTGGAAATTATAATAGCTTCTTGCCAGATGACCCGAATGAACTGCGTAAAGCCGATTATATCACCGATGCAAAAACAGTAAATGAATAAATACATTATAACCTACGTCTGCGATTTCATGCTAAATACAGATTAGAAGAAAACTAGCTAATGGAAGAGAACATGGGCATACCTGGAATATTTACCAAAAGTTTGCTCAAGCCAGATCCAGTGACCTGCATTAATTGAAACAATGCACACAAAGCAAACCGCAACGAAAACACAAGCACATTATGTATCACAAATTCCCAAATAAGGTTCTGCAGGAGTGGGCTTAACACAGTGACAACTGCAGGTTTTTTTCAGACCCACCACAATTTCAGAGGATTTACCTGTAGAAGAGTGTGTGTGTGTGTTTAGAGAGAGAGAGAGAGAGAGGAGAATTTATTTCTTAAATTAAAATGAAAAATATCTAATTGATTATGTTCATGTTGTTCCATTGTGGACTATCTTACAGATCTTTCAACTACCATCCTAAAGATAACAAGGAAAATGGGAAAACAAAAATGTAGAAATAGTGAAAGAAAAAAAGAAGGGAAGCAGGTGCCACTATTGTTATCTTAACCCACAGGTAATATGTACAAGAATATTGTCCTGCCTGCAAAACTTGTCCTTCGGTATTTTCTCGCGATTTACCTCTGTAATAGAACACGACTCATCGAATTCATGATCATAACCAATGATCACGTCGCGTCGCAACATCGGGGGATTCCTTGGTTTTTCAGTTTGTCCCACAAGCACATCATCTGCCGCGGAGATTGATAGTGCGCGGTGTAATAATTTTCAATACAACCGAACTGACAAAATTTATCGCTGTGCACATACTCCACCGGCAGTGAAGTGTTAAATTTTTGCACCCACATCCCCATGCTCACATCTTCCATCTTGAATAACTACACCATGCGAAACTAGTTATGATGCTATTTGCATAAAATTCAATTTCAATAATGGTATCGTCATTTCAAAATTCCTTTGGATTCTAAAAATTGTTCCCCTTACAGAAAGATAGCGGGTCAAGGTAACATACTCTTAGCTTGTGCTTTTCAAACTCGGATACGATGAAGTGCGCTATATCAGATGACACAATGTAACCAGGCCCATTTGCATAGGGTGGGTAATTTTCCTCAGGCCATTCCTGGTGTACCCAAAGCAGGAACTAACAGTCAAAAATAGCTTGTAAAATCATGGCCCCCGAGAAAGGGGGAAAAAAAAAAAAGTAAGGATGAAGGAAAACCTGAATAATGTAAGAAGAAATAGAGAACTTAGGAAAAAACAAGAACAGATTTTGTGAAGAGAAAAAGAAACCGAAGAAGAAAAGGAATTCGAGGAATATGCTCAGATTTTAACAACTCCTAAACGTGGGATTCAATTCAACACTCCCCTTCACGTGTAGGCCAAATCAACGTGGACTCTGCTTAAGGGTAACAGGAATAAATGGGCCAGGCCTCCTATATCATCTCAAGTTACCATTCTAGAACCAATTGGCCTAAGGTTGGGCCAGGAGGTACATGAATCAATACACAAACAACTCAAAAAATGATGTGGGATTCAGCAAGGTTCAAAAAATCAGATGAACTTTTACAGGAAATTCAAGAACTTTACTCACTTTAAAAAGAATCATCAGACTTCCTAAACTGGATCTTAAGCATAAGACTTTACAGGCTCCTCTTTCTTGCTGACCAGTGACCAGCTAAAGACTATTTCTAAGATTTAAAAAGACACACTGGAGACAAGTCTCGAGGGGTTTCTAATGCGAAATAAAGGGAAGAAAGATACCTCGTAAGTTACTTCCCATTTGCCATAACGCAAGGGCCTGTGATAATAATTTATGTTTCCAAAATAAAGGCTTCTTCCGTCACCCGGGAGTTTCACCACCATCTTGATGACAGCTTCTACTCTAACAAATGTGTCATCATCACACTTCATAATATACTTTGCAGCCACTGTTCGCACCTGTCAATAACCAAATGTCTTTAAGATTAAGTAGTTTTAGAGTAAAGAATAAGTCAGCATGAGAAATTTCTCAGAGTTAAAAAAACACATCCAGTTTACTCAAGTCTCGTTCCAAAGCCTACCCCGTATTCACATATTGCGACAGTCTTCAATACAACAAGGTCGTAGTGATCCATATATGGCACTATAACAACATCACCAAAATACTCTGCTTCCTTTTTTAGCTCCAAATTTACTTCCTTTCTTCCATGCTGTCAAAATGTATCATTGGAAAAGTCAGTCTTTCCAACTCAGTTTATAAGTAGAGAATTTCCCATCAAAATAACTCTTACCAGTGCAACAAAAAACCGAGCAACAACATTTGATGCTCTGATCGACTCATGCCGCATCCACGTCTTCCTTGTTGCCATCCGTTCCGCAAAATGGTTGCCTGCGGAGAGGACACCAATGAAAATATCCACAGGCCCACTAGGAAGAGGTGGGGCTTGAAATTGAGATAGCATCTCGAGAAGCTTCTCTGAAGCAGAACTTGGATGTGATGTCGGCAAGGAAGCAGAAACAATGGAATACACATCAATGTCCCCATTTAGAGATAGTCCGGTAGCATCCTCAAGAGTGAATCCCTGTCACCAATACATTTTCTTTTTCAAAAAAAGAGGCACCCACAATTCTCAAATCTAAAGGTATGTTTGGTATGTTGGAATGTAATGGAACGAAATAGATTTTAAAGAGTAAAATCGTCTTTTGTTGAAATAACTCAGTCCACTGCGTATTGCCATAATGAAGAAATGGACAATGGACTCCTCATTCTCATGATTTGCTCATATTTAAGTATAGTAGGGATATACTATCGAATGAGGCCTTTCCTTTCAAAGAGAAAATACTTCTACCATTTAAAATACACTATTTCATTCCAACGAGTACCATAGAGATTTCAAAAGGGCACTCACAGTGCGATAAGGAAAAGAAGTGACATGCCTTCCATCAACATTTATATGGTAACCTTCCAAGCCAGCACGTAGAGTGAGAATAAATAGCTTGTCCTCTACAAAAGGGTATGGCCAATCAACCGTCACCTTCTTCGTTTGCCCCACCAACCTGCTTAACCACCATACAGTCTTTGATTCTTCAGAGTGATCATCATCATCACGAATCCACTTCTCACACTTGACTTGTCCATCAACTTCACACAATCCAAAGCAATAACAGAGTTTTGTTTGAGCTAATGATCAACATGGAAACAGAAAGAAATTTTTGACTGGAAGGCATAAATTGCAAAATATTTGGGCAATACCAAAACTCAAATTCTCACGCCTTTGACATTCTCCGCATGATCCAATGAAGATCATAATCTCACTTTCATTTTTCAAGCAACTTTAATATAAACACTCAATTAACAAGAATGGAAATCGTTGTCCTCCAATAATTAATCAGATTACTTTAGAATTTCACACAGTTCTTATGTAAACACGCCCCCACCCCGAACACTTATTTCCTTCCAGCAAATACAATTCAATTCTTTCTTTTATCAGGAGCAAAAATTAAAGAAAACCACAACACATATAACTAAAGAAGAGAAGGGCACAGTGTTCACCTACCAGTTTCTTCATCTGCCTTAGATTTCCAGCCCTCGCACCGAAATGCTAATCCCCACTGCATTCTATAGCGTGTATTAAGCTCAATAACTGGTTTCTTACTCCAGTCCCCCTTCAACCTAGGATTGAAATGCAGTATCCTTGGCAGTTCCTCCCCATCAACTGTATCCAACCCTTGCAACTCCATCATAAACTGCGAAACCATAACTGGCTGATTACCATTTCTCCATTCCGATATCTTCGGGTCATACTCTGCATGAGCCAATTGTGGTTTTCCAACTAAGGCAATGTTTGATCCAAGTGTCAGCCCGCACGGAATCGCCATAACTTTGCCTTGCTTTCCAAATTCAGACCCGGATAGCAAAATCGAATCTGGGCACGTCCCAGACCAATTCTCTGTCTTATTCACCAACTCCAAATCTATCTTCCCTGAATTGAGCTCCTCCCACAGCTTGTTTCCCACTACCCACGCGCGCTTTGCAGATTTCTGGAGCTCAGGAACGCCATTTTTACCATCAAGTGCACTATCCCTACTAAAGGCCAAGCCTGAAACCATCTTGGATTCTCCAATTCGCCTTTTCTGGGTCTGAAATTGCGACAAAGATTTTGAAACCCTAGAAGGGATTTTTGTGGGTCCTTTTTTAGATTCTTTCTGTGCCCGAAACTCCTCTTCTATCTGAATCCCTAGAGGCTTAACCAAAGCATCATTGATAAACCCGTTGAACCCATCACCGGGGACTGAACCGGAACCCGTTCGGAAAACCAAAGGGATTTCCAAACTCATTAAAAGCATATACAGCAAAATAGCACCCATCAAGACCCTTATCAGTTTAAGCCGAGTTACAGACACTGAAGAATCGAATTTCCCTCTTCTCATAATTCCTAGAACTGGAAGGCCCAAATAGTTTCAGCTCAAAGGCAAAAGGAGTAGCATGAAAAGGCCACTAAACAAAAGGTTTTTTTTTCAGGTTGTGATTATACTGCCGAAATCATAACCCTAAATCAGATATTCTCATAATTCTAATAAACACAAGGCTCAAATTGTTTCAACTGAAAGACCAGAAGGGAGAAAATATAGAGCACTAGACTAAAGGGTTTCAGGGATAGTGATTATACCGTCAAAACCCTAAAACCCTAGATAGGGAATTTCGGGAAGAAGAGGGTCAAGTAAGGATCATACCAGCAGGAAGACGAGAACCCATTTCTGGGTTTAATCAGAACAACCGCCATCCGCAACAACATTGGTGGCGCGCCATAAAGGGCACAACAGCCAGAAACGACGTGTGAATTTATTTATTTTATTATTATTATTATTTCGTGTGGATTCATAAATTTATGCAAATTACATAATTCTAATTATTTAAAAATAAGTGCATTTGGAAGTAATTGAGGATAAAATATATTAAAGATATCAAATCCACCAATTTAAGAATGCAATGGTGCCTAATTAAAAATGATAATTTTTTTTTATATTTTTCAGTTTCTTTCTCCATCAATACATTTCTGGTTTCTTAGGATCCTTCCATGATGGTAACGGCTATATTAGCTCCTTTTGGAGCAAGTTGGCGGAATGTTGACCAGTCTAAAATGAGACCCCTATCACATATTCCACAAAATAATAATAATAATAATAGTAGCAAGGGCAAATCGCAACTATTAGGAAGGGAATGGGGAGGGTAGCAGTCATCTTCAATCAATTAATTCTCATAATTTTGAAATGTCTAAAATATTTTTAACATTTCAATATTTTCTTAAAATTAATCGAATAAAATTATAAATCAAATATTTTATAGTTATGAAAGTTATTATCTCAACTGCTCACCCTTAACTTTTTTCTCTACTCCTTCTACTGTTATCTTTTTTTAATACATATCCATTCTTTTGTTTTATTTTCAATTTTTATATTTTTCGTTAAATATTCCAACATCCCTTTAAAGCTAATCTGATATAATTGTAAATCAAATATTTTGCAATTGTGAAAGTTATTCTCTCAACTACCCCCTCCCTAACTTTTCTCTCTACTCCTATTTTTATCTTTTAAAAACATACTTATTCATGTTTTTGAGGTTTTTTCTATTTAGTCTTCTATATTAAAATAAATTTATACCAAATATTATGTTTATAAAAAAGCCATTCTGCACGCCCTTACTAGTAACAAAGAATTGAGGAGTTCAAAAAATTGAGTGTGCCATGTGGCTTTCGGTGACGCCACTTCTATCTTTTAACTCTCTCTCTCTTTTTTTTTTTTCTATAATCATTCTATGATCAAACTTGTTTGCATTTAGCTCAATTAATAAATAGTCAGCATGTGTACATATAAAATTCTTGCCATTTATTCAAGTCTTAAACTTACTGTGTTACAACTATAATGTCTTGGAAAGTTTTGCCCCAAACAAATTCGGTAAAATTAAAACTTGAATAACTGAACAGGATTTTTCGTGCACACATGACAACCATCCAATAGTGAGAAGACCGATTGACTTTTCTAAGCATCACCAACAAGCATTCCCATGGGTCAAATTTTCAGTTTTATAAATATTCATAATCACCAACAAAAAAAAAGAAAAAAGAAAAAAAAGAAAAACAACAACATCGTGTCGATCATAAAATGTTAGTCTTACAAAGAAATATTTTATAAACTGAAGTTGACCAGTGAGTCACGTATTCATCCCATATTTCGAGTGTCCTGTTTGGGGGGAAGTGGGGAGAGAGAAAAAGGCGTAACAAGAGCTACTAAAGCAAAGGGAGAACAAGAAAATGATGGAATGTTGGCCACAAGGTAGTATGGATCAGTTGCAACGTGAATAAGGAATTGTCTGAATCCATGCAACGTGTTTTCAGTTATCATGTTTAACCTAGTTGTTACCGAGTCCTCGTTTTTCGGAGATTGGAACACACAGGTTAAAGCTATTCCGTAGGAATTAGTTGTTGAATTCTAACAAGAGTCACGCCTATAAATTTACTGAGGGACCGATGCATCAGGCATCTGATACAACTTTTTGTCATACGTTTAATTTGTTCTCCCAATTTCCTTTAATTTCTTTCGAAGATTTGTACGCGAAACCTGCGAACAAGATGAAATCGGGATGACGACAGATTGGTATCAGAGGTAATAATAGTTACCCCTTTTACCCTTTACCATTATAGGTGGTGGTGGTGGTTATAATTACTCTCCCACTTCAGACTCATGCACAAATTCACTGTTTGGCCCATTAAATGAAAAAGAAGAAGCTGAGGGAGAATGGTTGAGTTCTGATACGAGGTGCATGTTGCGTGGTGCTGAAGATTCACATGCATCATACCTCCTAGTGAGAATTCTATAGCCTAGGCCAGCTCAAGAGATGGAGATCATTAGAGATATTAAATTCTTATTGGTGGATTTTATTGATTATTTTCGTAATTTAAGTCCATGAGCTGGCTTGCAATAAAAGTTAATAATAAGATTTTTTTTTTTTGACCATATGAATTTGGCGGATTGACTTCAAATTTATAACATGACACCTGCAGAATAAAAACGTCTCTTGAATGCATATAAGAAAAGGAGGAAGGGCTTCATATTGCTAAAGGCTTCTGGAAGAAGTGTACTGCACAAGTGGGGTGGATCATGAGGTAATACGCAAAATATTATTTTTTTATCGGTAAATACACGTGTAAATAATCTTCTTGTTCATTTCTTCAAACTACTAATCCACCTTTGTTTTTGAGATTTTGTTTAACATTATAGAAAATTAAAATTAATAGAATATATGTTCTAGAACGTGTCGGAAATTAGCACTGTTTTCTCGGGTTAGTTTCTAGAAACTCAAGAAGAACTTTTGCGTCGTGTAAGTCCCACTTAAAAAAAATTAAAATAATAATAATAATAATAAGAGCACTCGTAAAATTTGATGTAATTCGATATAAAATTGTGTTGAAAGCTTCATCATTTACTGTTCTTCTTGGTCAACCAGTGAAAAAGTAAAGGAATAATTCACTTTACTCCTCACACAAGCTTATACCAACATTGTTTTCCATTTTACAAGGTTCTTTCTATTAATTTATTTACTAAATCGAGGTAGTGTCCTCAGATTTTCTATAAAGTCTCCCATTCTCCCTACTTTTTTCTACCACAGGCTAAGATTTACCCTCTGAACAAGTTCTTTTTCGCTGAACCTCTCCTCTGATCTGATCTCTACAAGTTTGGTTTCAGCGTTGACAATTTAGATGAGTCGATCTAACTCGGAGAAAGCCATGAATTTCCTTGAAGATGGTGAGTTTTTTTTTTTTTTTTTTATATTCTTTAAGCTTAATATTTTTTTTCTGTATTTTCGTCTCATGTCATTAAATTTATTTTTTCAATTTTGTCTTTTGCTGTCCATGTTTTAGATTAAACTATTCCACATTGCAAAAGGATGATGTGAACAAATGCATTGTTCTCAGTGTTTGTATCTTTCTTTATAGATCATATCCTCAAAAGTCCAAGAAAAGTTTTGACTTCTTGTAGAAGTTCAAAGCAGAGCCAGTGATCAAAAGATTCTTCTCAAGATTACAATACATTAAGGTGGTGTTTGGTACTCAATCTATACTTAATGCCTTGATGAATTTGTCACCATTAACTATGGCAAATGTATTGTGATGTTCTTTTTTTTTTTTAATTTTAATTAGATGCATATAAAACATGACAGTCTCAATTCTGGAAATTCCCAAAAAGGAAAGGGTAAGAACTGCCTGACGTCTGCACATGGAAGTGCCTTGCGAGCAAATTAAAGTACCCATATTCTAGGAACATGAAACAATTTAATAACATTATTTTTTAGCTTTTTTTCTGAAATAAATTCTTAATCAAAATTTTGAATCCTAATGCCCACAAGTTGTTTGATTAATTGCCACATTAAGCATGTCCCCACGAGTTTAGAGATAAAAATGGATTCAAATCCTTGCAGAGAATCTATTTATAATGATTTGGGAGTTCTTCGCAGGGGAAAATAAAAAAATATTAATTTTTAAATTTTTTTAAAAAAAATCCTTCATTTTTTTTTTGAGATTGTTAGCCAAAAAACTCATTTTATTTCGAAAGTGAGGGAGAGGGAGCACTTGCTTGCCAGCTTATTAGGAAGTGGCTGTGGACATTTTGAACATTACAAGACCCAGAATGCTTTTGTTTATTCATTTTGAAAGAAAATTAATGAGTGGTGGGAAGAGATCTTGTCAGACATTTCCCAGGTGCAGGGACTCAAATTATATCACAATGGGTTTCTTTAACCATGAGAAACCAGGCCCATCATGATTCAGCCAACCTCCTCCTCTTGGGCACTGCACAACAACTGTAAAGAGAAAGCAAAACAGGGAGGAGAGAAAGAGAGGAACAGAACTGGGACAGAGTTGGCCAACAAAAAACTACTTTTTCACCTTTTGTTTTCTCCACTTTGTCTGATTTATACCCCCACACACCCCCAGCTGATCTCCTTCCACTTGTGTTCAAACTGCAGCTACCGATACCACCATGAGAAGACCCTCCAATTTGTTTTGGGGGAGAGGAATGGGTTGCAGCCTGTTATGGATCTCCGTAGCTTTCACTATTGTCACAGTTGGAAATGGCAGAACCAGTACATTTCTTGAAGCATGCAACCCCAATGACCTGAAGGGTCTGAATGACTTCAAGAATGGGATCCGCCTCGACACCTCGGGTCGGCTCGGGAAGTGGGTCGGGACCAGCTGCTGCACTTGGGAGGGCATTTCCTGTGACAATAGGACCGGAAGGGTTACCGGAATTAGCCTCCCCGGATTTCTCACCGGTCAACGATGCTCCGTACCAGGCCCAGATGGAAGGACCGCTGCCCCCTTCCATCACACTCCTCGCCTCCCTTGAACTCATCGATCTCAGCGAACTCTACGGCATTTCTGGCATAATCCCGCCCTCCATCGGTTTCGACCTCCCAAACCTAAGAAAGCTCTACCTCAATCGGAACAACTTCACCGGGCCGATACCAGAAAGCATTGGGAAGCTGTTTCAGCTCGAACACCTGGTCATGAATGACAACCGGTTATCTGGGTCTCTTCCCTCGAGCCTCGGGAATCTTACGAAGCTTAACAGAATGGCGTTGCAGTCCAATCAGATTGTGGGTGCAATACCCGAATCCCTGACCAACTTGAGGTCTTTGGTGTATTTGGATCTTCACAGCAACTCACTCTCTGGACACTTACCAGTGGGATTTGGCCAACTGGGGCTTCTACAAGAGGTTGATCTTTCGAACAACTCGCTAAGCGGGAAGATCCCGGTCTCAGTAACTAATTTAACCGCCAGTTCAACCATCTACTTGGACAACAACTACCTCGAGGGAGAGATCCCATTCCCATCAAACACAGCCCAAATGCCTTCCCTTGGTTACCTAAGGCTGAGTAACAACCGTCTAACAGGAAAGATATCTCCCAACCTAGGTAACCTGGCATCCCTTCAGAGACTTTCTTTAGACAACAACAAGCTCATGGGAGAATTGCCTTCCTGCACTGGGGAATCTGTCAGAGTTAAGAGACTTGTATCTCGATAGAAATCGGTTTTCCGGGCACATAACGCAATCGATCGGGCAACTCTCTCAGCTTATGGTATTCAGCATTTCTCACTAACTTGATTCAAGGGCCAGTTGCCACAAGAAATGTCTTCCCTCGAGAACCTTCAAATCCTGGACCTCTCATTCAACCCTTTGAGCCTCACCCCCATACCCAAATGGGTAATGGAATTGCCATCTCTTTACAAGTTGTACCTGGCAGGCTGTGGAATCCAAGGTGACATTCTAGGGTTTTTGCGAAGATTCCCAAATTCAATAAAGGAACTGGATTTATCTGCAAACCGCATCACAGGAACTCTACCCACATGGATTGGGAAGACCTTCAGTGGGCTCTACTTCTTAAACCTCTCAAGAAATCTGCTAACCTCAGAAATCCCCAGTTCATTTATGAATTTGGTTGAGCTGGCCGGTCTTGATCTCCGCTCAAACAAGTTAACAGGCAATATAACCCAAATACTTCAGATCGGATCCCTGACCCACATCGATCTGTCCGACAATAATTTCTTAACTGGAGTCGAAGAAATTGGCGCAAAAGGGGGAAACGGGATTCAATACCTGAATCTGTCGAGGAATCTCCTCAAGGGTAGATTGCCGGATTCAATCGGGAAATTAGAATCCATGAAGAACTTGGATTTGGGCCACAATGAATTAGGGTTTGAGTTGCCGGAGTCTCTGGGGAAACTGAGCTCATTGGAGACGCTGAATTTGGAGAAGAACAGGTTCATTGGGGAAATTCCAGTGGGATTTTTGAAATTGAGAGAGCTGAAGGAGTTGGATTTGTCGGATAATCTTCTGGTTGGGAAAATCCCAGATGGGAAACCTCTGACCGATTTTCCCGAGAAAACTTTTGCTGGGAATAGTGGACTCTGTGGGAAGCCTCTTCTTCCTTGTAAGAAAATGCTATAGAATTTCTTGCTGTTTCTTCTCTCCCTCTCTCTCTTTTTTTTTTTTTATGGTATAAATGAAGAAAATTCGAACTTTTGTTCTTTAGTTTATAATAGTTCAGAAATTGCTTTTCTTCCATAAGAAATACAAAAAAAATTTCTTTATCAAAAATACTATAGCACACAACATGATTTCTAATCGAAAAAATAAGACCTTCAAGACATCATCTTCCAAATATTTCTCTTAGTTGAATGTTTGATAGATTCCTCAAAACGACATCGTCTCCCAAATATTTTTTTAGCTGAATGTTCGATCCCAAGGAACAATCACGTGAGAGAGCACATGAGTTCTAGCCCTCCCAATTTTTGTCCCTTATTATTGATTTAATTTTCAGATCTGGATCCCTTGGAACACATCTCCACTAAAGTGAAGAGGTATGCTTACAAGGCCCTACGATTTCGAGATGAGATGAACAGGGGAGAGGAACGGAGGCGCCTCTGTGGCGGAGAGAAAAGGTTTGGGCTTCCAGTGAGAGATTTGTGCGTAGAGAGAAGATATCTGGATCTCTGACTCTGTGATCTGTTCAAGCTGCGGAGAGAGAACAAGTGAGATTTTTGGTTCAAGACTTAGGTTTTCTTATGAGGTGAGAGAATAGGTGTGAGATTGTTTCTCGTGTTCACAAATAATAATCATGTCTTTCCGAATGCATCATGCACTTTCTTCCCCTGATTTTGGTTTTCTGAAAACTATGATGATTGGAGCAGCTTTGCAGCTTTATTTTGAATCTTTTAGGCATGTTTTGATACGCGAGATGAGATTAGATGAGAATGAATAGCTATTTCTTAGGAATATAATATGCAATAACTAATTAAATCAGGAGATTGCAAATGATGAAATATACTGAAAAAGACAACCCACGCGAGCTCGACAAACTGGCCTTGGAATGGCCTAATTAAAGTTAGCCACTGAAAACAAACTCGCCCCAAATTGGACGTGCCATTGTCGTCTGCCTTTCATCTCCTTTGTTCTCTCTTTGTCGAGAAGCAAATTATCATTGATTTACAGGAAAAGCCTAGTTGATCATGTGAGCTAAAATCAGAAAAAACACTAAGCAGCAGGCTTCAGCATTTTATATTGAAGACATCTGTTTAGCATTGGTCTGATTGTTATGCTAGGTTCGAGGAATAAAATAAAGCGAGAATGAGATAACAATTCCAGAAATATAATCTGAACCACGATGACATGGAGAGGAATAAGCTTTTTCTAATAACCCTAAAGGTAGTTAATAGCTATCTATCTCCTCATAAACCATGGAAGTAGTAATTTCATTCATGATTCATGAAGAAATTATTCCTAAATGGCATGTTTGATTCAAGGAATGGAATAGCTATTCTATAAAAATATGATGCTGAACTATAAGAGTATGCAAGAAATACATATTTTTAAGGACTGTGAGCAGAATGGATGAAGAATACCTACTAGACTAGTAATCATGGGTAATAACTATTCATGATATACTCCCTTCAACACACGAAAATAGTCCTCTTCACTTGTGTTCCATGAGAAAATTATTCCTTATATATTATATTTATATTATATACATGAAAAAATTATTCCTTATATATTATATTTATATTATATAGTTTTATTTCCACTCTATTCCATTCCAGCAAACAAAAGGGAGGATCAATCTAAAGAATGGGGTGCTACCAAAAGGGCAAACATTTGTGCCGAAAGGACCGATTCTGGAAAATGAAGACTCCCTATTTTGTGAGGATTGGGAGTGCCATTTAGAAAATAGGAAAACATCACCAGCTTTTTAAGCAGGAATAAGAGAGAAGACGAACCGATACTAGGCCAGTAATTCACTTAACCAATTAATCCCCACTTTCTGCTAATTCCCGTAATTGATCCCATTTACCTGTACACAACATAAAATCCACTCTGGCAACTCTTCACCCCTCTTTCCCTGCTTGCATATTCACACCTCAAGGGAAAGCTTAACCTGGATCTTTCGATGTTTCCCCTCGGGTTGTTAAGCCTTCAGAATCCAAATGATACGCTGAGATTTTGCAGGTTCTGCAGATAAAAATAAATAAGAATTTGACTTGTTGCCTCTTTAATGGTATGCTAGGATTTAGGTTCCCAAAGTGGAACTGTATTCTCGACGGTCCCTTACCTGTAATGTTATCTGAACCTAATATGTAGAAAAGTTGTATTGGTGACGAAAGCACATGTTGCAACATTTAAGCACACATGTTCAATACCAGGATAAAATCTAGGTCCCAATCCAATTGTCGTTGGATGGTGCAGCCCCAAATTCTTATTAACTGATAGGCTTTAGTTTATCAGTGTGGGACTATATTCTCAATATCTTATTCCAATCATATTCCATAAGAAATATGATTAAACCGCACAATGGAAAGTGCAGTCTCATACCTTTGCTTCATCCAAAGAGATGTTCACAACATTAGCCGCTACCTGAGGTTCTGCGGGTTCTGACTGTGGGGGAGAACAAGGTAACTGCTATAGTATCAGAACAGAATTCAGACACATATTCACCCAATTAAAATCAGCAACTTCTCAAAACTGTATTTATCCAATTTGAAAACAGCCCAATTACCTCAGATACACATGGAATTGCAGTTGTTCTTCGTGAAGTTGTTGCTTACTGAATTACACTCATGGTGTGGAGAAAAATCTGCAAAAATATTGCACAAGAACACTGAGATCGATCACACTAGTCATTATGGCTCGAACAACATTCTGCAAAATTCAAATGTATTCCTAGGTTTGAAATAGGGAGCATTTCATAAAGCGATAAGTACTTGGCTTGCTACTATTATAATGAGGATGGGATGAGTCCATATTGGTCATAGTCCTAGAAAATAGACTTTGTTCATCATTATCTTGTTGGCCTGTTGCTTTTTGAGGAGTTCTCACCCTCCTTTATTGTGCAGTCTCCTTGTCTTTAATAAAATCTTATTCTTTTAATAAAAATAAAGATAAGATTTTGATCAAAAAAAAATACAAAATCAAGATGAGCCGCATTCTAATCATGCCAGACCTTCAACCTGCAACAATTTGTCCAAAAGGAGACAGAAGAATGTATCCGGTTTCTGAACCTGACAATTAAGTGAATTGTTCATTCACTTACTGAGGGTTATCCCAATCTACAATCATCACCGAAAATTGTGTTATGTTGAGAGCTGGGCAAAGGAATGACCTGCATTTTCTGCAACAGGTGTCCCAGAAACCTTACAAGAAGAGTTTCCTCCTGTACATTGAAGTGCATCTCCAATCCTAAAATGCCATTAACAATAACAATAAATAGACATTAGGCAGCCTCACAATGCTGTCACCAACTCGATTGGGAACTCTAAGATGAATGCTATGACTTTGACCATGCATGCATGACAGCAGGAAATCAGTTCCTGCTTTCAAACTGCTGAGGGAAGAACACTCCTCAAACAGGAGACTGACTATGCTGGTCTTATCATAATCACCTAACAGATATGTTGGTTTAAAAACAGGATGCAATTATCATAAACCAATCAACTCAGCCCTGAACAACAATGTACATGGCATCCGAAAATAGAATGTTGACTTTGAAAGTAATCCGTCTAGCCTCTATAGGGAAAATGCCAAAGCGACAAAGAGCTATAAGACTTGAGTGATAATAAAGTGCACATTCCACCTGCAATGTTCCTTTTTTTCAGCCACTTCACTTTCTTCCAGGCCTTCAAGTTGTAAGGAGAATGCCCTTCTGTCCTGTCATCAAGATCAATGATGTTCTTAATCGAGAAATTCTTAATAGAGAAAATTACCAAACAATTCTAGAGGCAGCCCCTTGACCAAGAGAGTTACTAGGGGAGGAAGGAAATTCTTCTAAACGCTAGCAAGAGGTACAAACCTAAGAGATTTGTATATTGCAACACCTAAGGTAGATTAAATTAATTGTGGCTTAGTTTTGGTTAAGTAGAAAGCTTACGTTGTGTATTACATATTTCTCTGCATTTTTCCTATCTTCCCGACAACTCGTCTATATAATTTGCATTATCCATGTAAGTATGGAAGGCAGCTTTGAAATGGAATTTCAGGCAGGTATCCTCAACTCCGAGGTTGTTATTCACTGTGTTTGCTTCTACTGTATTAGTTCAAAAGTGTCAACCCTAAATAAGTAACAAATGTCTGCGGCACAGTAACACTAAAAGAGTATAAGGAAACACTAATATTCGAAATTGCCTAAATAAAAATCCTTAGTGAATTCAAAAAAGGATTAACTGACGGCAATGTTAAAACTATTTCTTGACCTCATCATTCATGCGCATAACAGTCTGCTGAATTTTCTTCAAGATTGTCCCCAAATTACCCACTTCAAAATGCAATGCCTGACCATCAAGTGGTTAAGGTGAAACTTCAAAACCAACAAATGCTGATAGAGTTACAGCAGATATAATAAACAAATTTCTATAAAAACCTTTTTCTCAGAGACTAAATTCTGTATGACGACTTCCTTCGCTGACAGAGTTTTCTGAAGGTGAGGCAAGTTAAGAAAACTATTCCCAATGTATTCTCATCTGAAAGCACAACTTCTACTTAAACAATAACAAACATAAAGATCTTCATTGCAACTTGCATGGATATCTCTTCTAATTGTGGATGGTAGTTGCTAGTTAGTTTTGCGGTCTCCAGCTGCGCTTGTAGCTCTGATATGATTTCGTTCTTTCTTCGGAGCTCATCTTCATCATTTCTCAATCTATTTTCCAGATTGTGAATTTTTTCTGCATGGTTCAAAGAAATTAACAATAAACTTGGCATAAAAGCATTGTCACAGAATCCAGACATTCCAAATGATTTATATATTCTGAACTTAAGCACTACATTTTAGTGCTGGCAAATTATAGTAAAATCTCATGAATTCAAAGAATTATGGATGAAAAGCACTATTTAGCTTAAGAAATGGGCGTGCAGAACTGAAAATTTTAAGTTAGTTAGCAATAAGAACTCGGAATTACCAATGAAGACTTTTTCAAATGCAAACACTCTATCCATTTTGCTCCTTAACTCGGCCACTGAATACAGCAAGCAGAATATCATCCTATGATTTCTGTTAGTAACATGGAAAAATAAAAGCTCAGGAAGCCACATGCCTACTTTCTCTTTTTCACTAACAACACACTGCACATTAGCCATGACTTGTTTGACAGAAAATCCCTCCTTCTCTATTGTATCAAATAATTGTAACTGGGTATTTATCTTCTCAGAAAGAAAAGCAAGTCTTCTATCCCTGGTTTCAATTGCGTGCCTCATTTCACAAGTGCTTTCCTACACATGAAATGGGATACACATTTGTTACTTACATGCATTTACAGACATCATGAATCAATCTATTAAGAACTGAAGAGCATAAGGTACTAATGCATAGTGTAACTGGAAGTTCAACCCTTGTTGAATTTTCCATATCATCACTCGAGAACAATGTAATACAACTTGTTTTACTGGTCGGAAGGAAAAATGAAGCAAAAATTTTCCTCATAACTACACAATGTATCAGTTAAAGCACTATTTGCAGCATACCAAAAACTCTGTGAGCAGAAAAAATCAAAAACTCTGTTTCTATTTAATGTATAGGTAGTTAATAAATAGGTGCTTCACAAATTTCAGAAATTTGATAAACATCAGCATAATATAAGGAAACTAACCTAGGAATTACCGCCATGCCTATGAAAAGATTAAACATGCAATAACAGATGAAGTTGCTTCAGGATAAGGATGTCTTTATAAAGAAAATTTTCCTTGCCAAGCTACGTGAAACAGATCCACAGAAAAATTACTGCTAGTTGTCCGAAGTGAGAAGCAAAAATATTCTGATGGACTTTTAAAATTCATGCCAATGATCAGATGTAACTTCTTGTTAGGTTCCATATTCCCCAATCCCAAACGCTTGAGATTAACGCTAGTTTGATGCTGCTTCTAATTCGTGTACAAATTAGGAAGAAAATCGCCTAAAGGATAAATATAATAGTAAGAGGAAAAAAAAATAGCATAAACAGAACCTCGTAAACATTAATAAAAGCTTCTCTTGATTGAAGTAGGTTCTGTATGGTTCCTTGCAACTCTTTCTGCTTATTTTCAAGCAAGGTATTATCATTCTGAAGATAACTCACCTGCAAGAACAAGCCCAACTCTATAACCAATAATAGAGAAATAGTGCCTTGTTAGGAACAGTGACACATAAAACAAAAAGGCCCAACAAATAGATCAACAAAGGCAGGTAGAATTCACGAACCTGCCTCTCGAGCTTTTGCCGCTGCTCATTGGACGAAACCAGCTCCGCCTGAAGCTCCTGTAACTTTCTCCCACCTTCATCCTCAGTTTGCTTTTGCTTCTGCAGAAAAATTCAAAATAGAATACGCAGTGGAACCCATAACCGGATAGGATGATGGAAGATGGTATATGGAAACCTGGATTGCGAGGCGGACTTGTTCGGTGGCTGACCTCTCCCTCTCCTGAAATTTCCGCAGAGAAGAATGAGAGATCAAATGAGAGGGAGAGAGATAGAGAGAGAGAGAGAGAGAGAGATTACTCTGAGTAGTCGAACTTCGGAGATTAGGATTTGGAGCTGAAGCTTGAATTTGGAGAATTTCAGAAACTCCATTTTCCCTCCAGAGATCTTCACCTTCTTCTTCCGTTCCGTTCCGGCGTGATGACGATTGAATTGAAACAGCCCGTTTAAGCGGGCCGAACTATGGAGTTGGATGTGTAAATGGGCTATTGGGCCTTGATGCTTAAGCCCAAACAGGTCTGACTTCTTATAGCCCAATGCCCCAAATCTTCCCAAATTACTACCAAATCGGCCCACTTAAACGAGAGGGGAGCAATTTGAGACGATTTCGGTCTCCAGGAGATCTAGAATTTTTGGGAATTTCAAGTTGGGAACAATCTGAAAGGACAATGAAAGGGACTGAGTTTTTTATATTGCACAAGTCTCATGATTGATCCATTGACTCGATTGTTGTTTCTTGTACTTATAATTATCCTAAAGCAATTACTTCAATGAGAAATGAACATTTTTTCTTCTAAATGATGGTGCCTTTTTTTTTTTAGCTCAAGTTGATAAGGGCTAGAGTTTTTTTTTTTTAATTATAATTCAATTTCTTTTATTACTTTTGTTATATTTTCAACTTGTGTTTATTTTTATAAATTTATTCATTTTTATGCCACTTTTATATTTTGGATCTTTTTTATTATATGTATTTTTTAAGCTGATGCAGGTGCAATGTCCTTTTTTAGTTGGGGTTGGTATGTTCATTAGGGTTTTATTTTATTATAATTCAATTTTCTTTTGTTACTCTTGTTATTTTCGACTTGTATTTATTTTTGTAAATTTATTCATTCTTATACCACTTTTATATTTTGTGTCTTTTTTGTTATTCTTTTTTTAAGCCGATGCTGGTGCAATTTTACAAATTTTTTCCAGGTATGTTTTTTTTTGTTAATACTATTTTTTTGTTTATTTTTTTCCTTCATGTATTTTTTTTTGATATCTTTTCATTTTATTATTGGTTTTTTAAAGCTTTCGTGTGTATACATGTTTGTTTAGCTAAAGATAGACCATGTTTTTGAGATTTCTTTCTCATGTACTTTTAGATGAAGTCTATGCATTTTTATGATTTTTATTTTTTTAATTCCTTTTATGTTCTTTTTGCTTGGTATTATTAAATTTTTGTTCTTGTAGATAGGTTACTATAATTTGTTGATTTTACTAGTAATAAATATAAAGTAATACTAAATGAATTTCATATTAAGAATTTGTTTATGTGTTCAAGTATTCTTGATGTCATTTTTTACTAGCAATCGTTACATATCCATCTAATAGTAAAGTGTTAGATTCGTAACCCTTGCCGAAGGTTGAATTAGAAAATACAAATTAACTTGGCTAACAGGTTATCGAAAGGCCCCTCCTTCACGTAAGGTGTTCCACTAAAATTTAATTATTAATACTATGTATACGTTATTCGCACGTTCCAAAACGTATTATTTGATTTTGATTCTTCCTGGACTCCGGGAGAAAATGTCACTGGGAACAGAAGTCACTCTGAAGCTCTCCTACTGAGTAATTCTCTAGATTACTCACTTCAATCGGATTACACAAATCTCCACTCAGCTTAATCTCGAAAATGCTAAACGAATTATCCCGTCGAGGTAGCTAGGGTTGTTCATGGCTTCTTCAGATGCGGAAGAAATGTGATGATTCCAGTCTCGGTTAGAAGCTAATTAGGGATTTGGGACAGCTAGGGTTCGTATAGGGAATGCGGCGCTGTTCCATGGCCTCAGACGCGGAAGAAATGTGATGATTGAGATCCGTGAGAAACGGAGTCTGGATCTGAGATGGATCCGCCGGCTCTGATCAACGATGGCTCGTTCGGGTCCGGGAACGCGAATTCGTACAATTTGGCTCAGATCTGGGAGTATCCTACCGACGCCGGCGGTGATGTTGGGGAGGCGTCCGATGGATTCGGGATGAGGGACGAGGCTGTTGAGGATTCGATGGGTGTGGACCAGGGAGGGAGCCAGGGCAGTAGTGGGAGAAAGCGGCGTGATGCGCCGGCGGCGCAGGAGGATGAATCCGCCGAGATTGTTTCCGCTAGCGGTGGAAATGACATGGTATGTTGAACATTCTTACTCAATTTTGAAACATCCGGTTTAGACGGATAAAGTTGTGACATTGTAGATTGTTAGATGGTGATGGAATTTGTTAGCTCAAATGATTTGTGTTGGAATCTTGTCCTCTTTCTTTCTGATGGTGAATAGCGTTCCTTCTCTTGTGAGCTGTTGTTCTGTTCCAATGGTGATCACTTCTACTAGAATCAGCTATGTTTCGTTGGGATTATTTTTAAATTCCTCTAAAATTACACGATACAGATTAGAGTGGACCTAAATTGAATTTACAAATTTTATAGACAAAACATAGTGTACACATGGTTAAATCAATCACGGAGTCACACAAATATATGATTTGCCAAAAAATTGAATTGGGGAATGTAAGAAAAGACTGGTCTTGTAAATGAGTCTGTGTTGGTTAGACACTGACCCTAGGGATTAGTCACCGTCGTGCAGGCTTTCTAGCAAGCACTCCCTAGTGGGAGCAGAGTTCGGACTTACCCAATTGTCCCCCATGTAAGCCCTTCGACCAGTATCTTCAATTGGTCATATATGTAATGGTCCAGGATGTTAATGGGTCCAACTAAATCCATTAGAAACCCCTAAAAGAAGCTACTCCATGAAATTTATTTTTCCTAGTTCAAAATCCTAACTTGCTTCAAATTGGGGAGCTTACATCAATTTTTGAATCCATTTGTACTAAACAGTGTTTTGACCTGATTTGGGTTATGGGAGGGTAATTCACTTGCTGCTTTATTAGATTTAGGATTCCAGATTCTCATCGATACTTTGTTTTTAATTGAGCAGAATAATGGCAATGGTAGACGTCTTAAAACAAGGAAATCGAGAGCTGAGATACGTGATTCTAAGGCTGAAGGAGAAGCAAGTTCTGGCAAGGGAATAGAGCAAAACCTTCAACCGTTGGAGCCGCCAAAACAAGATTATATCCACGTGCGAGCAAGAAGGGGTGAAGCTACTGATAGCCATAGTTTAGCAGAACGAGTAAAAAAATTTGTACTCTTTGTAATTCTAAATAGTATTTTTAGTTTTTCATGGTCATGGGTAAATTATTCAATCATATAGTTAGAGGCACTCATGTGGGATAAATATTTGTCTATCTATTGTCGAAGCATGTCCAAACAGTAACAATTAATAGTTTAATGGTTAAGATTTGCTGATTGGGACCTTTCAATGGATAGGCCAGAAGAGAAAAGATAAGCGAGAGGATGAAGATTCTCCAAGATCTGGTTCCAACTTGCAAGTAAGGTGGGTTATTGTTGGTTTCTTCAGTGTTAGAAAGAAGAAAGACAAGTGAAGTTTTGAGTAGTTTCCCTAGCTAATCTGCCATCTACATCTTCTGCGAAAAACAATAAAAGCTTCATATTCTACATTCAGTGTTTATGCTTATTTTTATTTTGCTTTTAACATTTTATACATTTCTATAAACAATTTCTAACTTTCATTTATGGGCTCAGGTAATCGGCAAAGCAGTTGTCCTTGATGAGATAATAAATTATATACAGTCACTACAGTGTCAGGTCGAGGTATGTGTCTTCTGCCTGATTATGAGTGGTCCCTTATTTATTTGAGGTATCTGTGATACTGAATTTGGATGGAAACTGTAGTTCCTTTCGATGAAGCTGGAAGCAGTCAATTCAAGGATGAGACCTAGCATTGAAGCATTCCCTTGAAAAGATGTACGTTTTTCTAACAAATATTCAGTTCCTGGAAGTTGTCTTTCTCAACCCTTTTTGTCTTTTCGGAACTTGTAGAATGCCATCAAAAAATTTTGTCTTTTAGTTATAGCTTAAAAACTGCTTCTCTTGTTTTCCATCTGAAGTACTAAGTGGAGTTGATTTCTGCAGCCTCGTGTCCAACTTCTTCTTATAGCAATCCTGATCGTATTTGCAATTAAAGATTCGACTATTTTGAAATAGTTAGTGCATTTTGAGGATACATTTGACCCTGCGGGATTACCCTAGTTGTAGGAGTCGAGAGATTTGCAGCTTGCAACTTTAGGTTGACCAACCGGTAATGATTTCTTTATTCTGATTGTTGTGCCTCAACGCATTTTGGGGAGACTCAACTAGCTTTGGGTTTAAATGACATTTCACCCCTAACCACAACTCATCTGTTGATTCTTCAACATCAGTTGTTTTGGACCTCTGCCTACTCTCTTGTGTCGGTTTAGGGTACAAGCACCCTTTTGTTGAAGGCAATTCGAGCTTTTCCTATAAGTATGGCGTGAGTTACTTCAACGCCCTAGCGCCTGTTACTTGAACATTGGCTCGAGGTATTTTCTCTAACCCCTCTTCCCCTGAAAAAGCAAGGTCACCATGCATCCTTTGAATCGATAATCATCTTTTGGCTAACCTAGCCTCCTCTGTCCCTCAAGCATTTTGACATCCCACAGCTTCAACAAATCTCTTAGCCCTATTCACCTTCAGCGCAAGAGCGCTCAATCAGTGAGCTGTTACGCACTCTTTCAAGTGAGCGCTCAAACTTCCTAATTGTTTTTACATGCCTACCTCCTTTATCACTGAGCGGTCATTTAGGGGCCTTAACTGGTGATCCAAGTTATTTCCCTCTTGAAGATGAAAACATATCTCCCATCGTCTCACTGGTCGGAAAAAAGAATTATCTGTAACTTTTTATTCTTTGATATAATTAGATTTTACCTATATCACTAAAGAAAACTTCATACTTCTTTTTGATTTCAATAAACTATAAACTTGTGTCAAGTTTCGCACAATTTAAGTAGTTCTTCTGCTTTCAGGATAAATTCTACTGTTTGTCGTCTTAGTGCTATGCTTGGGAAGTAAAACTTCTATAGAGACTTCTATAGTTTTTAAGGTTCATAAAACTACCTGATGAGAAAGCTGCTTAGAAACCCAAGGTACTCAATTTTAACAGGATAGATGTTAATAAATGCACTGTATAGAATTATCCTTTTCAAGGGAATGGGATCCTCTGTTGGGTGCCCAGCAACCCCATTGGCAGCCCTATTTATATAGTTTAATGATGCGGAGTTGCAGACCATTAAAAATAAGGGCCCCCACTGATTTTCATAATATTTAATGATTAGAAGGAAGAAAGTTAATACAGTTAAACAATTCTACTTTTCCTGATTTGCTCTGAGTAGATGAGAGCCAAAATTCGCTGGCACCCATATTTTTAATGGCTTTCCATTCCATATGGTTGAAAGCTTAAAATGAGAGGTGTGTTGTTGTTGGGTGCCCAGCAGAGGAGTCCCTTCTCGTTTTTCAAGGATTCTTCATCTTCTTCATAAACGGTGTAGCATTTTATGGGCCTGTATGGTATGACTGTCTTGAGGTTAACGACATAAAAGAGGGTATACACTATGAGAGAAGATGGGATGCTGGAGTTCTAATTCTTTTTCTTTGTAAGTATTCAGCAGAGTCCAATAACAAGTCAGTTTGATGTTTTAGTTTCGACAACAAACATTTGATGCTTCTAGTGTCTCATTTGGTTCACAAGTTTCATTGGAATATGGTCAGGCCTCGTCACCCGAATGGTTGCATATGCAAGTTAGTGACAGTTTTGAAAGAGCTACATAACTTCGATAACCCTCTCTAACTGCTACCAAGAGCACCTAGGAGGCCATGATTTTGGTTCAGTTGGCAGTAAAAATTTTACGTGTTTTGAGAGTCTGCTTCAACCTGCATTTAGATATGGAGCCGTTCTGCCTATAAGGTTGCTTAAATTTAAATGTTCATCATCTCCATTTCTTTGTGCTAGAAATTGAGCTTTCTTATATCCATGTATCACGTTGCATTGCTGGCTTCTTTTCTCATCCATACATGCCCGAACATAAGCTGCTAGAAAGATAGTATTGCTCGTGTAAAAGGATGTTGCTTGCTTATAATCTGTTTGTGCTTGGCTCCTCGTGTTGGAGTTGTTCTAAGGTTTCATTATTAAGAAGTTGAATACTTGTTGAATAAAATTGAGGCCATGAAAGACATTTGGTTGGCAGGTTTATATACTTTCCTTCCCTTTCTTTCTCGCTTTGGTAGAAGGATAACAAACTTCGAACCCTAAATTTCTTCTTACTCTTTCCATTCTGCTCCACAGCAGAACTCGATTTCCTAATTATATTCAAGTTTTAAAGCCCATTTTTCAAATTTGAGCTGTTGAATACAAAATACATAGTTTGTCTCTTATGTCTTTCAATTTGCCCATCTGATTGTATGATTTCAAATTTACAGTATTAGCAAAAAGCTTTTAATCTTCATACCTAGGCCTATACCGCCATATACCTGTTAGGCTTCTAAAACGAAATTCAATAAGAAACAGTGGACCAAAAATGCCACTCTTCAGTCTAAAGAACAGAAGCTTCTTCAAAAAAAAAAAAAAAGATAGTAAGCTAGAATCAACTAATCAGCAGTGACATTTAGAAAATAAAGGAAAAAATAAAAAACCAATAGCATGCCAAAAAGGGCACTAAGCCAAAACATGAATGAATACAATCATGAAAGTGGGATACAAGTAAGAACTTAGAAATCGTTTGAATGATTATCCCTCCTTCTTATCCACTTGAATGCCGAGTCTCACAGCCACTTGCTCCAAACTCTTGACAAGAGTTTGGCGAGGACTAGTACCCCACACAGCTTTGAACCTCCTCTCCTTCCACTTCAAGAACCGATGTAAGGTTGAAATGTCCTCTCTCTTCGTGACAATTATTGCTACCTTCTTCATTGGATATTCGTTCATCCAATTTTCTATCTACACTTTAATTTCTTTGCACTCATCTTTTTTCCTCTCTGCTCTCTTCTTGTTCTTCTGGAACTTCATCTCCGCCGCTTCTAGCTCACTTTTCAAAACAGCTACCTGATCTAGGTCCACATCATCGAAATTCAGGAAAGCCCGCAACCTCCTCACATTTTTCTTTCGTTTTCTTTTGATCTGTGAGCCTCGCAAAAAGTGTGTCATGCATTCCCACCTCAAATGCAATCAGGTTCCATGTGATCTATCAACAACAAAACGGTAAATCAATCAATTAACAATAATAAAATAAAGTGCAACAATGAGATTGATCCAATTTTATACTAAAATGGATGAAACATCTCACCTTTGGATCATTAACATTGCTTGATTCACCCATCTGATTTATTTGTTGTTTTTCTTCGCTGCTAGTCGTTACTGTAAATAACTGCCTAAGTATTCTATGTTAATGACCTATCTTGATGTTGCCATTTGTTATTCATGATCACATCAAGATAGGTCATTAACATAGAATACTTAGGCAGTTATTTACAGTAACGGCTAGCAGCGAGGAAAAACTATAAATAAATCAGATGGGGGAATCAAGCAATGTTAATGATCCAAAGGCGAGATGTTTCATCCATTTTAGTATAGAATTGGATCAATCTCGTTGTTGCACTTTATTTTATTATTGAATACTGATTGATTTACCGTTTTGTTGTTAACAGATCACATGGGACCTGATCGCATTTGAGGTGGGAATGCATGACACACTTCTTGCGAGGCTCGTAAATCAGAAGAAAAACGAAAGAAAAATGTGAGGAGGCTGCGGGCTTTGCTGAATTCCGATGATGCGGACCCAGATCAGGTTGTTGTTTGGAAAAGTGAGCTAGAAGCGGCGAAGGTGAAGTTCCAGAAGAGCAAGAAGAGAGTAGGAAGGAAAGAAGACGAGTGCAAAGAAATTAGAGTGCAGATTGAAAATTGGATGAACAAATATCCAATGAAGAAGGTGGCAGTGATTATCACAAAGAGAGAGGATATTTCAACCCTACATCGGTTCTTGAAGTGAACGAAGAGAAGGTTCAAGGCTGTGTCAGGTACTAGTCCCCGCCAAAACTCTTGTCAAGAGTTTGGAGCATGTGGCTGTTAGACTGGGCATTCAAGTGGATAAGAAGGAGGGATAATCATTCAAACGATTTCTGAGTTCTTACTTGTATCCCACTTCCATGATTGTATTCATTCATGTTTTGGTTTAGTGCCCTTTTTGGCACGCTATTGGTTTTTGATTTCTTGCTTTATTTCCTAAATGTCACTGCTGATTAGTTAATTCTAGCTTACTATTTTATTTTTTTTTTGGCAGAAGCTTCTGTTTTTTAGACTGAAAAGTGACATTTTTAGTCCACTGTTTCTTATTGAATTTCGTTTTAGAAGCCTAACAGGTATGTGGCGGTACAAGCCCAGGTATGAAGATCAAAGGTGTTTAATACTGCAAATTTAAAATCATACAATCCAATAGGCAGATTGAAAAACGTAAGAGACAAACTACGTATTTTGTATTCAATGGCTTAAATTTGAATATAATCAGGATATTGAGTTCTACTGTGGAGTGGAAAGGAAAGAGTAAGAAGAAACCTAGGGTTTGAAGTTTATTATCCTTCTACCAAAGCGAGAAAGAAAGCGAAGGGAAGTATATAAACCTACAAATTGAATGTCTTCCATGGCCTCAATTTTATTCAACAAGTATTCAGCTTCTTAATAAATGAAACCTTAGAACAACTCCAACGCAAGGAGTAAAGCACAAATAGATTATAAGCAAGCAACATGCTTTTACACATTTAAATGGAGATGATGAACATTTAAATTTAAGCAACCTTATATGCAAAACAGCTCCATATCTAAAAATGAAAGAAATGAGTGAATAAAAAATGTACTGCAAAATAATAAGGTTGAGATGTTATTTACCTCTTCCAGTGGACCAAAATAAACAAGCTGCCACCAAAAAAGACGGAACGAAAATTCAGGTTCGTGCTTGTGTACCAGCAAGAACAAAGATTTTATCTATCTGTCTTCAGAACAGTACAAAGTCATCATCATAAAGATTTGAAAGGAGATGGGATTACCATACAAGCAGGATTTTTTAAATTATTGCTCAGCATAAGTTGAGGAAAACGGGTAATATAAAATAGGCAAAATGACAGCAACATAGGATGTGCTTCTAACAGCAGATATGGCATACATAAGAGGGAAGCACATGTTTCAAAAAAAAAAAAACTCGCCATACACATCACAAGACTTCGTTAACTTCAGTGTTCTTTCAAAATATATTCCAAAGCTACATGCTTGCATTTGCAGCTATTGTTTCTGTCACAGAACTTGTTTATTGCAAAAATTGGGGTTGAACATTAAAGCATTTCTACTTAAAAATATATTGCCCCCTGAATCTCACAAGACAGCAAGTGTTGATTTGTTCAAAGAAAATATGTCAACTTTCAGTAAACCGGCGGCGTGACCTTGTATGTAGGGTTAAACTAAACATGCTAGGATTTACAAACCGTTTCTATGTCATGTTGCCTGGGTAACAAAATGCATGTGATTCGTTGGCATCTCATCTACACTCAATGCCCCATGCTTATAAACCAAAAAATAGCTTTCCATCTTAAATTGGCATCTCATCTACACTCAATGCTCCATGCTTATAAACCAAAAAATAACTTTCCATCTTAAATGCACACATTACTTACATGATTTCTGTAAAACATAAAACTATTATGAGAGCACATTACTTTATGATTTCTGAAAAACATAAAACTATTATGAGAATGATGATGAACATGGCAAATTATGAGCATAACTAGCACACCTAAAACATTTTAAAACATTAATTTACGATCACATGGCCCACAATAGATGTCAAGATTGCATTAAACATCTTATCACGTGTTTAGTTTATGATCTTGCGTGCTTCAATAACTATAGAATAGCCTAAAAAGCTGGAAGACACATACCAAAGAGGAAGCCTTATGAGAAAGCTATATCATTAAGGTCATCAAACTGTATGTCAGCATCACCAAACTAAATTACATACTACATTGTAGAGCTACAAGTAGGAAACTCACCTGCACAGAAAAACGAGACAAGGAAGGAGACGCCTTTATTAGTTCAGTGAAACAAAACAGGGGGAATCCATCCTCAAATCCAGTTACTAGTTCCGGGTCCTTGAGATTATGCAATTTGGGAAATTTGAGCTTGAACATGTGATATTCCATGACAACCTAACAATAGAAAAAGAAGATTCCATATGGACTACCATCCTTTACAACAGGGAAAAAATTGAAAATAAGAAGAAAGGAAATCAGAACAGGAGTTCGACCGCATACTAACCCTATAAGGCAGACACAGTTTGAGTTTTACAAGCTGAGAGAGAGAGCTCAAATACAGACAGGTCTCATAAATTAAAGATGAACAATATTCACCTCCAATAGACAAGTCAGCAAGTAGTGGAATATTCTTAAGATGAACATTTTGCCAGTGTCCCAGTGTCCAGCATACATTAATGACACGAGATTTTCAGCAGATATCTCCAAATAATTTAAAGGGCCGCAGAAGTTTAACTCTAAATGCTTTAACTTTAAGACATCCGAGACGTTCTGAGCCTGTCAAGCATAACTCTCTTCCAGAAAATGGCAGTTGGCCAAGAAGTATGAATAACATCTTCAGTCACATCTACATATGTCAAGGAAAGCGATTTCAGGCAGGAAAGGGGAGTCAAACCCCGATCCACACCCATGCATTTCATAGCGTTTAGACTTGATGAGAATGATAACTTTTCCACATGTGGAAAGGAATAAGCATCATCAACATAACGATGGATGCCGTCCGTCAAATCCAACTCGAGCCTGCGAACTCTTTTCTCTACTGCAAAGCCTAATCCAACCATCAACTGCATTAGAGTACCTTGAACATAGGTTAAAACCAACTTTGAAGTGGTCTATCCTGCGACCCTGATGTACCTTCAACACATGATTCACCCAATCAACATACTTAGCCATTTTAGTATCCTGATCCATGTCACACAATGTGTTTGCAGCATCGAAGTTGAGACTGCCTGAGGAAAAAGTCCAAAGGTATCTCCATCGACGAGCGAGTATGCTAGTACTGGCTGCTTCCTTTAGCGTCAACAGAGACAAGATAGCAACGAGTACTTCATCTGGTAATTCACTAATCCGATCCTCTGAGAAAATTCCCCTCTCACTGGCAATGATGCAATCAAAAAAAAAAAAAAAACCTAAATTTTCAATCATCAAAGAACATACCCATCCAACCCCACACAAGCAGGGGAGAATAAATCAGGGAGAAAAAAAAAACAAGGATTTACCTTCTGTAACACCCATCTTGAAGAAGGCCCCGCCATATTTTTGTGAATCGAGTATACAAAAATATATAAATACAGAGCTCGATGAACCCGGAACTCATGGGAAGGAACCAAAACCAAAAATGGACAGCGACTGGAAAAGGCGGAAGCTCACCTGAATAGCCTGAAAAACACACGCATCACAATTCGAGTTATATATAAATATGCATCGCCTAAGGGCACTAAATATGGTTAGGTGTGAAGACTCTGATAACAAACCCTATGGTGACCATAGGATTTTATGGAACCAAAGCAAAATCCCAAAAAATCACAAATCAGGGATGGCAGATTAGGGTTTGGGTAAAAGGGGAGGGAGAAGGAGGAGAAGGCGGCCCCGGGCGGGGGGGGGGGGGGGGGGGGGGGGGGGGGTGGTTTGGGCGACTGAAAATAGACTGACCGGTGCCATTTTGTACTGGAAAAAAAAAAATGGAAGTCAAACTGACCGACAAAAAAATTAATCCATGCGATTTGGTCGGGTCAATCTCACACCCCTAATCTACGTATAATACATGAAAAGAAAAGTACCTCGTGCGATTTTGTACCGAAAAGAAAAAATCGAAATTGAACTGACCAAGAGAAAAATTGATTGCTTTTCATCGATTTCGATCCATTTTTCAGTTCGATCTTACACCCCCCAATCTATATATATAATAGATTAAAAGAAAAGCACCTTCTACCCATCGAGCTGATTGAGAAAAAAAATTGATCGATGTTGTTTGCTTTTCATCTATTTCGATCCATTTTTCAACTCGATCTTACATCCCTAATCTATATATATAATATATGAAAAGAGACATACTATTATCTTGTGCATCCTCCAGACCCAATAATCTCACGCGCCAAAGGTCTCTCCATGTCTTCTCATATAAAGGGTCAGCCAGTTACAGAAAAAGAACAATATGCTCCCACAGAACCCCCTCATTCACTCACCAGTTCCTCAAAACAACCTGTTTCATTTGCCCCTTCCAATTTCTAATCGTTATGATTCTTTCATTCCTTTGTAATTGATACTCAATGACCTATACATTTGACAAACCTCTCAATGCCTGTTTGAAAAAGATTCCAAGAAGTCTCACTCCCTATGCTAAAAAGTACTTCACAGCAGATGCATACCCTTCCCGGTTTCTTGCATATCCTGTTTCTAGTCTATTTATATCTTTGTACTCGGAAAGTTAGATCTAATGCTTTAAGGTCTTAAGAACTTGGATCAACTGGAGTGATTTCCATCAATGGTAATTTTGATTTGTTTTGCTAATTATTAATCTGATGATGTCCGTGAACTGTGTTTTGACTCATTTTGTACCTGAGAGTGATTGAGTTTATGTGATTTGATTTAATCTTCTAATATGATTCGCTAATTTTGTTTATGGTGTGGTTCCTCTCAATTTTGAATTTATTCATATAGTTCGATTTGATTTACATGTTATTTTCTATTTATTTATTATGTTCAGTGATTTTCTTTCTTTTTATTTGTGAGGAATTATTTGGGTGGCACATCAATGTCATGCGCACCAAGTGTTCGATAAAGTTGCCTTTAAATGCGGATAAATATATGTTGCTATTGTTTTTGACCCACCAATAGTGTATATATATATATATATATATATATATATATATATATATATATTATTATAAGCATGTTAATATAACATTTCAGTTGATAGTCTGCGGCCACCTTTTGTGGGTTATGCTTTACGTAATGTCTAGCAATTATTGAGACCAAATTTCTGTCACAATTACTGCAGGCCAACTATTTGAGAAAAGTACAAATAAAAACAATATAGTAAAACCCTGGTATGGAACATTTATAATTCAAATAGATATAGTAGGATTATTTAATCTTACCTGGGAGTCCTGATAATCATATCCATCTCACCAAAAAAATATAAAAACAAAAAAAGAAAAAAAAAGGCATTCATTTTTTTCTCATTTGGTTTTTTCCTTTTCCTTTTTTCCTTCCCTTTTCTATTTTCTTTGCCATTTTGAATATGATTCGCCTTTAAGAAAAATACTACTCGATTTTTAAATAAAATTTATTCTTAACTATTAATTTACTTGCATCTAATTTCTTGTATTTCATTTATTTTTTTGACCTTTTTGAGATGATTCAACTCTAAGAGCAAATATAGACTCAATTATATTTTACTCATTTTTTAAGGATTTAATAGTTGAACATTTTGGACAAGATTCAATGCTTTATCATTTGAGATTATATGAACATATGAAAGTAATTTTCTATTAAAAAATTATGACTTCTTTTTTGATGTTCTTCACTTATCATGTTGCAAATCAAACGGGAGATAGGATAACGACTCTATCTGGCTGGATATTTATCTTGTTTATATCCGACTAAATTTTATTTTTATTTTTAAGGTAATGTAATTTTGGAATACGAGAAACTTTCTCCATCTCCATTCGTACAATAATTTTCAGAAGCACGAATTCAACTTGTCAGGGGCCCAAAATTCAATATTCCATCTTTTTATTCCCAATAATAGTGTGCCTGCAAGCTCGTGCGCCATAGGGATATAATTTTAATGTTATAGCATTTATATTTCTTTCGTTCCCCAAAAATATTGGTACTCCTTATTAAACTAAGTCGCGCCGAATTTATCGTGCGATGAATGTTAACATGAAAGTTTGTTCTGAGCTTGATATCCTTATTTTACGACTTTTGAGAATTTTATTTTTAATCCTCCCTCGAGAAATGTTTTGATTTTGCTTCCCTCGTCTCCTTCAAGATGATGTTCAAGACCCTAACCGATTCACGAAGGGGCATTACCTTGAGTGTGATAGTGGTCAGGAAAATAGAATGAGCCGCTTCTAGACATAATAATTGATACAGGACAGGACGTATCCAGCAATTGTTGAGGTTGCCTAGATATGCATAACCACCGTAGCTGATAAGGATGCGATGGATAATGCATCGAGTTTTGTAAATTCTAACCTGTTCAATCCGGGTTAGGCTTCCGTCGGCACGGGTCGAATTCTGTGAATTTCAATCATAGGATTGAAAGGACATAACAAAATGACAAGACCTTTCAACTTTCATACGATTACAATTTCGTGATGTATGATTAAGCTCTCGTCTTACGCAAAAACAATTCAATAAGTATTTTTTTTCCCTTTTTTAACTAATAAAGGAGCTACAAACATCAAAGATTTGTATGAAAATTGATAAGTCGTATTATTTTTCTACGCTCTTTGCATTATCATAGCCAATTCATCTTTTATATGATGATAAGACAAGATATTTTAAATTGGAAGCCGTAAAGATAAAATGAACCGTACAGATTGTTTAGATGAAGTAGAAGGCGTATATCGCAATCGAACGAATCGATAGGATCAGAATCCCCTAAGTTACGAGAGAAGTAAACAATTATGTACAAGTAGAAATTTACATTTCCCAACTAATGAAAAAGGAGTGCTCAAGGGTCTATGCATGCAACAATTGGTTAGTTTTTTAATTACTTCTACAGGGCCCATGCAAAGATTTCAATTAGAAAAAACTATATTCATCTAACTTCATATTAAAAAGAGAGAAGAAACATCAGCTCATCGGGGCATCTACACAGAAATATGCATTCAGATGAAACAGACCCATAAACTCATTAACCTCGAGAAGAGACAAAACTCATGAACCTCGGATGAATTCGAGGACACATTTTACACGCATAAATACGAGAAAAACAAAGGCGGGCATAAGTACTACTACTCCCCATGTCTCCATACGTCATGGAGGAGTCGATATCTCGTGACATTTCGAGCCCCCTTCAGCATCCACTTCAGTTTTGACGAAGCAGCATTGGAGTCATCTGCAATAATCGAAGCCAAGGGCGAGTCCAACTCATCGAGCTCATCGTCGCTAGTGTACGACTTTCTGAGCACTGAAGACCGTCGCCTCTGCAGGGTCTGGCCTCCTACTTCGCCTAATATGGAAGCAAGTGAAGCCGCCACGGGTGGCGAATAAAGAGTAGGCGCTGCGTTGCATGGGAAGCTTGTGATGCACTCTTCGGGATCCTCAAGGAGCTCCTAGACGACAAGCCAAACACAACAGTTAGTGATCTAATATCATGTTCGGTTCATGGTAATAGCTATTCCATTCTGCCCTTACCCGTATGGAGTAGCAATTACCTTGTTTGGTTCAATTTAGAGCTCTTGGCCCAATTAGGGATGCCTAATCCACTCACAGCCCTTGAGAATAACTATTCCTTACCTATCAGACTCGTGGTCCATGGGAAAAGCTATTATTTTTACTTGCAAATTCTATTCTTATAGAATAGCTAAATCCATTCTATCTCGTGAACCAAATGTACCATAAAATGAATTAAGGACTTAACAGTTATAACGCAGCAAAGAGTCATCATCATAAAAGTGAGAGAACACAAGTCCTTTGTATTTTTCAATTAGGAAGAATACAAACTGAGAGCAAGGGGATAAATCAGTATATCTGTGGATAGACTTACCTCTGAATCAAGGGAGTCAAAAAGAGTCTGGGGAACTGGGTCAGGACAAAATTCATCTGGAACAAAGTTGTTAAGAACCCTCTTGATCAGCACAACACCAAACGCTGGACACACCTTCAAAATTTATAGGTTATAACAGAATACATCAAGGCTTAGTCTATTGTTGCTCTAACGAGGAAATTGGTAATATCAAAGCTTTTAAATATACGAACTAGAGGTCCATCAGAATACCTCTTTCCTAGTGCACGTATCCGAGAGCATTTCCAATGGAAGCATCATTAGATCACTCAGAGCATGAAGGAGAGGGAAAATCTTGAATGGTGCCTGATCAAGCTGGTTCGAATCCTCAGAGGAGTCATCAATGACAAAAAGATCTGTAAGCCATCTAGACCAGCTCCCAATCTGGTCATGTAGAAACAAAACTAAATCCCTCAGTCATGAACAAAACTAAAGTTGGCATCTCCTATGTTATGTGCTCTCAATGGGCATGCAATGACCACCGACCAATCAGAATAATAATGTAAAATTCACAATTTCTCTATGATAATTTTCTATAGAAAGACCTTAAGAACTCACAGCATTTTTAAGTTGTGCACCAGCCCTGAAGCTTGATTTTCCGGCTGGAATTGGAAGAACTTTAGAATCACAAATAGGGTCAGATACAGGATCTGTTGGCATCTCTTCTGCTGATTCACGAAGAATAGCATTGAACATCGCCACATCTAATCTATTCACCAATTGCTCCATAACCTCAAAACATTAAAAAAAAAAAAAAAAAGGAATAAAAGAAAACATGTCACATTATGACTTACATGGCTTGCAATAATGGCGTGCAGCACTGAGCCAATAACTCTCAAGATTTATATATAAATAAGATAATCATAGAAGTTCAAGAATATACAGCAAAAGATGCAACCTTATTTATAATTTTAACATCAAAAGCATCGTTTAAGATCATATGCATCTGAAAATATAAATTTCTCTCAAAATAGAGTAACATAGGTAAGACAGATGTCTATTAACTAAAGATCTACACAGGGCTCAACAGCGCCTTAAAAATATTAAGGTTCTTCCGTGGTTGAACATTTATAATTAAGCAAACACAGGCCACAGAGTTCCTTCACATTATGACTATAATTTTTGCATGACCAATCAATGTCATGCATATTAAGAAATGAAATCATAATGCAAGATTGTACCAATCTAGCCAAAATTGGTAAGCAGCCACACTCATGCCCTTCAGCACGAATAGGACAAAGCCTTTCGCAGGCATCCTTGAAAGCCTTCTCCCAAAGCTCTATGGAAAAATTTCCATGTTCTTGATCACTCAAATCGTATCTATACCCTCTGGCTTTCCTTGAGTTTGAGCCTTTTGTTCCATTACTATTTGTAGCTGAGGACTGCATGTGTGGAGTCAGGGTCTGCCAAGGACATAAAGGGAAACTAGATCAGCCATGACAAGTTAGAACATAATTTCATTGACAACTTATTATACAAGATCAACATAACAAAATTAACAAAATAAGAAAAAGAGATCTGAGATATGACCTGCCACCACACAGACTCAACAATCCGAGCAAAGATCCAAGCTTCAATCTTTTCCAACACAATAATAAATGCTTGCAAGTCTTCCCAATCTTCAGAACCCTCCACTACTAATACTCCTACGTTCAGTAGGAGAGGACTCATGCAATACGTGTGGATCACTCTTACCCGGCCCCTTTCCTTCATCATTACTACTTCTCCAAGATCTAGTAGGCTTTTCCCCAAGAACCTTGCTGATAATCGCTCTCAACACAACTGAATTTGATAACCAAAAACTTAACCTGTTCACAAAAAAAATGAAGCTAGCTTTATGGAGCCACAAACATTTCATAGCCAGAGCATGGGTGATTCAGATCATCTGACAGAAAAAAATCATTGATCTGGGAACTTCCTGGGTCATGCTATCTAATGGCATACTCCAGTCCTTCGCATGATTTATTTTTACTTAAAATAATATTTATATCCATAAAAGGTGGTTTCATTTACTATTTCTCAGGTGTTCAGCCAACTATGGACATAAAAAAAAATAATACTAAATAAACTGAAAAGTTATGTACCTTGGGACATCATTTCCACATGTTTTAGAAACCAAAACTAATCCTGAAACAGCAGCTCTTGCTGCACTTGCTCTACCAACTTGGGACCTTGCTCTACAAGCATGAAGATAGAATCTAGAAAGGCGTCGGGCTGGTGCATGCACCTTGTTTGTGGAACTCCCATGCTCAGCAACTACTGAATAAAGGCCAGCCTCAACAGCTGCAGCTTCACACAACTCTTCCTCAAGCACCTTAACCCTGGACTTCAATTCACTTTTTCCATCCAAAGAGCTACTGCTTCTTTCTTTTCCTTCGCTTGCTACAAAATTCCCAGGGTCTCTGTGAGAAACCAAACCACCAACAGTCTTGCCTTTTCCCAGCGAAGAATTGCTCTTAAGCGGCTTATTATTCTTAGTCAAGTCAACTGCTGAAATCATGGATGTTACATCCTTTGGTTCATCACCACTTATGTCACGTCCCTGCAAGGCAAGTTGCTTTTTGAGAGAACCTTGAGAATATTTATCAGCTCGTTCATTTTTCACAGGATATTTCTCCCCCAAGATCTCCTTTCCATGTCCATTTTCTTTCTGTTTATCTCCCTCTGGATCTGCCAGGAGTCCCACATGCGTATTGTCAATAGCTGTTGCAGCCCCTTGGCTTTTCGTTCGGTGTCTCCAAGCTTCTACATTGTCCTGAGAATCTGCAGAGCTTGCAGGGACTGAGTTTGCAATCACCTGAATTTGTTAACCCGAGGTGCAAGTTTGGGTTCATCAAATCAGACTATAGTAAGTTTGTTGATGACGAAGTTGAGAAATTCCCACTAGACTTACCTGCGGTATTGACGATTCTGCTCCTGGATGTCCAGCAGGTAACTGATTACCTCTTCTCATTATCTCCTTTGCTGACTCTGATCCCTTCTGTAATAGTTGGAAACTGACTATTAAGCTATGGAAAATTACACAACTGTATTGCAGTGATGTTCTAACCAAGCATTCTACATATAGATGTAGAATTTCTGTTCATCATTTGATCAATAGCCAAGTTCACGGACTCAGGAAATTATATGGATGGCAACAAACTATTTATCTAAATACCCTCTTGTCAAACATTTGTATTATGCTCACAATGATCAAACCCATCAGTGGGTGTTGCATATACAGCTACAGTGGGATTGCATCATATCACTATCACAAACTATCCAACAAAACATAAAGGAGATCTGATTTAAGAAACCCAAAGACAAGTGCAAGCATGCCTTTGTATGTGCATGCACATGTAGAAAATATAAATGTTCGCTAGGGTAAATTATGGATCAGGGATTTTTTTATTTTTTGCTTTGATTGGAAATACACACACCTAACTTAGTAACTATGAGGATAAGAGCCCTTGACCTTGCAATGTTATACATGATGATACCACTAGACGAAGAAAATAGTGGTTATAGATTAGAGAAATTTTAAAGCATAAAAATGTTTTCACTTATCAGTGTCAAGATATTGAAACATTTTCTATATAAAAACTCTTAATTACAAAATGCAGGACATCATAACAAACACAGAAAGTGAAGAAATGTAGTACCCCTTCCTTTAGAGGCAGTGAAACCCCAGTGACCTCAGCAGAAGAAGAAGAAATGGTCCGTGACGAGTGCAGGTTGTCATCATCATCATCATCAGTAAATGAGGCAATCTCAATTTCCTCAGTCTTTTTCTTCATTCAATGACCCTGAAACACCTTCACTTCCCTCGTGGTCTAAGGATACTTCTTTCGACAAGCTGCTTTTCGGGGATGAGCTCAAACTATCTTTTTCCACCGGCTGCATTTTAACAAACATCACAGGTTGTGCCGTATTTCTCAACCTCCTCTTGCAATTAATTGGAACACTAATTCTCAAGGTTTCTTTGATAATTCCAAATTCCGCGAGATTTATAACAGCCATTCCAAAGAGCTTTGCGGTCTTATCCTTCCGAAGTTCATACAAGTTCAGCTCTAAGCAACACTTCCGGAAACTATCACGGAGCTTGTCTTTTCCAGATGCTTCCCTCCATAAGGTGACAGGAACCCTAAAAGACTCGTTAAACCTGAATTCCCCCTCTCCTACACTAGAAAGTAGGGAACCAGAATTCTGTTCAGAATTTTCCCACTGAAGCATCACGGATTGAATGGGTGTCATAGACTTTGATGTAGGCCATGGCTTAATCCCTTCTATATGGACAAGGTAATCAATGTGAACCGAAGTTCCTTTCCGGGTTCTTGTCCGAAGCCCAAGAACCATGACTGGAATTATGAATCACTCACTCCTAACAAGACCAGCTACCAATGTGTCAAATATTTTCAGTCACCATACCTATAAATTCAAAAATATGGCCTACATTAGAGATGCTAGAAACTCGCGGTAAGTGGAAAATCAAAGTCAGAAAAAAAAAAAAAAAAAAAAAAAAAACAAAGTCCAATAGTTAAAACACGAAACAGATAGCGAAATCAAGCATCAACAACAGAGCAAAAGCCAGCCCTGGTATGACTAAAGCCCTTGATAAAACAATATCGGCATTTGATGATGAAGATCAACAGTGAAGCATCATATATCAAAGGAGCGGAGATTGATGAAAGTACCCGAGGACAGATTGCTCGCTGCCGAGGGGCGAAGAGCTGAAGGGGGAACGCGAGCGGATGAGAAAGGGGATTGATTGTGTTCGCTGTAGAGAACCCGTGGCCGCTGATCATTCTCCGCCTGCTCTCTGCATCCTTGGACTGGTTCGGGGCCAGAAAGGGGGAGAAAAAAAAAGAGTGCGTTGCGAAAAGTCCAAACCGAGGAAAGCGGGAGAGGTCAATTTTGGAACGCCGTCGTTTCGATTCGACGTGAAAGGCATCTGATGTCCATGTAGTGTTTTAGGTGATGCGTTGCGAGCATTGTTACTCATACATCATAAACTTCACCCAAATTCATAAAATTCTCAAGAGAAAACTTTTGATGGGCTCCACAATTTCTTAAAAATAAAGGGGTTTGGTGAATTTAGGATACCACCACAAGTAATTAGCTACTTTAGCAAGCCTAAATAATTTCATTTTCAATTATTTTATAAATTTTAAATAGGATATAATAACTTTTATTTAATTTTATTATGTAAGCTAAATATTCAAAAGAATTATAACGAGTTAGAATACTTGATAGTCTGCGATAAAAAAGTACTCAATGTACGATGAAATTATATAAAATTAGCAAGTCTTCCTACATTTTTATGTTTATTCAAACTATGTAGTTGAAATTTGTAAATTTGACGTCAAACAACTCTTTTTAGAGGTGCTAGAGTAGGTAATTTTATTTAGTGTGCTTTTGCTCCCAAAACCATGACATTTAGATAAACAACTATATATATATATATATATATATATATATATATAAATCTATTAGCAATAGTTTTTGGTGCACTTGTACACATAATTGCAATGACATGTCATGCATCATTTTTCCAATACTAATAAGGGAAAAATATTCAAAAGGCTCCCATATTTTGGCTCATATTTAGGTCGACTCATCTCCTTTAAAATTATACAATCTGACTTATTCAACTTTGAATTAGGTTTCAACAAATTCCATTCGCCCATCTTATGCTCTATCCAAAGGATAACAAGCAGGGTTTAATTAAAAATGGCTTCAATCAATTGGTTTTTTCTTTTTTACATGTGTTTATAAGTATATCCAATGTCGAGTCTATAAATATCGTTTACTAACTACAACAACAACTTCTTTTTCCTTCCCATCCCTCTTTCTGGTGTTTTGATTCTATCGTTTGTATAGTTAATAAATATCTACATTTTGCTCATATAATACCTGTATAATACATGTAATGTATGCTTTAGTGGAAAAGCATGATTAATGAACTTTTTAAAAACTTAGCCAAGAAAACACACTTTTTATATATAAAAAACCCCTGGTAAAAAACAAGCATGTTTATCAAGCCCTTAAATTTGTTATCGGTGGTGAGATGGAGCTTTTTATTTTATTTTTAAAAAGTCGATGAAAGACCCCAGCAAATTTAAGGCATTATTAGTTAGATCCTTATATATTTATTTGGTCAAAAAGAACCCTAGTTGCATTTTTAGATATTCATAATTTTTTGGACGGCCAATAGAGTTCCTACTAGAACGAAATTAAAGTTGAAGCGATCAAACTGGACAATCGATGATAGCAATGTACCACGACATTTTTTGAGCTATCATTTTCATTTATAAACCTAAAATCTTAAAATCTTAATTGTGTAATTTAAATTTGAGAATTAGTAATAAATATTAGGCAAAATGGTAAATGTGTTCACCTTTATTTGATTCTAAATCTTGAACTTTTATTTTGACTATTATTTTTCATGGTCAAATGGTTAAAATAGTCCAATATGTCCACTCTCACTTAAACAGAGACGCCAACAAGGATGGATAAGAGTGAATAAGAGTTAGGCCATATAATTCGCATTGCTCTACAGTTGAAAGTTTCGACTGTATATTCTTTTTTTCTTTTATGTGAGTAGAGATGTACGATATGCCTATATACGTATTCAAATACGCTTTGTTAAGTGGGCCATCAGGATTTTACAATTCAAAAACAAATGCAAGTCGTATTTTATTTTAATTTTTTTTAAAATAAAAATAAAGGTAAATCTGAACGGCTAGAATTGCGTGGTCTATTTGCATGCATTAATTTCACAGTCGCTCCGCGCTTCGAGCTTCGATTCCTCCGTCAATGGCGAACCTTCCGATCGTGCAATTCGAAGACAAGATCATGGAGGCGGTGGAGCAGAATCCTGTGGTGGTTATAATCGGCGAGACTGGTTCCGGCAAGAGCACTCAACTCTCCCAAATGCTCCACCGCAAAGGATACACGAAATCCGGACTCATCGCCGTTACACAGCCTCGGCGAGTCGCCGCTGTCTCTGTTGCCCGGTAAGCATTTCGAGTACTGCGGATATGTTTGGATTGGGGTTCTAAGATTGTAAGGTCTAGGCAATTTGTCATTGATTTCCAAACTTGAATTAGGGTTCGCATATATATATTTCTTCGTGTAAACTTGTTCAACTTCAATGGATGTTTACCTTATATGGGGTATTATGTATACGTCTAAATTAGGGTTTATAGGTTGTAAGATCCAGGTATTTTCAAATTTCTTTTCAAAATTAGTATTTCGTGACAATGCTGTTCCCAGGGATATCTGTTGTGTTGCCTTGCTGATTATTCAATTCATATATAATTTATCGTGGTGTTTGTTGTTGTTGTGCACAGACGGGTCGCCCAAGAGCTTGGTGTTCACCTTGGGGAGGAAGTGGGCTATGCCATTCGATTTGAAGACAGAACTTCAGAGAGAACACATATTAAGTATTGTGGTTTGAATTTCTTTTAATGGCTTCAGTTGAACTTCATAAATCACATGCGGTTTGCAAAATTATCCCATCTTGATTCATGACTATGATTCTGTTTGCTGTCCAGATACTTGACTGATGGAGTCCTCCTTCGGGAAAGTCTTTCAAATCCCGAGCTGAATCAGTATTCAGTTATTATATTGGATGAAGCTCATGAGAGAAGTCTAAACACGTAAGATCTATTTTCCATTGTGGGTTTTACCATCAGTGTGTAATTATTTCATTTGTGGAATTGTTCATCGGCAGGGATATATTGCTGGGACTTATGAAACGCTTGGTGAAAATGCGTGCCACCAATTTGAAAGTTCTGATCACTTCTGCGACTCTTGATGGTGACAAAGTATCAAGATTCTACTCCAATTCTCCTGTTGTAACAGTACCAGGGAAGCTATTCCCGGTACAAATTTTGTACAGCAAGGAACGCCCAACAAGCTATCTCGAGTCTTCTTTGAAAACAGCTCTAGGTGTGTCTCTGAATTTATTTAGATTTTTCACTGTAATAGTAGATAGGAGAACCACATGATAGAAGGGCATCTCCCTCCTCCCCTGAAGGAAAAACATCTCCCTCCGCCCCCTGGTGGCATAAGAGATGCTTCACAAGCCTGCGTGTCTTTTATTAGGTAGGAGGGAGCTCCATCACGAGGGAGTAGCACCTCCTAATGTAGTCGGAGTATCTCCTCCCTTCGAGGGAGTGCCAAATGGTAATTCAAATCACTCGTTTGCTGGTCTCAACCTTTGACTTATCTAGCAGTGTTGCCAGATCTGATTCAAGGCAGATGTCATTCCTGAGTGTTTCAGCTGTAACAAGGGCATTGTCTTGCAACAAGATCTGAGGTGTGGGGGTGAGAGGGAGGGAGGTGAGGGCATTGAAGGATGAAGAGTTTCTGTGCATCTTGGCTTGGGGGAGGGAATCAGGGTATTTTGGTCTCCACATATTTTAACCAACTCTAGACAAAACAGTGCCATTCTCCAAGTCCAACTCAATAAAACACTGGCACTTATTTCTAGCTAATTGCTTTACAAAATAATAAACAGGACTGCAGACGGACTACAACCACTTCATGTTAACCTTTTACTTTAATGCTGCCTATGGCTGTCTTTCTGGCTGTCTAATAAAAAGGGTGGAAGGCTTCCTGCTTTTTGAGGTTTCAGGAGAACTATTTATTTTATGCGACTTTCTCCTTGTTTTAGGCAAAAAAAGGTCGTTTCCTTAACTCAATCCCGGTCAAAATGGAGCAACCTTGCCAATTGCATCAAGGCTCACCCTACACATGAAAAAAGGGAAAAATCAATTTCTATACTATATGCATTCTTAAGCCAATTTTTAATTCATGAATGGCATTTGAGTTACATTGTACGAATGCACTTAGGATGCTTTGTTGTAGTTTCTGTATTTCAGTATTTATTTTTTTCTAGAATTTTTTATGAGGTTCTTATCTGATGATTGATTTAAAACTAACTAGATATACATACTCGGGAGCCAGAGGGTGATGTCTTAATATTCATGACTGGACAGGTGAACACCCTTTTGTTTTATGTGCAGAAGACAGCTTCTACTGATTTTCAGCTTTTTCTTTCATTTTAGTTTATGGAGCATGTTTTGATTAAGAATTTTTTGAGGGCGTTTTTATAGGATGATATAGAGAAGTTAGTGTCAAAGCTGGAGGAGAGGATTCAAAGCCTGGAAGAAGGGTCTTGTATGGATGCAATCGTCCTTCCTCTACACGGTTCTTTGCCTCCAGAAATGCAGGCAAGATTTCTTATTTAAATTCTTAAGACACATTAAAACTGTATTTCTCATGCTCCTGCTGTTAAGCAGTCCACTTCTTGAGAGCAGTTTTAGATTTGACACCTTTCAGCTTTCTACTTCAGTATGTATTATTTCTAGATTGACAAACCTTCTATGCCCTACTTGATTACGTGTAGTGGAGGCAGTTTACTCTCTTTCCCCCTATTTTATGGTCCTTTTTATCCGATTACAGTATAAATTCCCTCTCCTGGTTTGAGATCTAATAATTATAAGTGCCATGTGAACATAGTCCGCGGGAACATGCATGCTTTTAAAGATGAACTCCAGCTAGAGATTTGGATTGTTATTTTTCCTGAAAAAGAGAATTATCTGTTTATGTTTTTGACTATTCTTTATCATTTTGTGGTTGATACTTTTTTTTTTTTTGGGCGGTTGATACTAGTATTTTTTTTTTTGGTGGTTGATATTTTATACCGGTTGTGACCTTACAGGTACGTGTATTCAGTCCTCCACCTTCAAACTGTAGGCGCTTTATTGTTTCCACAAATATTGCAGAAACCTCTTTGACAGTTGATGGTGTTGTGTAAGGAGATCTAGAACAGTTTTACAGTTTGGCAATCATTTGTTAGTACAATATATTACATCTTTTTTCTCCTTTCTTTTGGTATCATGTAACACAGTATTTTGTTGTCATTGAGCTCATACAGTGCACGCTATTTCTAGGAATTTGTTTAAAATTTTACTGGACAGTAGACATTTTTTAGGGAAAAATTAGAATTATCAAACATTTTGAAGGTAAGAGGTTAGCTTTGATGAAATAGCACAAACAATTTTGTATATTTGTATTTCAAGTAACAGAAACATTCCCAAAGGGTAGACATCCATGTAAGACCTGACAACCGTCAGGTTTGGACTCACGCGTCTATTGTACCTTGAACATGCTCAAAATTTAAAATTCCTTGGTTACTTTTGTTTAATAGGCGAAGAAGATTTAATTGGAGAGATAGAGACTGTATAGAAGAAAGAAGTATCTCTGCTACCGCAAGGGAAAAAACATAGAAGCAAAACAACATAGAAACACAATATTATAGTACCTCTGGAAGTATCTCAAAGGAACTCCTCGGGACAATCCCCAAGCTACAAGCCAAAAAGAAAAGAAATGTTGTCCGAGACTTGGGACAGGTTGAAAATTCTCCCTTGCAATTTGCAGGTAAAGTGCATAATATGATGGCTAACCCAAAATGGTTTTTTTCCTCAATATTTGCTTAATTTGTTGGTGAATCTTGGTAGAAGGATAGAGAGGGATTTGGACGGCCTTCTTACTTGTAAAAAAATTGCTGGTGTCCTGTCTGTCCAACACTCCTGTTGATACAATAGCTTTAATTTTAGGATGAAGAAATTTATTATGATCAAATGGAAAATATGAACAGTAATGCATGGTGTATCTTCCTGTGGAGCAGAGTCTGTTGTCAATGATTAGACTCTGCAAATGGGCTCTAAGGCGCCTTTTTGTCTCAGCAAATGCGATATGTTATCATCCCTTGGAATTTTAGAAATTGTTAAACCATTGTAATTTTTATGGCTCCATTAAATATTATATAAATTGTGGACTGTTCTTACCTGCATGAGAACCAGAAGATATTTATTATCTTGTGCAAAGGTATGTCTAGTTGACTTGGTTTTTTTGTCTCTGTTCTGTATATTAATGATAGGTACGTCATTGATTCTGGTTATGTGAAGCAGAGGCAGTACAACGCGTCTACTGGCATGTATTCTCTTGATGTTGTTCAAATCAGCAGGTAAACAGTGGAAAGTTTCTTCACTGTTTTTGCTGTTTGCAGAATCAATTGTTTGTACCTATTAGTCTATTTTATGATTGCATGATTTCCTGTACGTGCTTGCATATGTCACCGGATCAGTTTGAAGACAAATGTTGTATACGATTGATTTCTGTTCATATGCTTCTGTTCACCTTGATTTCTATCATTTAAGGTGTATGTAGATCTTAAAATATTCAGTTCTTTCATAGATAAACTGAAGTTAGTGACTGGAGGTCTAAACTCAGGTTAGCCATTGTCTTCCAAAATTCATGACTCCAATCCAAGTTTGTAGGCATCTCTCCATCCATTATGATATTTATGACTTCTACCTTTCTGCTGTAACATGGGAATCAATATCAGTCCTGATGTTGAGTAATGTTTGATTCTGGAAGCAATTTATTTTTAAAGCAATATTTCCATCAAATCCATTTAAAATGGGACAGAATGAAGCAATCTATTTTTAAAGCAATATTTCCATCAAATCCATTTAAAATGGGAAAGATATAATTTCCACCTATGCTATTTCTCCTGTCCAGAGAAGCTTCTGGTAAGGTGGGTTACAGCAGCTGTCCTTCAGTTTATTATCATCGAAAGTTAAATTTTCTCACTAAGTAATTGTTATTATCAATTTTTAGGTTTCCTCATGAGGTAATTTTTTTCCCACTATTGTAGAGTGCAAGCCAATCAACGGGCTGGGCGAGCTGGACGAACACGTCCTGGGAAGTGTTACAGATTATATCCATCCATTGTTTACCATGATGAATTTTTAGATGTTACGGTCCCGGAAATTCAGAGATCTTCTCTTGCTGGCAGCGTTCTTTATTTGAAATCTTTGGACCTCCCAGATATTGACATTCTCAAGTTTGATTTTCTCGATTCGCCTTCCTGTAAGAAAGCAGTTCTTTCATCCTTCTTTCATGCAAAGATCCTAATTTATCTATGTTTGTGTGTTTGGGTGAGAGATGACTGTATGCAATGCGTATAAGTCTACCCTCCATCCTGCATACACTTTTGGCAATTATATATTATTTTCTTGTTAAAGAAAAATAGTGTTAACATATATTAACTGAACGTAATCTGCTATCACAATTTACACTAGACTCTGTAAATTCATGTAGTGACGCTAAAATTTTGCTGCAGCTGAGGCTTTGGAGGATGCTTTAAAGCAGTTATATCTCATTGATGCAATTGATGAAAATGGGTCAATCACAAGTATTGGACGTACAATGGCTGGTATGAGATCGCCATTGATTGAATAATTATATTTTGCCAATAATTGCTGAGTTAACTTCCATTATATTGAAAAATGATGGATATGCAACTAATGCCAAATTTAATTTTTGTTAATTTTTTTATGGGTTGAATTATTGTTATGAGTTTGCTATATAGCCGTTTGATAATATGTATGTCTAACAAGTGCTACTGGTTAACAGATGATAAAGTTCCTTTCACTCTTACAGAAATTTGCAGTTCTCCAAGCTCTATAATTATCTTGGTGCGTATATGCCAAACTATTAACACAATTGACTGGTAAAACAGTTTCTTGCAGTTGGAGGATTGGTGTGTGACCAGGGTCTTATCCAGGGTGACTAAGGGGGCCATGGTCCCCTGCCTTGTCAAAATTATGGCTCCAACTATGCTTTCTTTTTACCTGATGAGTAAAATTGAGTGAAAATTGAATGCATAGTGCACTTTAAACAGCATAATAGGGTTCTTAGAGGAACTTGATTATAAATGGAAATTTCTGCATTTGCCCTTGAATTCCTTTTATTGAGATCGAGTATTTTTAAAAGCCCTTTAGGACATCGTGCAAAAGGGCGAAACAAGAAAGATTATGACAAAATATTCCCTAGAAAGGATACCATTTTCGTGCAATTATCTATTAAATGTTCCCACCCTAATATCTATGGAAATTCTAGGGGTGTCTTGGTTTAGTGTTGATCCATTGACATACACCTATCTTTTGAATGTAATGCAGCTGATTATGGGGAATGTTCTTTTTGTAGAAAACATATTTACATTTCCTGCATTAACTGAGTATGTCCAGTAATTTTATCCAGAGCTTCCATTGGACCCGTCACTATCAAGGACCTTAATCGAGGCGAATGAGTATGGTTGCTTATCTCAGGCATTGACTGTTGCTGCTATGTTATCTGTAGAAACGACACTACTTCCTGGTCGAAGGTGGGGAATTTGTTATAAGTATTATTCTTGCAGTGGGTGCATATAAATTGTTTCTTGTTTGTTTCCATGATCATTTCCTAAGTATCACGGACGCACGGCAAGTGACACGTTAGGACACGCTATACAATATATATATGTGTGTTAAATAACATATCTAACATTATAGCAACCCCAAAAGGAAAGTTTTTGTGTCAGATTTGCTATACAAATACCATAAAGAAGAAGAAAATGTCTCACAGAACATAAATTGTCATTAAATTACAGACATGATCCTGAAACACTTTTCATTACATAAATTAAGAGCTCAAACAGAGGCTGTGTGTGTTGGTTATAGAGAGTGAGAGGGAGAGTGAGACATCACAGAGCTAGAAAAGAAGGGGGATACGACAGTGTTGATAAAAATTTAGATCAAGTGAGGGTTTGTGCCGGGATCGCTGGCTCCAAGTTAGGAGGGATGAGCTGCATCCGTAATAAAGATGAAGAGGAATTATCCCCTACTTCCCATTCATTTATATGTGATTAGTTAGCTTTATTAAAAATCTACTTTCTTTCCTTATTTAATTGGAAGGCAATGTCTCACCTACAGGAAATTCTTTATTTAATTCAGAAATGATAAAGAAGTTAAAATCTCACAAAAATTCTCACCTAAAGTATAAGATGCATTTATTGATTTTTCAGTTATCTTGTTTCCCAAGTGATTCCATTTATCTAAATATAAAGAAAATAAAAATTCTTATTTAATCTGAAAATAATAAGGCAATTAACATTTCACAAAAATTCTCACCTGAAATATGAGATGTATTTATTGATTTGACAATTATCTTGTTTCCCCAAATTATTCCATTTTTAGACCTTCTAAACATATTTATAGAAGTATGGTTTCGTGCTTGCGACTTTGGAATTTAGGTAATGGTTTGCTATTCGAACTAATGGGGAATATTCTTATTTTTAATGTTTTATTTACCCCTATTCACTCATCTTGATCTATTTTTTCATTAAACTTGAGAAATATTTTTATATTCTAACATTAAATCCTTAATATTTCTCTGTTTATGATTTGGGCATCTTATCGCCAAGGCATCCAGGCTCCACTGCCTTGACCCGCCTTGTCGCCTTGACAGCTATGGTGATGTCAATTGTCTTTTTACTGCCCTCTCTTAGAGATCCACTTTGCAATTCTAATCGTCTTCTCCCATGGAGAATTAAGTGACTCCTGCTGCTTGTCAGCCCAAGTGGAGACAAGGAGTCACTTGAGTTTTTCACGTTACCTCTCCAAAAAAATCTAAATGGTGAAAAAATGAGCATGGCTTCGTGGTTGGGATTATCAAGAGAGCACCAGCAAATTAGATTACGAGGACGTTAAGGAAGGGGAAATAAGCTAGTGCTAACACATTCTAGCGTGGCCTTCTTGCAGACTTTTCCACATTCTTCTTAATTTTATTTTTTTGGTTTTTATTGCCTGAATTAATACTTTTGTAGATTGAAAATAGTCCTTTTAACTTTAGGATCAAACCAATTTATCTCGGGGAAACTAATGTGTTGGCTTTCTAGGCCATGTAGGCCCACAAACTAACAGGTTTAGTTATATGAGCGGCTGCTTCACAGGGTGCAGATTTTAGCTTCCGTTACCAGAATAATTCTGCAAAATGCTGAAATTCATCTTGTTTGAATTGTCTGCGTTAAGCTCCATAATCAACAATTTGTGAAGCTAGTTGTCTCATCCGGGGTTTATCAAAGTTGAAACATTATCTGATTGAATACATATGGAATTTTCTCCTACCGTACTTCTCATAAGAGAAGGCTTTTCTTTATCGTAGTTGTATATAATTGTATGCAAATAATTGTAATTTTCCCACGATAAGGGGGTTTATTGTTCCGTTATAATTTTCTTGTGGAGACTGGCCATATGTATTGTTCTGTGGTTGATTATTGAAGCTGTGTAACAGAACTAATTTTTCTGGCAGTAAGAGCAATGGGAAGAAGAGAAAACACGCTCCACTAGATCTTCCTGATGGTTCTGGCTGGGGTGATCACATCCAATTGCTCCAGATTTTTGAGAATTGGGATGAAACTGATTATGATCCTAATTGGTGCAAAGATAGTGACTTGCAGGTAAATTTTGGTTCCCACATCAGAAAGTGTCTAGTGGATAATGATCCTGATGCGGGCTTGTAATTTCTGTTAGAAATAGCACTTATATGCTTATCAGTTAGGGTGTTATTTCTTATGTTTCCCTTATGTTTCCCTTATGTTTTCTTAGTCACATTATTAGTAGGCTGTTTTGCCCTTTCGTCCTTAATGAACTATAAAAGGGGCTTAAAGTCACACTACTAGTTGTCTGGTCTAGTGGTACCAACCTTGGATGCATCGACACCGACCCCAATACCGGTACGGCGACAGTGACACATTACCAACATGTGACATGCTTTTCTTCAAAAAATGAACAATTTCGACACGTAAGCTGACACGTTATATATATATATATGTGTGTGTGTGTGTGTGTATACATGTGTATATGTGTATATGTGTATATGTATATATACATGTATATACATGTATATGTGTATATGTGTATATGTATATTTGTATGTGTATATGTGTATATGTATATCTGTATATCTGTATGTGTATATGTGTATATGTATATGTGTATATGTGTATGTGTATATGTATATATATGTATATCTGTATGTGTATATGTATATATATGTATATCTGTATATGTGTATATGTATATATATATATATATATGAAACTTCAAAATTCAAATTAAATGAGTAGAAGATCCTAGGAGTTTAGGATTCTTGTCATGAATAGAAGATTGCAGGAGCTTAGGGTTCCAAGGAAAAAAAAAAAAAAAGAGAGATAGAAGGGATGAAGGGAATCACTCAGATCAGGTAACAATTTTGGGAAGGGGAGCAGAGAGAGAGAGACTAATTTGGAGAGGTACTGGAGGGTGTTGCCATTGTCGAAGGGTGTTGTTGGAGATTGCGAAGGGGGAAAGGGATTTAGGATTTCAGAACTTTTGGGTTTTGGGGGGTGGGGGGGTGGGGGGAACGGGGGAGGTGTGGGCAGGGGGGAGAAGGGGAAAGAAAAAGGAAAGCGAGGGGGGGGGGGGGGGGGGGGGAGGGAAGGAAAAAAAAAAAAAAAAAGAGGGGAAAAATATGTGTTACCATTTTTCTTAGAGAGGACACAAGTGTCGGGCGCGTTGGTCACGCATCCTGGACATGTAGGGTGCATGTTGGTGTCGGAAGAGTGTTGGACACTGGTACGTACAAGAGAGGGGGGGGCGGGGGGGGGGGGCGGGGGCTCAAGTCATAACTAAATAAGGCGGGAAAAAAATAAAATAAAAATCCTACCCCCCTCTCTTATGGAGACTACTGTCTTTCCTCTGTGTATTGCTCATCCATAAAATGTGGGAGGATGACCTAACAAACTTCATAGAATACATCCACCCCTAAAAAAAAAAAAATCATCCCACCCTCTCTCTTACGGAGGTTGCTGTCTTTGCTCTTCTCCCTTTCTTTCTTCTTATACGTATCAGATGACATCTAAGTGCGTATTAATTTGTCTATTGCAGAAGTGTAACAGTACGACTATTCTTAGCCGCGTTGCATAGTTAGGGTAGACATTTTATTATATATGCACTTTAGGTAATGATTGTCTTTCTTGTACCATACTCTGCGTGAGATTATTCTGTGTAATTATTTATATTGCTTAATTTGTTGCTCTTGTTTTCTTCTCGCATAGCTGAGTTGGACCCTACCATAAATATGGTGTACGCAAAACATTCAATTTTATTTGAGTTATTTTAAGGTGCAATAGTATTTTGCAAAAAATTCTGGGAAGGGGAGCAGAGAGAGAGAGACTAATTTGTAGAGGTACTGGAGGGTGTTGCCGTTGTCGAAGGGTGTTGTTGGAGATTGCGAAGGGGGAAAGGGATTTAGGATTTCAGAACTTTTGGGTTTTTGGGGGGGGGGGGGGGGGGGGGGGGGGAGGGAAGGAAAAAAAAAAAAAAAGAGGGGAAAAATATGTGTTACCATTTTTCTTAGAGAGGACACAAGTGTCGGGCGCGTTGGTCGCGCATCCTGGACATGTAGGGTGCATGTTGGTGTCGGAAGAGTGTTGGACACTGGTACGTACAAGAGAGAGGGGGGGGGGGGGGGGGGGCGGGGGCTCAAGTCATAACTAAATAAGGCGGGAAAAAAATAAAATAAAAATCCTACCCCCCTCTCTTATGGAGACTGCTGTCTTTCCTCTGTGTATTGCTCATCCATAAAATGTGGGAGGATGACCTAACAAACTTCGTAGAATACATCCACCCCTAAAAAAAAAAAAAAATCATCCTACCCTCTCTCTTACGGAGGTTGCTGTCTTTCCTCTTCTCCCTTTCTTTCTTCTTATACGTATCAGATGACATCTAAGTGCGTATTAATTTGTCTATTGCAGAAGTGTAACAGTACGACTATTCTTAGCCGCGTTGCATAGTTAGGGTAGACATTTTATTATATATGCACTTTAGGTAATGATTGTCTTTCTTGTACCATACTCTGCGTGAGATTATTCTGTGTAATTATTTATATTGCTTAATTTGTTGCTCTTGTTTTCTTCTCGCATAGCTGAGTTGGACCCTACCATAAATATGGTGTACGCAAAACATTCAATTTTATTTGAGTTATTTTTAAGGTGCAATAGTATGTGCAAAAAATTCTATTGATGTCTAACGATTTTGGAAAATTATTGTAGGTGCGAGGGATGATGTTTGCTAAAGATGTTCGTAAACAGTTATGTCAGATAATGCAGAAAATAGCAAAAGGTACAGTCTAAACATGATTGGGAATTCTAAATGTTAACGTGTTATTAGTCTACTTTAGTCCTGATATCTTACGGATTTTCAGTTCTAAATGTAGCTTTCATGCAGCCAACGTTAATGTATTAGAGCTCTTCTAACCATTGGGGCTACGGATGCCCCTCTCTCTCCACTCAAAATTTCTCTCCGCCCTCTCTTTCTTGTACAAATATGATTCAAGAAACAATCTTTTGTTATTTAATTTTTGAAAGTGGATAGGCACAGATGGATACCCTGTAAGAACGCATCTATTTACCACCGCAATAGTTTATATTTCTTTGCTGTGTGCAGGTGCCCTCCTTCCCCGTACCCACCCTAAGGTTGCGTTTGGTACATCGGAACGAAATGGAATGGATTTTGAACAGTAAACATCATTTCTCATTAAGAGGCCCCATTCCTTCTCTTCTTTTTATCATAATTAAACATGAACAAACCATGGTTTGTAAATTTTAGTTATGGTGGGAATGCACAAAGGAGTGGGAGTTTCCAATGAGAGGGATTTTGCTCTTTAATCCTCATTCCATTTTATTCCAATGTACTTGTCATACTGTGAAAGAAAGAAATTTTTTCCCCATCCATGGTCTTTATCCTGACAAGGTCTGTCTCTGAAATATAGGGTCTTTAGAAGTACGAGCAACAGAAAGATGGAAGGAAAGCCGACTTGATTATAAGAATTTGAGGAAGGCTTTGTGCATAGGCTATGGGAATCAGCTTGCTGAGAGAATGATTCATCACAATGGTTATAGAACCTTGGGTTTCAAGCCCCAACTTGTTCAGGTTACAACTTTGAAAACTTCAGTCTGTGCTTTGTTATTATTGTCCACATCTACACTATTAGTCATGTTACCATAAATTGAATAAGGAACTGGTGAATGAGCAACTTTGTTTTGTGTGTGGCACCTAGTACTAAGGCCTGTTTGGGGAAGCTTATTTTTTGGGAATATTTCTTTTCAGAAAGGTCTTTTGGCGAATCGAAAGGGTTTGTTAGATCCTCATGTATCTATTTTGAGCTTTTTGAAAAGCCGTTTGTCTCTGGGATAGCGCAGAAACAACTTTCCAAAAGCTGTTTTTAAGCCCAAAAAGAGCCTTTCAATAAACAGCTCCAAACTGAGCCTAAAGCTGTGTTCTTTGTGGTTGCCTTTGGTAAGATTTCAAAGTAAAATACTGTTCCAAATATAATAGGTGCACCCATCATCTGTGACGAGACCTGATGAAGAGGGATTGCTCCCGGCCTATGTTGTGTACCATGAGCTCATTGCGACTTCACGGGCATTCATGCGCAGTGTTTGTGCAGTAGAAATGCAATGGGTCATGCCTATCTTGAAGAAGCTAGAGAAACTGAACATTTACGAACTGAGGTATGTTTTTTTTTTTTTTTTTCCATGTTTAAGGAACAATCCGAGTTTTGGCTATACTGTCGAGTTGTACTGCTAGTTTTCATGTTTTCTGATGCCTGGTGTTTCTGTACATGTGACGCAGTGGTGGGTCTAGCCATTTTGAAGAAAGAGCTGAGGCAAAAAACACTGATTTGGCAAATAAAGAGAGTGATGTCTCTACAGCTCCTGCCGAGCGCGACAGTAAGATACAGGCAGCTCGGGATCGTTTTCTTGCACGGAAAGGAAAACAGTAGCATTATATATCAAAAGGACTCGGAATCAGTTCTCTAATGCTCACCCCACCTGATGGCAGCATCTACAACCCGAAACTGGATTGAAACTGGATCGAAACTGGATAGGTCTGGGGAGAGTTATTGCTGCCTACAATGAGGCAAGTTTTGTTCTGAATTTTGGCTGGCATTGCATTAACTTGTTCGGCTGCTGGGTAACAGATATATCATCGGTTTCAAACCCTTTCTTTTGTCATGAAAATCATATCTGGGTGGCCTTGTTAATTTGTATTAGCTCATGTTGAGACTGTTCACAAAATGTAAATGTGGAATTGTATTTTCCGCATGCCAGAATCTCGGGGGATTATTCTGTGGCTCAGTGTGGACGATTTGTGAATTCAACCAGGATACAGGATTTTCCCTGTAGTTTTCCAGTTCAGATGCTAGGAAGTTTTGTAAAATACAGGTAGGCATCTTTCGACTCAAAAATGGCTATCGTTGTCTAGAGATGGATCTTCTCTCATTTTGGTAGTTCTACTGTTGTTTTTGTTGCATTTTATATGAGAATAATTTTACGGACAAAAAGGATCTTGTAGCAAAATCACGAAAGATTTGTGGCACAAATAGAGTGAAGGATGTTTTACTAAATGATAAAAAATAAGGCCTCTCATGGATTTGTGTCACTTGAGTCTTGTAAGTTACTTAAGTTACTTGTGGAATCCTATGTATTCATAAAACTATTTTTTATATGAACTTGATTATTAAAAGACTACTTATTTTGTCTTTTTTTTTTTCCTTCCTTATTTGGTGCCTCTCTCTTTCTTCTTGTGTACTTTTCCTGTTGCATTATTCTTTAATGTATAAAGGCACCAAATGATCCGATTATACTTCTATCCTCAAATTTTATGTGATCCTTTTTAGGATTGTTTTAGTCAACTTCCCACTTTCGATATTAAGGGTCACTCTTAAATGATCCGATTGTTCATGGTAAGCCTTTAATACATTTAGGATGAAAGAAATGCCATATTTAAATGTCTTGAACCCAGTGTTTCAATAATGATTTTCAGGAGAGGGGAAAAAGAAAGTGGTTTTAAAATGCAGTACTTCAAATTAGGGCTACAAAAGAGCCTAGTTTAGGTTGAATTCAACTCGTTTGATTTGTGATTGTGCTTGGGCTTAGCTTGTGTTCACAATGAGCTCAATATTTTGTGTTTGAGCTTGGATCACAAATTTTTCAACGTGCCAAGGCTTGGAGAACAAAGAGAGAATGATCCCGGGCTTGGTTTGTGAGCTTGAATTTATGTTTGTTTGTTTGTTTGGCTTGTGTAAATGAGACGAATAACTAACTATGATAAACATGTTTATACATAATTTTTGTTTCTAAATTAAATATAAGAGATGAGAGTACTAACAAACATAAGTACATTGTGATGTATCCTGCCTTTATATATACTAAAAAGAACAAACCAATTGAGTCAAAAGGCGCATGAACATGAACCTAATTGGCTTCAGCTTGTTTAGTTGACTAGTTGAAAAATAGTGCTTGTGTTCGACTCGTTTGACAAAAATGGACACGAACGAGTCCTTAATGAGCCAAACACAAGTTGAACTGAATTGGCTTCAGCTTGTTTAGCTGACAGGTTAAAAAATAGTGCTTGTGTTCCATTTGTTTGACAAAACCGGACACAGACGAGTCCTTAATGAGCCATACACAAGTGAGCCCACAAGTTGACATGGTTGGTCTATTTAAGTTAAATATCTTAGTAAACGCTGAAAAGAATGCTGTCCTCTATCTCTAACACAAAATACTTTTCCTGGCTTTCAAAAAACGAGCAAAATACGTTTCCTTTTATTTTAGAGGCTGCTTTTGATTAGAAGTTGGCATTTTTGTCCCAAATAAGTTGCAGCAGCACATTTAACAAAGAAAATATAGATTTTACTTCTAGTTTATTGTTATTCCCATGGAATTCTTAGTACATCGCTTGGTTCACTTCAAAGCTCTCAGCGCAGTCCAAAATTTCATTTATGGCTCTTGGGAATAACTATCCCTCGACCACTTTTCACCGATAACCCATATGAATATCAATTCCTTAGACCACTCATTAGTCACGAGAAAGCTATTCCTTGCATATTTTATTCCTATGGAATAGTTATCCTATTCCCACTTTATTCTATTCCACAAGTTGGTCGGAAAAGAGTTAGGGATCCTTCTGATTAAACGGATCTGGAAAACAGGAAACCCCACAAATTTTATAACACTTTTAACCGAATCATGAAATTCACAAAAGGATCCTCAACTTCACCGTTGGAAAATTAACAGAAAGTAACACACACCATTATTAGAAAAATAGTACATGTAAATACACTGTGGGGAGGGATCAGGGTTACCAGCAAAAAGAAGGCAACTTGAAGGAGAAGGAAGATGGCAAGTGACCAGTTCTCCTAGTATAGTCCGCCCTTTCAGAAGTTCTCGCAGCTTTCTCGTTCAGTTTTGCCTCTGCGCTCGCCCGCTTCTCTTCGGCTACTCTCCGTACCGAAGCGAGCTTGTTTACACACTTCTCTTGAGCCCTAGATTTCAGTCTCTCAGCCTTCACCTGTACTTGGAATATGCAAGTTTTCAGAATCCTTAAACAATCATTTTTGTAGGGATTTTGGCTTCTCCTTATGGGTTTTGGTTGAACTCGTTTTGTGCAGAGTAATGCTATGCATTCCTACTAAATCCGGTCAATTTACATGGCACAACATGAATGGGGAGTATATGAGTAATTTCGCCAACATGCTTATATGTTGACTTCAGTATATTCATCTTATATGTGCTGGTCATCATCTTTTTGGGGATTTCATTGGCATCCATTTGAGATGTGTTAGCATTACAAATTTTGAGAGAGTAATGCTACATATCCCTTCTAAATCGCAGTCAAATCCCGAAAGAGTCTAATGTGGCAGCACATGGAGAGTCATTAACGAATTTCATTGAAATGCTAAAATAACTACTTCACTGCTACAGTGAATTTATGTGCTGGAAAGTCTTTTTTCTTTTTTTCCAGTATTTGTTTGGAGTTTGATATTTTGGGCTCCATATTTCCATCAGAAGGTGAATTACTGTATGCTCAAAGAACAATAGAAATCTTTGGGAGTACTACTAGTAGTGACAATTGGAGCCTCAGAGAACAGTCTAAACTGACTCCCTTTCAATTGGTGGGAACAGAATTCAGCAAATCAACCCATAATTTCATTTAATAATGATCTTAATGCTTACTGATTAGGCCTGCTGTTGGTACAAAAACATAATATTTATGAATTGCAGAGTGAGAAACAATGGTGTGTTAAATGGATCTTTCAAAAATCAGTCAGAGATGAGAAAAATGGGACTAGTAGTAATACCTCCATTTTCCTCATCTCCATCTCAGCCTTCCTCTTCTCATGGTTTTCCCATGCTTGTATTTTCACCTCTTCACGCTTATACCTATATAGCACAGATTTGTTAGTTCATCACATTACCATAATATGCTGAATCACATTTCCTGTTATGGCTGCACAAAAATAGAAGAAGTAATAGTTCAAACATATGACCTGGCCATGTACTTGGCTCGTTCCGCCTCATCCCATGCTATCGCTCTGCTCTCCAAGGGACTTAACTTCTCACCTTGTGCAGGATTCTTCTTCTCATATGTAGTGCAAATGCGAGGTTCTTCTTTACTCTCTGTCCTTTGGAAGCCCTCTATGGGCCCATGAGGTCCCTGAACTGGAGTGGAAGATCCTGAGGGTATAGGACTCCTAGCTACAGGAGTTGTGGACCTAATAGGAGTAGCGGTTCTCGATGGCTCTTGGCTCCCAATTGGGGTCATTTCCGTCCCCATATCCCTCACACAAATAGACCGCAGCCCCAACGTGGACTCTTCCACTGGCTTGCTAACTCGCCAGAATGACTCTTCGCAATCCACATTCTTTGTTTCCACTTCATTTTGAATTGTAATGGATGAGTTAGGGCGCGGATTTCCATCATCTTCTTCCCCCTCATCTTCACTACTAGAAAAATTGTTCTCCTTTTGGGGGACTGGGGCTATAAGCCTCGTGTCATCGGCATTTGAGTTTCTTGGCTTGGTTTTGGAGTGATGCCTATCTCCCCCTTTCCTTGACATCCCAGCCAGCCATTTTTGGGCATCGTCCCACTTCGAAGGGGTGGGCTTGGCGCCCAAGGCTGTTCGATGATGAGAAGAGCGGTTCTTTCCATTCCCCTTTTGAAACTCAAAACTACAAGCATTGCCAGTTGAAATCTCTTGTGATGCTCCATTGTTGTAGCAACCCTTGTCCTCAATGGACCTCATTAGAAATTAAAATTTTCGATCCGAGTCCCAATCCCAGTATCACCTTTGGTTCATAAATCACTCACTCACTCAATATAACTATGCAGAGGAAGCCATGCAAAAACACTTTTCTCCAAAAATTGTTAGAAGAACTATCCAATTATGCTCCAAGATACCCAGATCTTGTTCTGAGGTCTAAAGGACTCAACCCCCTAATTCCCTGAAAGTGCAAACATACATATCAAATGTAAGCAAGTATATATATTACCTAAATTTGCTGTAAAGGAAGAATCCCTCAAACCCAAATAGGAAACTAGTTCTTTAAAACAGGGAAGGCAATATGAAACAGCAAGAAAGTCAAAGAGATCCGTTTCTCTGTAGGACTGAACCATTAAAGAAAACTTAAAATCCTCCATTTTCCCAATTCAGAAAACAGGTGAAGAACCTTTAGAAGTAGCTAAAACACCCCTATCACAACTTTGCTACATTATACCAATGATAATAATAATAATACTGCACACTCAGAAACCACAAATACCTTAAAATTTCTTCAGTACTGCAATGGGCTCTCCACAAAAGTAATCAACCTCAGAGTAAACCCCTAAATGTCCAGTCCTTTTGGGTGGGGTGGGGTGGGGTGGGGAAGAGGGAAAACCCAGTTAGTGGTGAAATTTTTATGGAGAAATGATGGATTTGATCCTGATTCCGGTCCATGATTCTGAAGTCATTCAGACCCACCATGCATATTGGTTTCATCCACAAAATTCAGAAATGCTTTTGGCTGAAGAAAGCTAATCTCCGCAGGGAACAAAACTAAAGAGGGAAGACGTAATAGACGTTTGAGACTCACAGAGCTGTAGACCAAGTTTAGATCCACTGGAACAACTTAAAATATTTGTGGTCGACATAAAAACTAACAAATGACGCCAATGGGAAGGGGGCAAAAGAAATGCATTAAAAACAAGCATTGCATGGAAAACAGTGGAATCATTCACTGAATTCGAAAGTGGGACTACCCCAATTCAGATCTCTTCATCCCCACATAAAATGAATGGGCTGTGCTGTGCCATAAATGTATAAAACTACTGTGTGAACCCCACTTATCTATCGGGTGGGACCGAATATCATTCTACCCACAAATTTCGGTACTTCAAGTATTTTTCGAATTAGATAATATGTTACTCTTCTAATATAGCGATGCGCTGGGGGTGTAATCACAATCATTCATATTTTCTATGTTTTTTCATCTAAAACAGCAAAAGGGGAGGAAGAAGGAAAAAACATATATTTGTTGAGATGCATTGAAAGGGACAATAAAGTTTTGATTATCAAGGACTATTCACCATCACTCGCATTGGAATCTTGGGGGAGAGTTTCTTCAGGTGACAGAAAATTAATATTGTCGGGTAGTGGCCATGAGAGAGAGAGAGAGAAGGGGGACAGTGTCGAGAGGCGGTTGTTTCTTTAACGGCTAAAAAATTGGGGGGAAATAGTAGCCGTTGGAGCGTGAAAAGTGAACGGCTGAGATAAGAGGACGCGGTGTCGGCCTTCAGCTGAGCACATAAGAGTGATTGGGCTTCTGAACTTTTCACGTGGCCAACTTTCGCTCTTGTCAGATTTTTTCCTTTTTTTTTTTTTTCTTCTCCATCCTTGTTAAAATAATACCCCGATTTTTTCTTTTTTATTCTTTTATTCGAAAAATTCATGATTAGGTAGCCTAAAAATAACCTCATTTTAATAAATCATTTTAAAGACTAATAAGTATATATATTTCCATAAAAAAATGATGTCTTAGGAAGAGATCTTGAAATTAAATAAAAAATAATAATAAGCTCATGAATAATCTTAAGTTGTTTTAACTTGTACAATTCAAAATTACAAACAATTAATATGTGTTAAGTTACTTATCGAGCAAAACTATGACTCCCATGCCTAACTAGGAATAACTGCGATTTTATTTTTAATTTTTTTTAAAAGTAGGAACAGCCGCACCATGTAAAAGAGAAGCCCTTATGTTATCTCAAGAGCACAAAATTATTTGCACCTTTGAAAATCCTGATTTCACTTCTAACAGTTTTATTAATCAATGGCCATCGATGCGTTTAACTGTTTTGTTAATTAATTAGCATCTCCTCCCCTTGAGAGGGACTAGAAATTTTTTTTTTTTTAACCTTTCGAGTAAAAGGAAAATACAAGCTTTTCTTGTCCCCCAGGATACCTAATAATCTCGTCCTACACCTTCTTATGATTTACTTGTGATTTAATGGATATAAATAGTACATTATTACCTTAATTTACAAAAAAAAAAAAAAAATTACATTATTACCTTTGGGGTTATAGGTTGAGATTGTGTTTGAAGGATGGAAACTGAATATGAATGAAAATAAAATAACAAATGATAAATAATACAACATTCTTATTCACAAAGGATCTGAATAATCTCTGGGCGAAACTAGTGTGGCCTGGCCTCTCATCCCAACCCATGGATATTGCAAGACATTCGGATCCCCATCCAAGGTATAGAAGACCTTTTCTTTATCCCAAAACAAGCTTGGGTGCAATAATCCAAGGAATTAGTGGTGGGATCTTAATATTATACTTGCAGCTTTGAGGTACTTTTCCATTCTTCAGACAAGTAAATGAATTATTTGCTAAAATAGAAACAATTTAAGAAAGGGAAGCCAGAATTTTTGAATCATATATTCTCCATTCTAATTGATATAATATATTAGACCACATTTTCTCCCCCTTGTAGGTCCACGGTTGCAGGTTCAAAACCAATTGAATTCGTGCATATTTACCGATGAAAAACAAGGGTTAAAGAAACTGACAAATCATTGAATTAGCTTATAGCTATTAATTGCACATCGAACTTACATGTGAGCCGTAAAACTCGACAACTAAAATAAAGAGCTGAAAAGCAATGTAGGAAGACTTTCTTACCTGCAACCATCTCAACTCTATCAACGAATTCTGTCATGTTAGCATTTCTTTTGGCGAGCTTGTTTCACCTTTTGCAGGTATGGGGTGAATCCTCGGGAAGAGTAGATCGTTAAGTTGTATCTCAGCGCTATACTCCGATGTTGCCTGTGAGAATTATGAAGTTTAATGGCCATGAATGCTTCTCACTATAGTTCTTGCCCTATTGAGCTCTTCTTATAAAGATATATGTTGCGGATATACAGATAAATGCATAGGGCATCAAATATGGGAATAAGATGACAATTTCGAGGGGACATGATAACGGAAATGAATTGCAGATTTGTAAAAAGAGAAGCTTAACGTACCCGTGTACTAAATGCAAACCGCAATGTTTGGACCTGAGTTCCTGAGCAGACTTTCAAGTCAAAGCCAAGGGTATCTACACCAATAATTGTTGCCTCCTGTGTTTAATAAGGAACAGAAAATCAGACTTTATTTATTTATTTTCTTCGAGGAAGATCTACAAATATCAGAAAGTATGCATGTGCAAATACATGAAAACGAGCACAACTGCTCACATGTTGTACATTTTTCTTACTTTAAGTAAACATGGAGCTTGCATTCACTAGCATGTTTACAGCATTATTGTAATTCCACAGTCTATTGAAACCAATAAGCTTGAGGGTGAACCTTGGTACCACTGCAACGTTACACCTTGGCTATCGAAAGTTAACGGATCCAAGTCACAGAAACAGCAAAAAAAAAAAAAAAAAAAAAAAAAAAAAAAAGCCAGGGAAGGCTGCATACAATAAACGACCCTCTAACAAGCCCCACAAATGGGAAACCTTTGGTTTTTAAATAGGAAAATATACACACACCCAATTTAGTGACTATGAGAGTTCGAACCCTTGACCTTGTCCAGCAACAACACTTTGTTATACATGCCTGTACCATTAGACCAATAAGCTTCTTTTTCTCACTAAAGAAACATTACTCTAAGAAATATGCACTCCGCAAATGAACAAATCCACTTCCAAAAACCCAACATGCACTAAACTCACTAAAGTTACCACATAAATTTATTCAACATCATCCCATAAATTCTTTTAAACAAAAGTGTCAGTTACCTCAACTTTAATACCCTTGCATCTCCAACAGAGAGATTTAAGGGCCTGTGAGGTTCTTTCTCCACCAGCTTTCAGACGAGATATAATTTTGGCTGCGGAATGAGCAATAGCATCAGGACGAGCAGCCTTGAAATCTCCAATTTGAACAGTAGTCTGCAGAGAAATGAAACAAGGAAATTCCTCAGCAAAACTTTGATACTTTTTGCTCTTAATGATGGGTATGATCAGAGCATCTATTGTAAAAGATTAAAAAAAAAAAAAAAAATTCATGACATAGAAAGTTCCAACTTCACTCATGATTAAAATATGTATACTTCAAGCAGGTAGCTGATTGCTTAGTACAGAATATGGTGAATTAGAGAAACATCCATATTCAATGATGCAACAGATTCATTATCGGAGAGCACTGTATATAGTACTATAGAAGGGGGCTCATATGTTCATCAACAAAACATGGTCAGCTATCCAACCATCAACATGAAGATGACAAACAGCAGAAACATATTATTATCTAACTCAACCAACTTCATATAAAATCTGATAATATGACTTTTTACAGTTCCGCGATTAACCGACCTCGACCAAGAAGTTGTCATACAACCTTAATATAGTTTTTGATTGCACATCAGTGTAAGTATTACGGTAACTAAGTAAGAAAACATGTAACAATCAGAACAACCACCAGAGTATGACCGTCTCAGCTACATAGGCACAACTTCTGTTCATTGAAGATACATACTTCAACAAGAACCCGAAAAGCAGCTACTGAATGACAAAACACAAAAAAAAAAAAAAAAAAAAAAGAAGAAAAAAACCCAAAACAAAACAATATAAAACCAAAAAAAAAAAAAAAAAAACCACTAACATCCTTGAGCATTACCTGATGTCCATGTGCAGAAATTAGCTGAATGTTAATCATTTCCAATTTGTAAAATGAAGTTTCACTTCTGAGATCTTCATCACTTTCCAAGCCTTCTGCCTGGGCTGAACCATCTTTAGGAGACCCCGACTTACAGCTGTGACCATTCAGCACACTAATCTCTTTCACCTTTTCTTTTGCAATTTTCCTAGTTTGATTTATATCAGCATTACTCAACTGGTCAGCTATATGCTTGGGGATTCCAGAGTGTTCTTCAATAAAGGCTGGCCTTAAAAGGCCTTGAATAACAAGTCCAGCAGGAGGATGGTCCATCCAATCAATAGGATTGTCTGCTGCAACCTAAGTAAATAAAACAAGTTTAGAAGCTTGAACCATTGGAAAAACTTTACTTCTATCTGGCAAAGATAATACAGAGGAAGTAAATGAATACGAAACCGCTCTCTAAAATTTCACAAGAAAACACCTAGTTTAATCTCATCTTCATTAAAGTCCCAATTGTAATCAAATTGTGAGTGAAGATTTAACAAGGGCCAGTCACCTCAGCTAGCTTTCTAGCAAAATACATCGGATGAGAAGAACGCATGGTCTCCAATTTTGCCCAGTCCCCAATGCTCTCATCAGAATCCTCCTCATCTTCTTCATTTTCTAGGATGGAAACCCAATCCTACAAGTAAAATGGATGCAAGATGGATAAATTTAAATAGATATAAATTTCCCCGTTCCAAGCACAAGAAAATCTCATTCACAAGTGATTTCAGAGAAATGACCACCTCTTCATTAATCCCATCTTCACTCTCATCTTCCTCATCATCATCTTCGTCATCTTCATCATCAAAGTCACTGTCTTCATCCCCAATTTCCTCAATACCAAAATCAATTTCAGATGAACCCGATAACTCCGTACTATCCAGTCCTATCAGGACTTGCTGCACCGCATATAATTTAAGCCTTACAAATGACTGAATTTGTTTGATAATCAAAAGATAAAGATGAGCGACAGAAAGGTTGATCCTTCGTCATCGAAAGGTCACGTGTTTGAGTATGAGAACAACCACTTTGCATAGAAGCAAAGGGAGGCTGCATGATAAACAGCCCTTCCCCAACCCTCACAAAGTAAGGAACCTTGTGCATCAGAGTCCATTCAATAAAAATATCCAGGTCTCAAAAGAAAAAAAATTGCAAAATAACTATACAAATTAAAATACAAAACAAATTGATAGAATTTATATAAAGTTCTTACAAAGTGACAAGAGAAATCCAAACATGCATACATGATAGTTACACACCACCTTAAAACTGGGAAAATTGTGGCACCAATGGAATTGTATAATTGATGTCATATTTACCAACAAGGGTATAGTGTATTACTAGTAGAGTCTTAATCCGACGTGGGTTAGAGGATAGGAAGTCTTGCCTTTCAATCCCTGGGGACCTTGGTATACTTACTAGATTTAGCTTATGACCATTAAAGCTCCAGGTTTTACAACACTATGTTATTGGTATGGTGCCATTCAAGCTATGGCCCTACCGCCTTCAGAGTGCTCCTGCAGTGTGCAGTACCCTCTGCCAGCTCCTAAGAAGGGCCCTAATTCCGCTCAAGCGTTTTTAGTCCAGGCTCTCGTGGTTTTGGCTCGCAGCAAGTGAGAGATGATAGGGTCACCCTAGGGTAGGGTTCTACAAACTGGCTGCCCACTTCTATCTTTTTCCGTATTTGAAAAATAAATAAAATAAAATAAATGTAAAAACAAGGGGAATGCTATATTCATACCACAAAGTTATTCTCTGACGTTAGGCTTTGCATTATGTCTTCATCACTGTTCACCTTGAAGTAAATATCTGGCATCACATAAAAGCATATAAAAGTCAATAACCTAAACAAGGAATTCCCACCATAGACAACTAATTGAATTAACATGTAAAATGCTAGACTTACTTCCGTGTTCATCAGTTACATAATGCAACCCTGGCCAGAATAAGTTCTCAGGAACTTCACCATTGGCTAAGCTTGAAAACATCAATGTTGCTTTGCTGTTCAACTAACCAGACATTTTAGGGAAGGATATTAGCTACATGGAGGTAACCAAAAAAGGAACAGTAAGGAACATATTAAGTTCATAATATGCCAATTCTGTTCACATGATGAATTCCAACTCCCTATCTAAGGCCCAATATAAGCCATAAGCAGAGCACATAAGCAGATCTAAGCCATATACTTTTCCCCTTGATAAATTTTGTGACCTCCAATATGACGTTTCTTAGCTTCTACAACAGAAGTTATTTCAAGGGTGAAACTACTTAGTGCAAATTTGAAAAGCATCTGTCAAATTCTTCCTTCATTATGATCCCAAGGTTGTTTCTTTTTAGCTTTTAAACAACTAATGAGACAGTTCAAAGAGAAAGAAAGAACCAGCCATATCCAGTAAATTTAGAATAGGCCATCTAGGGTTTAGAAAAAACTATTCATCTAACAATTAAGAAGCATCATTTGGTAGCAATTCAAAATAAGCAAGGCTACTAATTTTTTTTTTTGGCAATCACAATGTCAGATTTCTTTCCTTAAAAATACCAAATTTCAATCATTTCCACGGTTAACATCATAACATCCGTCCTAGTATCAAACAGGAAAAACTTTCCTTCCTAAAATGTATCCCAAATAATAAATCATATGATAATTCTCACATACTTTTACTAGTTAAGTCTCCTATGTCACTAATGAACAAGGACACATGAAATATCTGCCAATGGATCCCCGTTCTCCTACAAGAAGTCATATGATAATTCGCACATACTATTACTAGTTACCTCTATTACTGTTCGCGTCGTTTCAGCAGGTGTAAGACTAGCATCTCCATTCTCCTGCAATGCAGACTCGGCAATTGCCTCAGAAGGATGATATTGCGGCTTCACATTCTTCCCTATAGGTTCCGAACCCAATCCCGACTGCTCTGCAGATGCTCGAACCCCAGACTTCACAAGATTTTTCCTTCTCGCAAAACAACCATCACTTGATCTACGAAATCTATTCCTGCGCACCAAATTAAACATTCTACCCTAATTCAAAAGCATGAAAACAATACCTCTACATGGGGAAAGAAACAAACAAGTTTCATTTGCCCACGAAAAGTTTCCATCAGCTGAACTGAGCTTAATAAAAGTTTCTGGTAGCTGAAAATGCAAAAATAGATGAAATTTTCACATATTTTCTCAGAAGAACAACATTTTTCTCAGGAAAAGTCTTAATTTTACTGAACTGAATACAAGTTTTTGGTAGCTGAAAATGCATAAATAGATAAAAATTTCACATAACTTTCTCCGGGGAATCAAAATTTCGTAGATTAAACTATAAAGAACTGGATCAATTGAGCACCAAATTAGAGTGTCTTCTCCTTCAGTTCACCCTAGATTCGCTCGGAGAAAAAGGAGACTGATGGTACCAGGGTATGGAGAACCCGCCGGCATGGGAGAAACGGTGGGCGGAGTGATCTCCGGCGCCGGCACCGGAGGAGAAGGGGAGGGCGACGGCGGGTTCGATCATCACCATCGGCATTTCTCTAGCTATGAGATCGTTTGTGCACACAAGAGCTCATGGATGAGGTGGTGGTGTAATAATTTTTTCTTAAACTACCCTTAGAAAAAAGGTTTGATAAGCTTATCTATGTTTCAAAATTATGTACCTTTTTTTTTTGGGACAAGACCTAACACGTGTAGACACAGCATCAGGGTCCGACTAATAAAAATCATACATAACAAGTACAATTTTCTTTAGTTAGCCACGTCCATGTGTGCCGCATGAATCTAGAATCGCATAAGTGAGTCCGATTTTAGATGTACTCTAAACCGCATCACCTTTCTTCTCCAAACCATTTTTCCTCTGTCACCGCACTCGAGTTTCTTAAGTGCAATTCCACTGCATGCCCCCATACAACACTCCATCCTAGCTGAATCTCCGATGACCGAAGCTCGTCTCCCTCAATTTTCCAACGCTCGAAGTCCAGTGGCTACCCGTTCCCCTCGATTTTTCGACGCCTGAATGCCGGCAACCAGCCACCTTTTAGAGCAGTGAAACATCTTTTTTCACACTATTTGATTTGATTTGTTATTAAGCAAGTAATATTTTTCCTTTAGAACGTCTATGGTTAATATGTGTTTCCTATAATAATATTTATATTCCTTTGATGTTAGTATTGGGGTATTAGAAGGTAAAAACATTTGGGCCAATAATTGTATTGTTCTTCCTAGGGAATAAGAGAAATTTGGCTTAAGCAATTTTTGTCCTTCTTGGGACAGTTGGAGCATAAAACATTAGACTTTATAGTTTTGTGGTTCATATTGGTTAGTGTGAAAGGTACATAGAAAATTAGTTTCAATGGTGGTTCTAATTATTTTTTATGGACAGTTCTTAGAGTGGGAGGGCAAAAATTCTATGTTGTGTTCGTTGGGTGGATACAAAGGGTATCTAAAACATAGAACGATTGCCATTACCAAATAGTGGGATATAATAGTGTTGTTTATGAGGCATTTCCTACTAAACAAGAAGCACGGTCAGCGTGGGCACTATATCGAGATGATAGCATCCATTACGAGTACAAGTACGGCGGTAGCCATTGAGTTGAAAGTTGATGCCCCAGTTACCTCTGTCGCGTTGCCACCCTCAAGATAGAATTGGCTCTATGTTGTTGTTTTTGCAATCGTTATTTTAGTTATAATTAATGTATTGTAACAGGTTCCTTCTTAAGTTTCAGTAGTTGCGAATGTTTGTAATTCAAAAATCCTAATATTTGAAAAAAATTAGACTTCGTTCAATTGTGCTACTATAATGAAGATGCGTGAGCCATGCTTAAATTTTAGTTATGTTAGCCTTACGTAGACTTTGTCGACTTATGTTGACTTTGTTCGATTCTGTATAAACGGTTGCTCTAGGCCCATTGAATCCATATATCCTCACCTCACAGCCTGTGCATAGATCAGAAGTTGTTTGGTCCGATGCTATTGATTGATAGCTAGATGTCAGAAGTGGGGATATGATATTTGGAAGGGCCGTGATGCCGAGTTTTTTTGCATTGTACATATGCTTGAGCATTGTGGGTTTATAGTATATTTCCGTTGGGTGGAATCAGGCTTAATCACATACTAATCACTACTTTGGTAGAGAGGTGGCAAGAGGAAATGCATACTTTTCGCACCCATTGGGGAGGTGAAGGTCACCTTTTGGTCTTCCCATTGATGGCCACATAATTATAATTAGTGGCGGTGGCTCCTCGACAAAGGACCAGTGAGCTGACTTGTGCTAGGAGTTATTAGGCGTGCGACCCACTTTTGTGGAGATCTATGAAGGAGCCACTATGAAGATAGCTAGGCTCATTGACTAGTTTAGCGTCACCCTCCTAGATGACACAATTGATGAGGAGTTGGTGTTTCACACTTGGAGTGATTTTTTGCATTCCTAAATTCAAAGCTTAATTATCTGTTGTTTGGCGCAGTTATGGGCATTGGAACATTTTTTGCATGTGCATTCAACCAGACGGTCAAACATGCCAACTGTTTTTGAGAACCTTTCATCAACTCCATTCGGTGCTAGGTATGTCACTTACAAACGACGATGTATTATTAGATACGGTTATCTCTACACTTGTGTAACTAAGCCGATGAGTTAGTTTATTTTGTGTCCATAGCTGGGTAGGACCATTGACCCTGGAGAGCACACTTACCCACTTTTTGTCATGTATCGCTTTCAGTTTGACATCATGATCGAGGATGACTTCAATTAGGAGCCCTACCATAGGACACTACTGCCAAACTATTTGTGTGGATGGTCAGGATATATGGCGTGCAGAAGTGGCACTGATCTGTATCAACACCATTGAGTGGCATCTCTCCTCGCGCGTCATATGCCAGTTTGGATTCAAGCAGCATGTCATGCCACATATGGATACAGGCAACTCACTTCATCACCTAAGCCTACATAGGTTGGAGCAGGTTGACTAGTCAGCTAAGTGAGCGCATTTTATCAGTCTTTGGGATTGTCGTGATCAATTCATTCAAGATGGGATGCCTTTTCATGGTCACATGTGCAGTGACAATGATTATTTCACATGGTACCACTCCATCACGCGTCGGTTGGTGCATAACCCGACGTTGAACTTGGGCCATGCATTTCAAGGAGCTACCGAGATCATGGTAAAAAAATTTAGCCGTGGATCCCCTACGTAAACCGTGCTGGTCCTCACTTTCCAATTTAAATTTTGTGCATAGTAAGCCACTATCACGAATGGCTACCATGATCTGTTGTTGGAGGAGGAGCCGAGCCACCTTATGTCAAGCGTGCGGGATCGTTTGTTCTGTGCCATCAGGGAATTGGCACAGAAGCCCTAGCTCACACTACGACCCACACCTCCCACGACGACTGCCTGCTAAGGAGACCTTTCGGCTGCCTCGGAGACAACAGACAACAGCACCACAAGATCCGATTATCGCATCAGTTATGACATTGGAATACCATGATTGGGATGGAGTGTTTACGTCCACCCAGCTCTCGTGTACCGTAGAAGCCACTTCACCTGAGATTTAGGTGACTTATACGCTACCGTCAAATGCGGGCAGCGATTGGATTCAACTAGGATGTGACACCTCCACCGTATATGACACTTAACCCACCGTCTTTGCCGCGGCACGCTATAGAGGTTGTTGGTGTAAGTCAGTACACTGAGTTGTCTCCAGCTCATCCCTCCCCCCCCCCCCCCCCCCACCAACTTCTCTGGGCCTCCCGATGATGATTACTTGCCATCCTTAGAAGTTAAGAACAATGCATGTTTAGCGATACTGCCCACCCCCCCCCCCCCATCCCCCATAGCGATGATCCCTTAAACCAATAGGGCAAGTGTGTTGGTGTAAGCATTTAAACCACAGTCCTTTTAAACCAATTTTTTTTAAAAATGGCACTTTTGGATTACGATTTTAAAATCGCATCACGCTGTGGAAGTAAAATTTTATGTTGCGGTTTAAGAAGTTTCAATCAAAGTATGGGTCAAACAGACCAGAAAATCGCACATAAGAAGTGCAATTTTAAAATTGCACTTGTTATGTGTGATTTCTGTTAGTTGAACCTTGACACCATGTTAGCATGTGTTGGGCCTTGTCTGGGAAGAAATCGCACAAGGGCAGTTTGAGAAAAATTTGAAAAAGTAGGGTAGGTTTATCAATTCCTCCCCCCGCCCCCCCTCTTTTTTTTTTTTTTTTTCTGGGTAGTTTAAGAAAAAAAGGGGATTAGATTCCCTACGATGTTTGTTGGAACCGGGTGATTTTTAGTATTTATATTACATGCCACTCCAATTTAATTACTAAATACTTCGGATACAGACCCACGGTAAAAATTTACAAAGCCATGAATCTGTGTAATTACATAATTTCAGTCTATTAAATTTCAAAAAAGTATAGAAAGAATCTAAAGATGATGAAAATAAATAGTTAAAATTATCCAAATTCATAAATTCATGAGTTTTCTAAATTCTAGTGGTCCTTATCCAAATAGTTCAACTATCGATGATTTTCTAATGATTTTTATAACTTCTGTTAACTTTTCTCTCCCTCTTCCCTTCTTAGTCCTTTTTGTTTTTTGTTTTTTTTTTTTTCCATTTTCTCCCGTTCTTGTAGATTGGAAAACAAAATAAATAAAAATTATACAAATCAATGAGAAATTCTTAATAAAGGGTTCAAAGAGCATACATTTAGAATTTAAGGGATAAAATGATAAAACTTAAATTCCTGGTAAGCCTAGTGTAATTTTTCATAAAAAAGGTAGATGATCAGAATTATGACGAACATTTTGACCTAAAAAAGCCAATATAAAATTAGGCTTGTGAACTTTGTGTGCTATAGTCTGTAATACATAACGTTGAACATACAATGACTTTTTGATGTTCATTGTGTCAATTTTAACCTTATGTATTTGATAAGCATGAAAAGATAAAGATGACATGCCAAATTTTATATAATTTTATATGTGCTAAATTTTATTTTATATTATGAATCGCTCATAGATCTGACTCGTTATAACTATTTAAAATATTTAATCCCAATGGATGAAAAGCCTATCCGTAATAAAGTTATAAAAAGTTTGGAATGAAAACCCTTTCTTTATACACTCATTCAATTCGTATAGTTGAAATTTGCATAATAAATTCAAAGCATGGTTGTTTTGGGATGAATTTGTAGGTATAAATTCAGTATAATTATTAAGTGAAACTAAAGCTTGTTAACCCCTTGAATATGATGCTTGATGATCTGGATCAGAATCTTTGGATTTGAAAAACCATAAAATTATGAATTTGGATAGTCTAGATCAATCATAGTAAAAAAGGTAAAAGAGAGAAATTATAGATGAAAAAATGTAGGAAAAGATTGTTTAAACTCATAGATTCATGACTTTGTCAAATCCAAGCGATCCACATCTGGTGGTTTAGTGCTCAGATATGGATCTTTTGAATTTTTAAAGTCATGAATTTGTACAATTTGACAATCCTAGTGACTCATTACGGGAAGAAGCCCCCTTATGTGTCTGTTGATCGGGGAAAATATTTTAAAGTAGTCACATTTTATTATGATGAATTGAAAAAGAAGTAAACTAATGATCAAATGAGAAGAAAATATGGTGCCTTCAAAACTAAATAATTTTACTAAAAATTATGAATAAATAAATATTATTTTTAACAAAATTATGTGGTTTTTGAGTTATCTTGTAAACTTTAGCGGCTTTGGACAAATTTAATTTTTGTTTTTGTGAAAAAAAAAATTGAAACTTTGATTGCATGAACAAATACAAAAAAATCCCTTGATAACACAAAAAAAAAAAAAAAATCCTAAAATAGGCGTACAGATATAATTTTTTCCAATGTAAGTGTTGATCTCACAATTTAATATTGCAAGATTAAATTGGCGAATTTAGTCTCGCAATTTACTATTGTAAGACTCATTCTTGCAATTTAGTATTGTGCAACAGAAATGTAATTTTTTTGAAATTTAGTTAGCTGGGACTTAAAAAAAACATTCATCGTGAATAATTCAAATACATCGTACAAGAAATATACAGAAGTATCGTCTATACCTATGATGACCACGCGTACCACATTTGGTAGGTTTTCGCACTTGGTTCCCTCTCTTATGACCATCGACATCCAAAGGATCATCATTGGAAGCTGTCATCGTGATCCGTCTCGTTGTCACATGGAGATGACACAGATGGAGTAAAGTTTTCAGTTGGTTAAACTCAACCCCATTCGCCTCAGGTGTGAATCCTATGACTGTGGGGGGGGGGGGGGGGGGTAGGGGATCAGCATCCGGCAAGGGATTCTCCAACTGGGTCAACTGTGTCATCAGGGTGGTGTAGCAGTCAAGTGTCATAAACATCAAGGACCAAGGGGTCAAATGTCGAACTAGGTGGAGGGTAGGCCCTAGCGGAAAATGATGTGTTGCATAGCTGTGGCCGGTATTCGAGTACATTAGCAGTCAGCGCGTCATAGGATGGTTGAGGTGGTTGGGGTTGTGCGACATCTATTAGACCAACGGATGTGAAGACCCGACATCCAGTGGCCGATGGGCGCCGTCGATGACCACTCGTGGGCTTTGAAGGAATATGCGGTTGTGAGGTTTCCCCAGCGTGTTGCCGAGCACCGTGCACCATATGAGGATCTCGGCTAAGCTTCGTGACTATGTTGTGGAGCATCTCACACACCTCCCGATTCCCCACGGAAGGATCATCATCAATAGATAGTCGCTCCTAACCATGCAAAATTGCATAGCACTACAATGTAAAAATGCGACAACGTGTTAGCACGACATATGATGGATTAAATTATATGAGTGTCCAGTTCATTGCAGTACCATTTCCTCGACGACATCGCTGTTTTCTTGGAATGCATATTTGTATTTGACAAATGAATGATTGATTATGCGTCGCCTAATAGCGTAATACCGATGGAAGTATGCATCATTGTGTGACATCACGGTGTCCATTTGCACAGGCATCCTGTATAACGTACTCCTCTCGACGTTCCCACATATTAATGTATGGTGCCACACGGATCACCAATTCTTGCCAACACATCCATGAAGCGTGTGGAATTCTGTATGGCTGTTGTGAAATTAGCTCACTTCTGGTTTTCAAGGCAATTTTGTGGTCATGTTTCCTTTGGGGTGGAAGGGTTTTGGGTTCCTGAAAAATCTCACTGAAACCCTCTGATACTTCATGAACTTCAGTAGGTATGGCTATTGGGGATTTCATCCCTATTATGGTGAATATGAATCCCATAATTCCATCTCTCGTTTTCTTCATCATTTCCCCTAAAGCTTTTCTGGATATAAGCTTTAATGCCCCTTCCTTCATAGTACCTTGCAAAGTAATCTTTTTCTTCCCATGGGTGAGGGTAAGTTTTAGATCTTTAAAATCAAAGGTGATAGGATTATACTGCATTAACCACTCCACGCCAAGCACTGTGTCACACCCTCCTAAGGGCAATAACCTTCTATCTGACTCAAAATTATGGCCCTGCATTTCCCATTTGAATTTAGCACATTTCGGATTGCTGGATAGTCTGCCTCCATCAGTAACTGTCACTACCAAAGGTATAGTGACCTTAGATATGCACCCAAACTGCCTAGCAGTCCCTGGATCCATGAAATTGTGAGTTGATACACTATCAATAAGAATATTGAGAGACTTCTTCTTTACAAACCCTTTCAATTTTATAGTATGAGTGACACTTCCAACCAAGGCATTTAAAGATATCTCCATGCCACGATTCTCAGCTTCATTCACTTCCTCCCTTTCCTCCTCTACAGTCGATGACTCCTCTTCATATGAGAGTTCTTCCTCTTCCTCAATGAGAGAATAGAGTCTAGTTCTATATTTGTGGCTAGGAGTGTACGGATCATCGCAATAAAAACAAAGACCCTTACTCTTCCTTTCATTCATTTCAGTATTGGTGAGTCTAGGTCTAGTTTGGGTAGATGACCCAATACTGGAAGGTTTAGGGGCTGAGTTATACCTAGAAGGAAATCCCATAGGCCTTCGGTTGGGTGTTATGATAGAAGACGTTTGTTTATAGGACCCCAAGAAAGATTTGTGAGCTGGAGGCTTAGAGTAACCTTGGATCCTTGAGATTCTATGTTCTTCTTGTTTAGCCAAAAATATAGCATCATGGAGAGTTTGGGGCTTGAGTATCCTTACTGCCCCATTCAAATTGTCCTTCAATGCACTTATGATGCTGAAAATAAAGTAGTCTTTAGTTAGCCCTCTTTGCTTCACAACAATTTGGGTTCTAAGTTCCTCAAATTTATCTTGGTACTCAACGATAGAGGCTGATTGATTCAACTTATTAGATCTTAGGATCATATCATTGATGAAATTTCTCCATGGAATATATCTACTTGATAATATTGATACTATATCCTTGCTTTACCTTCAAAGTAAATAGATGCAAACTTGGTCTTCATAAACTCTTCCATGGGTTTAAAATCAAAATACTGTTTACACTGAATAACCATCCACTAGGATCTGTACCGTCAAACTTTGGGAAATCAAGCTTAGGATTTTGATGGGGATGCCATGGGTTCGGTTGGTGATAGTTGGGGTCTCCTGCATATGGAGGTGGAAGATGTTGAGCTAGAGGCAAAAAATGCTACTGTTGTGGGTTGATCTTTGCAGGTACAGGTTGTGGTATTGGTTGGCATATAAATGGTGGTGGTGCTGGGGGTGTTGGTGGAGAATTGGGTTTAGGACTTGTGGTGCATACTGAGTGAAATTTTGAGGAGGAACATAGGAATTGTACCTTTGGACACTAGATTCAGCTTTGCCATTCCCTCCATTGCTACACTCACCTTCCTTTCCTTGATGTTGCACAGATTTGAGTTTCTGAGGCTGTTTGATGGCCTCAAATCCTTTATCATCTGCTTCAGTTCTTTCATAGGTTCCTCCAGAGTTGCAAACCTTTGTTCATTTGCCTCCTGACCTTGTTTAATCGAATCGTTCAACTCTTTCAATTGGACATCATGTGTAGCAAATGGTTCATCTACAGATTTCCATCTAGTTTCTATTGCCACGTCTCTATAAATTCAAGGGACACAAAAAGGGTCTAAGGAAAGCAAGCTCTGATACCAATTTGTCACAGCCCTAGGGTTTACTGTGTGTAAATCAGTCTATAAACAGAGTAAAAGGAAATAAGAATATACAGAGAAAAGAGATCATAGAAAAAATATCAGCATTCTCATTGTTTTGATGATGAACTTGAGCTACAAGTTATAGAAGAAATGGGAGAACAACAGAGAGAAAGAGAAGAAGAGGGAAGGAAGAGTGAGAGAGATACTAAACATAACAATTCTCAAAAGCTGCCAATATGTTTCTCCAGCCATGTGTATAAATCCCTTTATTTGCTGACTCACTCACATCTTCCAATCTAATAGACCATTCTACCCTCACAATATTTAGGAGCTATGATAGTCTCTTTGATAGAGTTTATCTGGGTCGTGTTGATTTTGATGTACGTGTTAGGGAATAGTTGCAAAAATTATGCTAGGCTTGATGATGTTGCGTTTCTGAAAATTGGGTTATACATTTACTGATTGATGCCAACATGGGGTACACATTTAGATGAGATAAGTGGAATCCCGACTGAGGTTTCTTCATTCCGTATTTTAAGGTTAATGGTAGATGAATCTAGCTAATATGTGCTATAAGGATTAAAAATTGTTGAAGAGACGCCGTTAGTATACCTACTATGACCTAACTTTGTTGAAAGTGAACGCCATCCTTCTAATTTGATGCTTTGATTTTTTGATGCAACGTTTTGGATCTGTAGAATTTGGATAATTGATGTTATTTTATGGCCATGCATCTGATTGGTATTGTGAACATGGTGAGCAATTTGCATAAGATTGAAGTTTCTTGTTTATTTTAATTTTATTTTCCGTTCTTCCTTGGCTGTCTCTAGGTTACTCAAAGGTCGCAGCTTTCCTGGTCAAGTATCGTTAGCCCGGAGATCAGATCCACTGGAACACTCGCAAAGTATGAGCTTCTCAGATAGTGATGTTGGGCCAAGTCAGCATGTAGATAAGTCTGTTGAGGTATTTACAAGCATATCTTGTTTTCAAATGCTTCGCTATTATGTAACATAGCATTTGGAATCCTCAATTTGTGCAAGCTCCCCACTTTCTACTTCTTTTTCTACCTTAATAAATCTTCCTTCTCTCTTAAAATTTTTTGTTCTAGGAAGATGTCCAGAATAGAAGCAGGCCTAACACTAACGCAACTGTGGACCCACTGAAACCATCATCCCTGGGATCTGAGAAGACATCCAAAGAGCATCAGAAGTCCAGTGTGGGTGCCAGAGCTACAGATTCTGCAAGAGTTGTGAAGGTCAAGAAAGAGCTATCGGGACCCAGTCATTTTAGGTATTGTGATTTGTTACTTAGTCATTGGTTTTTCCTAATCCTCGTGATAAGTAACATTAGTTGGAGATGTGTCTGAGTATGGACCTGCTCCTATAAGATGTGATCCGACTAACTTAAGATATGCCTCCACAAATTGATGAGAATGCATAATTTAATTAATATTCTCGAATTGGTATAAAAATTTTTTCCCCCCTTTCAAGGCATGTGGACAAATTTGATATAGTGTTTTCAAGTTATATCATGGTTTTAAATAGCGGTCGTGACAGCTATCGCGTAACGATCGCGAGTGTAACGGAACGTGAGCGTAACGGATGTGAATTATGAGGCATAGCACACAAAATTTTTTTTTTGACATTTTAAGTATATAAAAATGTTATAAATGATTTTAAGATTATTTTGACCTACCTTATTAATCAAGCAAACACTGGTACATATGACTTTTAGATTTTAGATAAATTTAAGTGCCCTGTTAAATATAAAACCTACATATATCTTGATTTGTACCACCACAATAATAAAGATTTTAATACATATTATTATAAATGAAAATCACATAGACTTTAACAAGTTTTTGCAATCACAATAAATATTATGTGGTGGTAATTCTTCAAAAACCACATGTATAAATATCTTTCCTTCATTATACATCATCTTATTTTGTTAATAAAAAAAAAGAAATTCTTCAAAAACCACATGTACAAATGTCTCTTCTTTACTATAAATTATTTTATTTTGTTAATAAAAAATGAAAAATAAAATACAAAAACCACAATAAATGTTATATGGTGGTAATTCTCCAAAAACCACAAATACAAATATCTCTTCTCCATTATACATCATCTTATTTTGTTAATAAAATTTTTTTTTTCCAAAAACCACATGTACAGATGTCTTTCCTGCACTACAAGTCATCTTATTTTATTAATAAAAATAAAAAATAAAATACAAAACCACATGTAGAAATATCTTTCATCCACTATACATCATCTTATTTTGTGAATCACATTCCATCCGCTAGAGTGGACCGTAGCGGTATCGGGACGTCACGATACTGTTATGAAGTGACCGCTTTTTAAAACCATGAGTTATATGTATTTATGTATATATGTTGTACTTCGTGCACAAGCCCCTAGATTTTTGAGGGTTGGGGGAGGGTTATATTCTTATACTTCTTCCTCTTCTTCGTTTTTTTTTTATTTTTTGTTTATTTTTTGTTTCTTTTTGTGAGTGCTCATTTTCCTGTTGAAGAAATTTTATTAAAACTCCTGTTTGCTAAAAAAAATTGTTGTTTGTATTCATATGAAATTATTCTTAGAAAGAAAAATACTCATTGTGGCTACATTTGTGACAAATAATATGTTGCTTGGTTTATGATGAATTTCTCCCTGTTATGCTTGGACATGACTTTTTTTATTACTTTAGAAGTTCTTTGTGCAACACAATTATAAAGCTGCAAGACATTAAATGTTAATTCTTTCTGAGGCAGTGACTTATTCTCTCTCTCTCTCTCGCTTTATCTCACACACACACATGCACATGCACATATTTGTATGCATTTATTGATTGGTTGCATATCTGTGTACGCTTATATTGATTGGTTTTGATCTATATGCGTGTTTGTTTCCCATCGCAAGAATTAGCTTGGAGTGGCGTACCACCATACATGCGCCCCAGTGTGTGGAGGCCTCTTTTGGTGAGTTCAAATTTTCTGCTGCAGCTTATATCTTAAAGTACATATATATTCAAGTTAAGCTTTTAGGTTGTGGTGCAAATGGGTATGGAATGACATGGGAATCTGATTTCAGCCTTTGTGAAATTGATGTCATTCACCTTCACTTATGATTGTGGCATGGAATAATGTGATTGGAGGTGTTAGCCTTAGGCTCTTCTTCTATAGTAGTACTTTAGGGGCACCTTGATTCTTTCTCCATGACCTTATACATCATTTATTTTATTAGTTTAAAGGTAGAGAAGAACTTGGATTTCAAGGAATGCCACATTTAAGGATGAATTGACTCAATGCATCCTCTAATTATTAAAATTTGGGTTTATTTGTTTAAGTTTTGTTGCTTGCTTGGAATTTAAAAATGAACTGACAACAGGGATATGCACCATCAAATTCAGATAGAAGAGAGGGTAGTTCTAAGAAGGAAACGGCTCGAGTATCTTGACGGTGTTTCTCAGTATGATGACATTCCAGATACTGAACGTTCAGATGATGAGATCAACATGCTTCGCCAGGTAGCCTCAGAATGCAGATTTTGATTCTATTGAATCTCCTTTGGGCAATGTTTGACAACAAATTGATGTACACTGTTATCTTTTTTTTGTGTTCTTGTTAAATTTTTGTTGATTGTCCTAGGACTGTACCTGATGTCACTTTTTTTCGACAACAGGGAGTTCAAAAATCATTAGAACGGATCCTTTATTCATGGTATGATAATATTTTTGTCTCTTATCTTGCTTGGTTCTGAGATGTAATTGTAGAAAAGGAAAATATTAAGCCTGATTAGCTTATGGAAAATATTTTGCATTTTGCATTTCCAAATGTTGTTCTTAAGTATATTGTACTGTAGTTTATTTCAAGCTACTCATCTGAAGTAAGTCGGAAACTTTGTTTACAAAAGAAAAATGTCTCAATTTTATAAAATATAGGAATCATATTTGAAGTCTTTTCTAGTATACATAAAAACCAAGCTACTTATGGACTTTTGCTTTCCAAAAGACATTAATAAAACTGAAATGTTAACCTTGGCAGAACTGGCATGGTGGCTTTTTTGTGGCCAGGTCGCAGATTGAGTTGTGGAAACAGTCTCTTTGCAGAAAAGCAAGGGGATGTGTTAACAGGAAACCATGTAGGAAAATTATTTAGTACCTCCAACTTGAATATTTACCCTTTAAATCGCTAGTGATGTTATGATAATGCTGGCCTCAGCCATGAAAAACCATATAGTTACATCTTCAATGTATGTACACTTGTCGTCATTGTGACACATGATCAGTTTAACACCCTGAACCATGGTTCCAACAACAGGGCAGTTCCTCTTCCTAAAGGGCTAGCCAAAATGGCACTCTTGAGATCATAGGCTTGAACTTACATATCATATTCAATATTCCCACACTTCCAACGTGGGATTGAGGGGTCACAATTAATTCCTGCTTCATGCTGTTTGAGTTACTTGCTTTTCGGTGTCATTTGATTTTCTTAAGTTATAAATTTTTGTACAACGTTTTCCTGGTTGCATCTCTAGGAATGTGATTGTGGTGAGTTGTAGCTTTGATGGTGCATTTTCGTTTGCATAGAGGTCCTAGCTACCGTAGTTAATCCAAGTGATGTTGGTTCCATAAACACCATTATGATCAAATGATCTGGGTGTTTTACTGCTAAAGAAGATCATATTTTTCTAAGCTATTGAATACTAGCCCTTCCAGGTGCCTCAAAAACCATTACCAGCTTCTAGGCCCATATCATATCATACTTTATGTTTATGGAACTATGTCCAAGGACCAAACCCATGCTGATGCTCTTCTTGGATTGGTTTACTGGTATACCCCGTTAAGGTTCAAATTTTTTGGGGATGGTGCAATTGGTTCTGTGAAAGTGAACTGGTTAAAACGTTGAATCTGTTTGTGAAGACATTTTTATTAGTGTGTTGTATGTTTTTCGTCGAGTATAAGGATTTTGTTCTTGATTTGTTTTAGGGCTATTCGGCATCCTGCGAGTGGATATGTTCAGGGAATAAATGATCTTGTTACACCCTTTTTGGTTGTATTCTTGTCAGAATATTTAGGAGGAGGTATCGATAATTGGTCATTCCCTGATTTGTCTATGGAGGAAATTTCTAACATTGAAGCTGACTGCTATTGGTGTTTATCGAAGTTTCTTGATGGTATGCACGATCATTACACATTTGCTCAACCAGGAATCCAGAGGCTTGTGTTTAAACTGAAGGAACTGGTTAGATGAATTGATGGTATGCCTTTTTTGGCCTCTATTTCTCTTTCATGCGCACGTCCTCCGTTCCTTTGTCCACAGTGACGTTGTCAGACACTCCTTGCTCCATCGCACAGTTGAGTGGTTGCGCCAATCATAAGCTTGTTCGTCCACTTGGGCACAGTCCATGGATGCATTAGTTTCATTTCGCACGCACACATACACCGCACCATAATTCACTCACCTTGCTCTTACATGCACGTCCACTCACTCCCTTCATGCACCAACAATGAATTTTAATGCTCACATTCAAACGTGCTCTCTTCCACACCAATAATTCACTTCTCAGTTTTTCTGCCCCGCCTTGGCATGTTTTTGTTCTCTGCATCTTAAAAACTCACCACCAATCGTGGTGTTAGGTGTCAGGCTCCCTGAAATCGGGAGTTACCTACACCAATAAATCCCCCCTCGCAGCTGATTTGGGGAGACCATGAAGACCGCCGTTTTTGTACAAGCTGGCGATTTTTCTCTGAGTTTTCTTAGTTGTCATGTCCGATTTATGATCATTGTTGTGGATTTTCTCAAACTGTAACAACTCCTTTGCCCACACGTGTGTATCCAGTGATACCTGTGTTGATGTGTTTGGACCTGGAGAGGAAAGTTGGATCTTTCTGAGATGGATTGCTCTCAAGATGGATTGTTCTGGCCCAACTCTCATAGGAATTCTTTGTCCACAAGATATCCTTACATGTTTTCGTAATTATCATGTATTTCACCTCTGTGGTGGATAGAGCAACACACTTTTGTAATCAGGATTGTCACAGAACCGCTCCCCCTGTAGAAGGTACCTTGACCTGCTGTATCTCAAATCCCTTCACCAGCCATCTCTGCAAATTTTCTATGATAGTTTTACAATCAGCTAAACATAAACAAATGCTCGAGTATCCATTTGACTGCTGCCTAGTGACTAAAGGGGCATATTCTGCATACTTGATCCCTCTATTTTCCTGTAAAAATGTATTTATGTTCTTTTTCTTTCTTTTTTTCCCCAAGTGCTGTAGTATTGGAGTGTTCCACAACAATGCCATCTGGATTTGGGAACTGATTATAATGCCAGAAGCTGTTTCATTTACTTTTCAGAAATATATAATGATCTCAAATCTATATCTCATTAACTTGCGAATATAGTCTCTGATGATGAATTTGTTTCCTTAAACTTGCACCAGGGCCTGTTTCAAGACGCATGGAGGAGCACAGACTGGAGTTTCTTCAATTTGCTTTTTGCTGGTTCAATTGTCTCCTAATTCGTGAGGTTTCCTATCACCTCTCTAAATTGTGTTAATTTTCTTTGCTCCCCTTTCCTCAGCCTTTGGCCTCTTCAGCACAAAAAAGACGAAAAACTACTGACATACTTGTGTTTATTAGATTCCTTTCCATCTCGTTTCACGTTTGTGGGACACATATCTTGCTGAAGGGGATGCATTGCCCAACTTTCTTGTAAACATATTTGCTAGTTTTCTTCTAATCGTAAGATTATACCCTCTTTGTCGTTGTCATAATGAGTAATTTCTGTTTTCGTCTGTCAATTATGTGTTAGTGAATACGTTGTTTTGCCAATGTTTTCCATCCAGGAAGATGAAGCAACACAGTACTTGTTTTACCAGTTCGGATTGGCTGCTTGCTCTTTCCCCCCAACTGGGTTTAAGATGATCACCCTGTTGAATTTACACACACACACACACACACACATATATATATATATATCAAATCTTCTTTTGGTGCATCATTCTGTGTTCACTGGTGCATCACTTTGTCACAAACCATCTAATGGTCAACCATTGGTCAATCATTCTGGCCCCAACCCTTTACTTATCCAATCATTGATTTATTTTGTATGTTCCTGCATTGTCAGTCACATTTCCACATCCTCATTTTAGACGCTCTCCATGTTTTTGTCTGAAATTCTAATTCATGAACAGCTGATTCAGTAGATTTATCAACATGCACCAGTATCGGATAAATTCTGTCTGATTTTCGCCTCTGCTGCAATATATGCTGCACGTTATGCATTTTTGCCATTAGAAGACTACCCTGAGTTCTGAATCAGCATGGTAGCTACATATTCTGTCCCCTGACAACATGTGCATACAACGCACAGCCATGTGACAAACCTGAAGCTAAAATTGTATGAGATGTTGCTTTATTTTACAGTGGTCAGATAAGCTTCAGAAGCTTGATTTCCAAGAAATGGTGATGTTCCTACAGCACCTTCCAACTCTGAATTGGACACACCTTGAGCTTGAAATGGTTCTTTCGAGAGCATACATGTGGCACGCTATGTTCAACAGTTCTCCTAGGCTGGCCAGCTAATCAGGCTCGGAGATTCTTAGCCCGGGCCAAAGTGATTGCCTGAGTTTCGAACTCCAAAACTAGGTTTTGATTTTTAAAAAAATAGAAACGGAATATCAAAACGACCGAGTTTTAGGGTCCTAGGATCACATGTACTGCCGCCTACCTTCCTCCCCTGTTCTGTTTCTTTACTTTTTCCTTTCGATCGTTGAGCTTTTGTTTCATTTTTCGGTTCTTTGTATCAGTTTTTTAATTACTTTTGTAAGTTATTGTCTTACTCATGGATAGGAAATCAACCAAAGATTTGTTGTAAAACCACGTTTCCCTGTTGATAACCAGAGTTTATTACTGATTTACAGGAAGAAATGTCTCAGTGTAGAAAGGGTAAAAATATCTTAAAAAAATTTTCTGCTTAGGTCAGCGACTTTCTAAAAGAAAATTATAAACATGGATCCCTCTTTTTTCCTATTATGTTAATTTTATTTTCATAAAAGCATGAGTTCTCTATTCACATGTTCGTATAAAAATTGTTTAAATGATACATTTTCTTAATGACATGAATGAAGCAATGCTACCACCCCGTGTAGGTTTTTTCCCATTCTGGACTAGCTTTCTGGGGTGGAGCAATATGCAGAAGGATCCTTCTTACGAAGCATAGGGAGTCTCGTGTATTTAGGGTTTTCTCGAACTGACTGTTCGGGATCCCATGTAAGGCTTTTCCCATCATGGGCTAGCATTCTGGGGTGAGGCAATATATAGAAGGATCCTTATTACACACCGACGGGAGTCTCGTGAATTTAGGGCCTTCTCCAACCGACTGTTTGGAAGTGTAGATTTATTCTTCGAGTAAACCAAATGAGAAGATAGCAAAGAATTCGAAATATTTTCAATGTTTCACAGATGCAGCCCAGCGGAAACTTGAGATTGGTACTGTTTGGCAATACGAATAGTGAGGAGGAGGAGATTTTGAAGAACCCAAATTGAGAATTCAGCTGTTGGCAACAGCAGCATTTCCCACCTGAGAATATTGAAGTTTCTAACACTAGCAACCACGATTTGGCCACAGCACAACTGTTCTGTATAAGGCCCTCAAAATTTTTCATCATCATCATCGTTTTCATCGGAAAAATGTGACAGAAAAGATAATGTTTTCGATTGCCATCAATGATTCTCTTGAGCCACTACAAAAGCTTCAATCCTCCCGTTACGTCATCGACCAAATCAGCAGGTCCTGCAATCAGATACAGGCAGAATCATGGGAACCACGGGTATGGAACACAATGCGCACTATATGTACATACATAAGAAACTGCGTGCGTGTGCTGATTTATGTGCATGGATGGAACAAACTTATGCCATGTTCTATTCATTTTATAGCTTTTCCACCCCACCTCTATTTCTTTGGAATAGTCATTACTTCCCCTATAGCTCTCGACTCAATCAAGAATACCTATTCCATTCATGACCTTTAGGAATAGCGACTATTTACCTATTTCTACTCATGGTCCACAGGAACAGCGACTATTTACCTATTTCACTTATGATTCATGTGGATAGTTGTTCCTTGCATATTTTTTCCCTAAATAGCTATTCGCATTCTATTCCATTTGCAAATCAAACATATCGTAACATGGTATGACCTAATGAAGTAGTACCAACTCATTGCGTCATATCATCTTGGAATCAAATCTGGTTTTGTGCTAAATTTGCAAAGCCAAGAAAAGCAAAGAAAAAATGAAAGGCCGCACATAGGCAGGAATGGAAAAGAGGTCAAACTTACCGAGAATAGCCATCACTGTCCTTGAATCTGAAGAATAAAGAAGAAAAACAAGAAATAAGTTGTAAGGGAAACTAAATGAGAAATAAAAACTGAGTGATGCCCGGTAATATTCACTAAGTTACAACATATCATTTTGTTTTGGTGTAAGTTTAAATATTTTAGATTTCAATGGTCGCACCAGCAAGTTATGAACTGTCTCCCCCTTCTATGCTTATCTAACACGTCCTATTAATTCTCTCTTCCCATTTTCATCATCCTGCTTCCTGCTACTGCTTCCATACTTTTGCACTTCGCGGTTAGTGGTAATAAAAGAAGAGGCCATACTTA